>JAYKQN010000014.1:13400000-13727500 GCA_036785175.1 Eupleurogrammus muticus | reverse complement strand
CCTTTGTTGCGTTCTGTCCCTCGGTCTCAGCTGAAAAATGCGCCGCTGATGCACAGCGTCCAGTGTCACTCAGTTCGGTTTAAACTTGGCATTCTAGGTCATAACCAGAATTTAGTTTGCATAGCAGACTCAGACTCTGTAGAGAAGAAAAGAAACGAATCTGTAACCTTGGCACTCTGTCAAGTAGTGGTGCTAAGGATGGAATTTTTCTCTCTCATTGTGCCATATTCTATGCAAATGATTAAGCATTTGTTTGCTCCTGTGAGTGTTTTCTCTGTGGCCAGTTACTGTGAATATTGTCCATTGTTTAAGTAGGCCAGCGCCTTAGAATGATCCACTGTGTGCAGGCTGCCTGCTGCTTCCAACAATGTTCTGAGTGCTAATGCCCCATAAAGCACCTGTTACATTACATTTGGCCCTGATTAGCTTTGCAGAATATAGTTTTGGTCTATGCAAATGTTTTCCCTTACCAGTGCAATTTCACTTTGTACATACATATTTAGATATATATTCTTTTTAAGATTCTACTGTAAATTATGCTGTTTTCACCACGTAAATTCAAACTTTGTGCGGGCCCCCATTAGAGGAGCTGCGAGAGAAAAGGAAAAAAAGGGGGAATTTTACTTTGCCTGAGTTTGTGCTTGAATTTTAATGAAGGACCTCAAAGAGCTGAAGAGTCAGCAGCATCCTGAGAAATGGGACTTGTTAAATAGGCTCCCAAGAGAAAGAAAGTGCACTCACTTCTTCTGCAGTGATATGGATGTCTGAAGAAAGGCTTGGAAAATACAGACAAACAGGACAGTGAACTATGGTGCACTGTATTTATAATATTTTTCTTTTTTCATCATAATAACAGAAATGATCAACTACCTAATTACTAGGTAGTAATTAGGACCGTATGAAGAATCACGTTAAGGGTCTTAAAATTGTTTCCAGAACATATCTATCTTGCTTCATAGATGTTTGAATTGCCTTGTAAATTCTAGTCACGTTACTTTCAGGGCATGTGCAGCAGAAGCAGATAACAGTTATTGATTTTCCCTAAAGAGGAAAACTACACCATGGGCTGAGAGCGGCGCCTCTGCAGCATAACAGCATCTATCTATAAGTTCACTTCCTCTATTGCCTGCTCTCACTGTAAAATAACAAATGTCCTGATGTAATCATTCGTCAGTTTATTTCTTGCCACTCACTGAATGCAACCCAAGGAGATTGTGCCTGTTGCTTATAGTAATCTGTAAGCTCTTTTATGCCACATGTGCTGTCTATAGCTATTGTCTCACACCTGTTTTCTGTACATATACTTACTTACTTTAATTCTAAATATAGTCCATATCCTCTAGGTTCATATCACAAATGCCAGTTCTTATTCACTTTTGCCATAGAAAGTAGTCATTGATATTTTTTTATACAAAAGGGGAAACAAGTGGGCTACTTTACTATCCCTATGAGACCAATAAAACTTTGCAAATTATATTTTATTTCTGTTGATTTTAGACACAAGACATTATAGTTTAGAATATTTATTTTAAAAATGCGTTTATGCAAATGCTTTCATGTTTATCCTTGATCTTCATAATTATAGAAGTGACTGTAAAATAATCGCTTTATCGCAATAATGAGCTCATTAC
This sequence comes from Eupleurogrammus muticus, assembly GCA_036785175.1. Classification (NCBI taxonomy): domain Eukaryota; kingdom Metazoa; phylum Chordata; class Actinopteri; order Scombriformes; family Trichiuridae; genus Eupleurogrammus; species Eupleurogrammus muticus. The sequence continues at coordinate 13,725,869 of JAYKQN010000014.1, read as the reverse complement.
CACATCACAGCGAAAGAAAAATCCTCTAGTAGGGAAAGTTTTATGGTCATAATGATAATTAATTATTATAAAATATAGACATAATAATTATCATCACTGTCATCCATGTTCAATGGCTTCTGGACAAAATCCTGCCATCCTGCTTGTCACTTGAGTTTTGGGAGAAGGACAGGCCATTAAAGATAGGGGGTGCTGATTAACATAAACTATTTCTAGGATTGAGGACTTTAAATATCTACTTATAATACTCAATTTGATATACACAGAATATAAAAGATTAGAAATCCAAGGTTTATAGTGAACACACACCTCTCTTTTGTGTTAATCCATATACAGTTGACACCAGTGAGGGATAAAGTCATTAGATTAGAATATAGAACAGCAGGAACACGTGGCTTCTTTCCCCATAGTAAGGTTTATTCCATCACAGCTCTAACTGCATCATTTTCCTGTCCCGTCCAGACGCCACGGACCTACTGTGCTGCCAACACAGAGGACCTGGAGACCGTTATCGAGCACATCCAGCGGACATATGAAGCTGCTCCGGTCATGGCTGCCGGAGTATCCATGGGCGGGTAATGCAGCCACTCACTACCAGCTGTCCGGACATTTCTGTATGCACAGATACTGAGAACAAATCTGGGACCTTGCATCTATACTATAGTAATAATATCAATATTCAGTCTATGAGAATTCTGTCTTTAATCTGTGATTTATGGGTTTTCCCCTCCCCCTCAGAATTCTGACCTTAATCTCAGAATATAAATTAAAATATATTTTTTCATTTCTTCATAAAAAAGTGGCTATAATCCTCTTTCATAGAAATGGAACATCCCTGCCCATCCCTCCCTTTTTTTTTTTTTCGCCTGTCCTTCCATTGCACCCTGTCCCCACATCCAGGATGATGTTGGCCAACTACTTGGGGCGCAAGGGCCAGGAGACGTGCCTGAAAGGGGTCGTCGTCTTCTCAGCGGGCTGGGATGTGTTTGAGTGCACGGCCTCGCTGGAAAAGCCCCTGGACCGTTTCCTCTTCAACTCCTACCTCACCAGCTGCCTACAAGCCTCCGTGCACAGGTCAGCCGGGGCCACAGAGGGATTAACTCAGTGCTAGCGCTTGGCGCTAAACATTGTGGGAGCGTGGATTACTGGGTTTATGTATTTGTACTTTATATGCTAATAAACCTTTTGCTTTTTTTCACTCATTTTGGTGAACAAAGCATGTAGTCAAAAAATCGTAACACATATTACACCCAGAATATATTCATATGTGTGTTTTAACATTAAATGAAGGCAGCGTTATTTTAAAACCTCATCTTGATTGTTCCTCATTGTTGTTACAAACCTTGTCAGCATATTTGAGGGTCACTTTAAAATGCAAATCATTCCACCTAGCAGCGGTGGGTGACAGTTTTATTGTCAATCTCCCCCTCCAGACACAGGCCAGTGCTCGAAAAGTGTTATGACATCGATCACGTCATGAAGGTAGGGGTTACTTTCAACGGCCATAAACGCTCGTCTAATTAAAACAAAGTAGCCGAGACTGAATCGATTAAACGCTTTCAGGCGAGGACCATTCGGGAGTTCGACGAGAGGTTCACCTCCATAATGTTTGGTTACCCGACCAATGACGACTACTACCACGACGCCAGTCCCATCCACAGGCTCGAATCTGTGCAGGTGCCAATGCTGTGTCTCAATGCTGCCGACGACGTCTTTTCCCCGTCTCATGGTGAGTTTCCTGTGCAGTTGCAAAATGGCAAATACAATTGTAATTCCAATCGAGTAAAGAAACTTGTCCCGGAGAGGAAAGTGCAACATTTGTGTGTTGACAGCCATTCCAGTGGAAGCTGTGAAGCAGAATCCCAACTTGGCCCTGCTCATCACCTGTCACGGCGGCCATATTGGTTTCCTGGAGGGCCTGTGGCCCCGACGTAGCACCTACATGGACCGGGTCTTCAAGCAGTTTGCCCAGGCAGTCATCGAGCAGGGCAGCCGACTCATTGACCTCTCCTGATAAGAGAACTTTAATCTTTTTATTCTTTATTCCTTCCCTCTCTACCTAATCACATTCTGCCTTCTTCCTTCCTTTCATTGACTTTTCTTTTATCTTTCCGTCCCACTCTTCCTCCTCCTGCGAGCAAAAAAAAAAAAAGAAAACGTTCTTTCTCACCATCAGTTTATTTACCCATTCATACGATTAACGAGTCGTTGTACGTAATCATGCTCTCAATGGTCTGCTTATCAAAAAGCAAGCATTGCTGTTTATGACAATGTTGAAAAAGACAAATCTTCACCCATGTTGTTTAGTTGCATTAGCTAGTTGAAACTAAATTCTATTACCTTGTGCAATGAGTTTTCTTTTGAAGTTAACTGTGCAAAAAAGTTCAGTCATCTTTGTTCATGACGCGTCCTTTAGTACTTATATCAGTAGGATTTTAGCCCTCAGGGATTTTCTTTATTTATTCATCTTTCTTTCCTGTGTGTTTTGTGTTTCATCAGTCATTATGCTTTAGTTTGTAAATTCCCTGGAAATATTTCATCAATAAGAAAGCATTTCTTCTTTCTTCCTGAGTTACATGAGAAGATCAACACCACTTTTATATTTGTCTGTTAAAGGTCCCATATTGTAAACTTTTCCTGAGTTATATTTTATTTGTTGATGTCTGTAAAAAGATATATTTGTAGTTATAAAAAGTAAAAATCATCTCAATATCGTGTTACACCTCCTCTCTGAAGCTTCTGTCTGGAGCTCCAGAAAAACAGGTTGTGTCTGTCTCCTTCATATCGATGTGCCTCTCTTTGCTTTGAATACAGGCTGTGTGCATTTCTCTGTGTGTTGAGCATTTTCAACCACCACAGTATTTATAAAACACATCTACCTGACGGGCTCCAGCTTCAGATTAAGCACACAGACATAACAGTGGTGCTGATTTTCTTATCTAACTGCAATCATATTTCTCGAAATTTTCAACACCATTCCTTTTAAATGTAGATGTATTTTTTTTGTTTTTAACAGTTCAGATATCTTTTTCTTTCAGCTTCTGCATGCACTTTTTTTTCCACACATTCTACCTTTACGCTCACCAAATAGTTCTACAAATGTATAATACTGAAAATAATGAATGAATGACAAGGAATGTGAAATTGCACTATTTTAGTTGATACTACCATGCCTCTAATTCCTTAATGCAAAGCACTTCATTTCATTCGACATATTGAAGTATATTCCAAAAGGCCGAGGAGAGTGGTATTTGAATTCCATGAGGTGTTGTTTGTGAAAATGTCGGTGGTTAGTTCTGTACGTGGGGGTGCTAGATACAGTGGTGTAAATGCATCCGTGCACATAGGGAGATCAGAGGGTGTACATACTGGCAGTTCGAAGCGGTGGGTGTGGCTGTTTCTGAACACATACCATCATTAACGGAACCTGGTCGTCGCCCTCTTCTGTTTCATTCTGGCCAACGATGATCAAGGGTCTGGCCGACGCGTATGAGTTGGCATCGATTGAAACGAGGCAGACCTGACCGTCGGCCAGGCTTTCGAGCGATGCGCCGTGTGAGGAATTCTGGACTTCCTGGAATTTCGGTGTCTCGTTTGTTCTGCCAAGTGTCCATTGAGTAGCATGTGTCTCATCGACATCATCGTGTCCTGAACCTTTACGACTAACATCACACAATCTGTAGCACAAAAGGACATGTCCCGTTGTTTTCCCATAGAAGCGTTTCATTTTGTACACAGCAGACAAGAAGAAAAAAAATAAAGAAACAATCTGTTTAACTGTGTAGCAATAAGATTTTAAATGAAAAAATGTCTCTATAGTATAATTATTAGTATATGCACATTATCAACATGAGTGTAATATGCTGTATTTAATAAATTATTAAACAGAGTCACATTTGTTTGCTTTCTCCATTGATTGCTGTCCCAATGCAATTCCTCTGCACTGTAGTTTGCAGCCATGTACTCTCAGTTCGAATCATTCACTGCAATTATTTCAGTTTTTATCTTTGTCTTCTGCGATGTGGTTTTACACCTGTGGCGAAACCCTGCCGACACCCGGCCCACACAGACAGAGGCTCATCAGATAAATGAGATGTTTGGTTTACATGGGACTTAACCCCTCGGTCACAGTCTTCCCTCCCCCACCCCAAACACACACACACACCCAGAAGAAGGGACATTTGCCAGGCTACCGCTGTAGACGGTTTGCTGCGTGGCCATTGGTCCATCATGTCTCTGCAGGGCCTGCACTGCCTCCCTCTCACATCACAGTATTGGGTTCTGCTCATCGCTGCATACTCGCGGGCTTAGCGGCTGATAGGATATGCATCGCTGCAGTAGTGGATGTGATCCTGCAAACCGTAATCCCCTGGCACTCTACTTACCTTCAACCCCCCCAAACCCTCCTCTATAAACCCACAGACAGATGAGCTTTGGTTTTAGCGAGAGATGGTTTAGGGAAGCCTGAGAGTAATTAGAGTAGACTGCCAAGAGGGATGAGTGATTTACTCCCTGTTCCCATTTGTGAAAACTGATATGATGTCGCAGGAATCCCCTCTGTTATAAATGTGGAGATCTCCACTCATGTGGCAAATGCACACAGCAAATTATATAGTTTATACATGCAGAAAAAAAGAGTAAATATTTCATGTGTTACAATGTCAGTGAAATGAGTCTAATGTTAGGCAATGCATTGCCTGAGGACTGGGAAATGTCATCAGGAGTCATTTTCTCTTTTTCCTTCAAGCTTTATTATAGAATCATGTAAATTTATAAAATTGTGCATTTAGGCGTCAGCATAATAGTCAATCACCCCATGCCCGTTTTAATAATTGCCATTCCTTTTTTAACCTTGGGACATCAAAAACCTTGAGAAAGTCCTCTCATGGGTTTTGGGGACAATAACTTCTGTTTCCAAAAGAGCAATTATAATGAACAAGAGTCAGCAAAGCGGCCCTTCCTTATCCTGCCCTGACTGCTGCTGGCTGAAAATAGCCCTGTGTTATATCACACTGGGGTTGTAGGTTGATGGAAAGTGTGCTCTAATATTACCTCGCAGGAAACTGAAATAGTACTACTGTCCACGGACTGGCAATGCCCCCGTGCCCTTAAAGTGGAGCCAGAGATGATCCGGGCATCAATTACCAAACAGTTTCCTCACTTCATAATGAAAGGGTCAGTCTGAGCCACCGGGATGTAAGAAGAGAGGGGGTCCTTGAGAAGCGAGCGAGGGGCCTGGGATTTATTCTTCAGCAGGATGGAAAAAAAAGAATCTCGGATTGAATAGAGACAGGGGAGAGAGAGCGAGAGGCTTATTAATCACTGGCTAAAAGAGAGGGCTGCACAAGCATTTTTTTTATCGCTCTGTATTAATTCACGCTTTAAAAATACTCAGCACTTACTGCACACTGGGCTACGGGCCACAAAGAGCACAGCGATGAAGAAACACAGAAACCATCTTAGAAGTCACTTTATTACATTCATAAATTTTCAACAACAATAGGACGGCTGTAATGTCATTATGTTGACAGCCCGCAACCACGATGGTAAACATGAGGTAGATCACCCAGACACCACGGCTACCACTGGGCTGCACATGGTCATCAAAACGTTTCAGTGAAGATTGTGAGAGCAAGTTGCATATTATAAGTGTTAATACATTCTCTGGACCGTTGGAGTTTCTACTAATAGTTTCGATCACTAGTCTTATATGTGGACTAATTTCGGGGGGTTAAAATTAATAGATTTGGCTTTGTGGGGAAATATTTTCTATTCCGCCGGCAACTTGTATAGTGCAAGTTCACATTTCCTACCCCCAGTGATATTCAGTAGATTTAACAATTTGGGTCTTGTGCAAAGCCATAACGGAGGGTTTTGAAGAGGGGAAATAACGCTCCCTTTGGCTTTTAACGAAGCTTCGAATGCCATCAAATATTACACTTCTATATGATTATCAGTCCAAAATGCTCGTCAAAATAAATAAAGAATCCCTCATGGACCTGATTTTCATTCTTAATAAAAATCCAACACAAGAACACAAGGAAATACAGACATATGGTTAAGGACACATCTAGGTAGATTCTTCTTGCCTTTGCAACATAAACATAGAATGCAGAAAGACTTTATGACCAAAATATACTGGCAAATGTTACACAAGACTTTAAAAAAAAAAACATCAGTAACCCTCAGTGGTTAAGGGGATGATAATATATTAATAATGTAAACAAAGCTTTAAACAGTACAGTAGTCCCAAATCCAATTATTTCATCTTGCTTCACTCAGACAAAGGACAACATCTTCTTCACTCAGAGTTATTTGCTTCCCTCAGTCTCATTGGTCCGAACGATTAGTGACTCGAGCAATGGCCGTATCAGATGTCACTTTATATTAAGGCATATTCTTTGGACAACCCTGTGCAGGAACATATACTGTAAAAACATTCTCCTTTCAAGTATATGAAGGGACTTGCTCAGCTGCTTTCTTTGGCAGTGTTACCTTTTCTTTGATGAGCCTTTGTCGCAGGAGGGGAGAGGGACCGGTTTAGGGTGTGGGGACGGTAGTTGAGACCAGGATCGGCCAGTGCCCTGAATATTTGGCAGTGAGGAGGATCGCTCAGTTGATTTACTGACATTGAACTCGGTAGAAAGCTGCTTTGAGCAAAACCCATCAAAAAGCCTGGGGGTGCTCAGGCCTCTGGGAAGAACGCCTTGCAATCCCTCGATTTTTTTTTTTGGGATACAGGCTCCTGGAAATAAGAGTCCACTGTTCAGTCGGCGAGAACTTGTCAGGCGAGAGACCCAAGGCCGTGTGGCGGGGGCCGACGGGAAGCTGGACAACCCTGGACCAGGTTGTCGACTGGAAGATCGGTCAGTCGGACCCTGTGGAAGATCCCAGAGGCGGGGCTCGGCTGTCTCACCGGGTCACCTGACGGCCTGTCCTTGGGAGGGGTAACACGCCCGGGTTGTACCAGCTACCTGCACGCTTACTCTGATCATGCTCACAACAGCCAGCATTTCAAACAGCTGTAAACTAGTCCTGCTTTCACCTTGCTCTGACAGATTGGCCAAAAGTTCAGACATTAAAATGTAAGCTGTAAAAACAAAAAAAAACATGTCATAGTTGTATACGTATGCCTCGTTCTTAAAATGATAGAACTAATACTTTTTTCTCACTTCTGAATGTATTGATAGTCAAACAGTCTTTGGATAAACTCCTGTCAGTCATCTGGGAAACGGGGCTGTGCTCGTATATCTTGAGGATTATTGATGGCGTGACAGTATTTTAGAGGCACAAGAGGAGGAGTTCAGTCTAGCTCAAAAACGCTGCTTGTTGTGTGAATCCCGTGGCACAGAAACCTTGATTCTCCGGCTCTCTGTACGCACAGGCCGGCCTCTGTGGTTCTGTTTCTGAGACGCGGGACGGGGCAGGAAAAAGGCAAGGTGCAGCTCAAGATGTCTTTGGTGCCAACGTAAGATAATGCCAAAAATATACGGTGAACGGGGAGCGAACATCACCCCCGTGATCGACCTCCCTTTAAAAACCCTGAGATAGACACGTACGCCCCGCGGGACGAGATCGTACCGTAGTCACAGTCCATGTACACATACAATCTTCAAATAGTCACATTATCAATAGGAGAGCGTCCATTTTTGCGAAAAATACAACAAAACAAAGAAAGTTCAGTTTCAGCTGTGCTTTTCTCTCTCTCTCTCTCTCTCTCACAGCACAGCCTTGTTTAAATCTGCGGGTTAATGAGCTTCAGTGGGGACGAGCCCAGCTCCTGGGGGGACCAGCCACGCCGGGTGGGCGCGTATCCTCTCGTCAGGGCACTTCAGGTCTGGTGCTCCAGCCAAACCCCCCCCCTTATAGACCTTCCATTAGAATGGAAAGAATTGTGATTCACTGGCGTTTTTTTTATTTTTGGATAAATCTTCCCTCGTTATTATTTACTTTTGTTTCCCGATTTGCGTATCTGGGAGCGTAGTAAGGGGGCATGGGGGGAGGGGTCGGGCTAGGAGGCGGGTCGCTGATCTCAGACGTGGCGCCCGGTCAGAAAGAAGAGGGGCCGGTCCTCGCAGCAGTTGGCCGTCTGGAACTCGTCCCGCAGGCGAAACTGCCACTCGTCCTCCAGCTCCAGCCGGACGATGGTCTGGCGCAGGGAACTCCGGTCCTGGCAGATCACACACAGCGTGGCGCCTGCGGACATGATGGGGGGGTCAGGACTGAGCTGGCACAGCGCAGAGGTCAAAACTACAGCATTAGGCTGGAGAAACAGTCATATTGCTTCTTAAACCCACCAGTTGTAGTGGTGCTCTATGTAATGTTTCTAATATTTCTTCTTTGTGAGAATATTAGATATACATATTAGACATTCCAACTTTTTCAAATCTCATTATTTCCTCATCTCTTTAGTCTTCTATAATAGTAAAATGTTCATCGTTTGGACAAAAAAAAATACATTTTAGATCTTCAGCTTTGGTAAAAAGTGATCAATATTTTACACCATCTTTATGAACCAAACAACCAATCAATTAATCGTTTCAGTATTCAATAGATTAACTATCAAAATAGACGTTCGTTGGAGCCTTCCACCTACAATTCCATCCTCAATAATAACAATAGGATTTAAATACTGAATCATTTTATGTTATGTAATTTTAAGTTGTATTTCCAACATGTCTTATGCATCCTTATCAGAGGTGTCAAGTAATGAGGTATAGAAGTATAAAGTATATTCTTAGTTACCCTGACTCCTGTAATATTTTTTTTTCTGTCACATACATAAAATACAAAGCTAAAGAAAATGAAAATGAGTCTATATATATAAATAATTATTTTCCCTTACTTTAGTAGACATTTTGGATATGTATACTTTACCGGAGTAAATATCTTTTAGCCATTCCACTCCTTACATTTACACACAACTCCCTGATAGATTATCAGACCAGGCAGCAGCTGATTTATCCACACACCAGAAACAACACATGGACTCAAAAGGTAAAATGGCTACTTCCATCGTACCACATTTACCGTCGTGCTGTCATGGTACAGACACACGGAAACAAGAGCGGACCAATGTTTCACCTTTGAGGAAGCGGAACTTCTTGAGGAGTCCGGAGACGACGAAGGAGTCACAGAGGTACAGCAGCAGGCCACTGAACACCAGGCCCTGATGGTTCAGGTTGGTGGAGTGTGGACGAGAGTTGATGTAGCACACGGAAATCTGTGGCGCCAGATAAGACACAGAGATGTTACTAAGCAAAATGCAAAATGATTCTTCTGCAGACTCGATAATCCCCGGTAGGGGCGGGTGGGGGATATGCTGTATGCTGCCATTTGCGCTGTGTGCAACTTCTACTACTATAAAGATGTCTCCCAGCATGCAGAGTAAAGTGGTTTTCACCTCATATGCATGCTGCACCATCCAAATAGGCATTGTTAGCAGGTAGTGTTTGCATAAGTGGGGGGATGCAGGTCAGAGTGTTCCAAGCAAAACCGATGTCTGGTAACATCACTGAAAACCTGCAGCTTTTTTTTCCGGGGTTTTACGCAGTTTTGCAAACTCCAGGTTTATATATACAAAAAAACATTCAAAAATAAATTCGTCAGCAGTTTTTTCCCCCTCACTTATGTAAGAGTAAACATTTTAGAGATTTCTGTAAAACTGTGTTAGCTATATGTTCCAATATGAATTTTAACAGCCCAGGACTTGGCTTTTATGCTTTCTTAATAGCTGGTCAGCTCCTTCCGTTTTTTTTTTCTTTTTGTTACTTAGCTCTTACCTCCGGGCTGATGTTGAGGTAGCTGTCGATGGACAGAACGGGGTTGTTTCTGTTCTGAATGGCCTTAGGAAACAGCCTGTGGCTACAGCTCTGCAGGAAGCGTTCCAGCAGGAACTGGGCCGGGGCGTCCAGGAGGGTCTGCTCGCTGTCTGGGGCGCAGACGTACTGCGACGGGCTGATGGGGGCAGGGTTTTCTATTTCCTGGACAGAAACAGAACAAAGCAGTTTATTAGTTTCATATCCAAAGACAAAATACTTCAAGGTCCTATGAAACAAAGACTATGTTTTTCCAGATAATGTGTATTAATATTTGTTCATATATATATATCATAGTATATGCCAGTAATATACTAATTAATATACTAATATAATTACTCTACAGCCAACCTTTTACTTTGACTATTTACATTTTCACACAATTATCTGTACCTTCTACTCAAATATTAAGTATTTTAGTTAAGAATTATCTTGAATCATTATTTGTTGCTTGTTTCAAGTTTTATTTCTTGATCTACGTCAATTTAATCTTGTCTCATTTTTACTAATTGTTATTATTAAATAATAAGAGAAAACAATCTGAATTAATAGATATAAAGGCAAAAATGAGATAAAAAACACAAACATTTGATAAAAATTCAAAAATATATTATTGTATTTGATTCTTTAATGTAATTGCATCGTACTGTGTTATTGCGTATTTACATTGTAAGTAGATTTGAAAGTGCTACTTATAGACTTTTACTTAATGAATGTGAATACTTTTGAGGCCTCTGACTAGTAGGAGTCACATTTATTAAAATAATTTATTTCCCTCTCGCAAAAATTCATCCAATCAACTTTCTGCTTAATAATCAAATATACCAGCTTAGCTAAACACTAAGCTCATCCCTTTCTTACAAGTCCAATCAAACGTGAGGATTTGGCTTAAACCCCTCTTGTAACTGTTCGAAACTGGGAAATCCATCATAAAACACGCTCTAACTTGCATTTCATTGAACCTTCAGAGGGAATTTTAGCTCCACAGTGACAGTGCGTGAATAAAAACACCCACCACGAGTTTAGGTTTGACCATGAACTCTTTGTTTCCCCCGACTGGAATGTGCTTCTTCATCAGGCTGAAGTAGTTGAAGCGACACAGCAGCAGCCCACTGCTGTTCACCCTCAGGTTAAAGTCCACCTCCTCGCAACTATACCTGCAAACCAAGAGAGAGAAGCAGTGTTAAACCACAGAGATACCGACCACAACAGCTGACGCAACCCTCCGCGAGCTCACCTGTTGAGGTCGTACTGGACGTTCTGCGTCAGGTCCACGTTGAGCATGACGAAGTCGTGCAGGTGGCAGCGGGAGAACGGGCTGCTCTGGGGCCGGCGGCTCAGGCCGCTGCTCCACTTGCGCGTGCCGCACATGGCGTAGAGCGAGATCTTGGGCGTGGTCTCCATGTGCTGCAGCACCATTTTCAGGGAGACGTTGGTGAGGGTCGAGCCTCCATCAGACGACTCACTGGGAAACAGAATGAGACACAAGAAAACTTTGAAGAGTTGGATTTGACCGTTTTTTCAAAATGAATATGTGAAATAGGAAATAATAAAAAATATGCTTATCTACTCAAATCTACTCAAAAAACAAGTATGTCTACTGTGTAACCTACATTTTTCTGAAGATAGATTTCAAGTTGCACCATCATTGCTGATTACAAACATCATGAGATGCGATCAGGACTAAAGCGATCCAAAACAAAGGTGAAGAAGAAAAACCTGCTGTGTCTGTAGTTAATTCTTCCTTGATTTTCTTTATTTTTTTATAAGGTAGACTCAGCATTTATTTGGAACCAATGGTTATTCAGCATTTAAAGAAGACCTGGCGGTTAATTGAAACTCAGCCATTATTTGGTGCTTTATGGTAATAGCATTGCACGTTTATTGAGTTTAACAAACTTACCAATTATATAGACTTTTATTTAGCTATTTTTTGTTGCTTTATTGAGACCGTTGCATATTTTATCTATGCAGTTATTAACAGTAATGTCTAATAATCAATTACAAAAACTTGATTTATAATGCTGTTATTTTCACATTGTATAGGCTTATCAAGGCATAATCAATAATAAGAATCTCCTAAGGACTTATTAGGGCCTTATTACATATTAAGTATGGCAGCTTACAACGTCGGACCTTAATAAAGTTTTTCAAAAATGAGTTATAAGGGTCACTAAATTGCATTTTTTTTTCTAGACAATCCAACAAGTGCTACCTGCTGTCTGCTGGTTGGTGGACGTTCCACAGCACACAGGAATCATCCATCATGACGATAAAAGGCCACACGTCCTGCCTCTTGACTCCTTGCTCCTCCAAACGGTTTCTCTCCAGCTCCAGGTTGTGATAGGACAGCTCTTTGATCATGAAGCGAGCGGCACCTTAAACACACACGGGCACTTGAGTCAATTATTCTACGACTATATCACTATACAACAATCCACACACTACTTACATTTAGTAAGGTGTGTGGTAGTATTTCATTGCACATTTAAGTGAACCCTTACAGTGGAGAAAAGACTGTAAGTTGGCTACTTCGGGGTCAGATGATGTTTGTGCGTACAGCACAAAGTTTAGTGGGTCTATTCTGAGCAGAATATTTGGCAGGCGGCCACATTGCCAGTCTGGGTCATAGTGAAACAGAAATCGGTTAAAGGTAAGTTACACCCATTACTGTAGGGCTGCACACCCGATTGGCCGTCTTACAAATCAGACGACTATGCTGTGGATGTTTTCATGGCTCTCGCCCATTGGTTAAGAATACGATTCAACTTTTACCTACTGTAGAAAGAAACGTGACTAACTGTTATAAATATATGAGCGAGGTGACTCATCGACTGGTATAAATCCTCCATTATCAGCAAAGTGATAAGTATGAGGCGATGCAAACACAACCATAATCCAGGTAAGCTTTTACAAACAGTAAAATAGTTGTGAAAACCAGTTTGTTGTGTGTGTGTGTGTGTGTGTGTGTGTGTGTGTGTGTGTGTGTGTGTGTGTGTGTGTGTGTGTGTGTGTGTGTGTGTGTGTGTGTGTGTGTGTGTGTTTTCTGTCTTCCTCATCACTCACCAACTCCAGCATTGTTGAACATCGCCGGCAGGACCAGCAGAATGTGGTTGGGCCAGTACTTCCTGTATTGGGGCATCTCAAACTGCTTGACCACCAGGATGTGCAGATGAGTGGCGCCCTCCATGGCATGAAAGATGTTGAGTAGGCCGTGCTCCTGGCGTCCTGTCGTCGGGGTGAAGATGGGACTCTTCAACAGATCAGAGTCCTAGAGACAGAGAAGGGGGTTCAGATCATTGGGAAGTTTGGCACAGAAATGTCAAAAAATACTTTGTAACAATACCTAAGTAGAAATGTTGGCTATCTACATTACTGGAGTCATCAGATTTTTATTTCTACTCTATTCTCACACAATTATCTCCTCCTTTACGCTCCAATATTGTCCAGAATAAAGGGGGAAAGATAAATCTAAAGATTAGATAAAAAGACAAAATATGAGATAAAATCATCCCAAAATTAGATACAAAGACAATATAAAAAGATATAAATGATACTTTGATGGTTCTTTATCAATGATCCTTGTATTTGCATTGCACTATGCTTTTGTCATTCCGGCTTATTTTCATGACAACTTCCAAGTGAAAAAGTGCGTTTTGATCTGCTCTGTGCCCTAAACTTTTCATTGTTAAAATACCTTCAAAATGACAATACAATGCAAAAAAAATGCAAAACTTTGAGAGTTAAAGGTTGTTTTGTCTAAAACTCATTTGTTGTCATTCTTAAATGTGATATTTAGCTTAGGCACTCACTATTATATGTTCAAATACTTTTAAAGGTACAGTACAATACATAAACAAAATGTAATTACAACTTATAACTTTTAGCTGACAGGCAATTTTTCCCTTAACTATAGTTCCCTCTGCCAAGGCGGTTATGTTTTATCAGGCATTTGTCTCTTTGTTAGCAAAAATACCTCAACAAATTTTGGGAATGGTGCCATTTGCAAATTATTACACTTAGGTAATGATCCGGAAGAATTCCCGGTTTCTGGAACACTTTGAATGTTTTGTTGCTTGGTAACATTGTGGTAAATGGACCTTTAAACAGGCGCCATCATTTAGGGCCCCCTGCTGGTGATAAGCTGCAGCTGCAGACTAGGCCACAGAGACAAGACAGGACTTGAACTAAGACTTTCCATACTCAGGGCATATACTGATAATTATTTATCATTATTCCGTCACAAAGCTGCAGATGATTTATTGACAGAAAAGCGACTTTATTTATGAGTAATCTTTAACCATGTTTTACAGACAACAGTGATAATAATCAATATTTTTCATGTTGGGTGAAAGTCACAATATGATTGGTGGAGGTTTACACTCTGAGTGCTTTTCTAGTTTTAAAACCAGTACTCCTACACTTGAGTTGATAGTTCAACTTCCAGAGAAGTACATTTAAACCCTAGTACCTTGTACGTGAGTAATGAATGGCCCCTCTCTCTGTATATAAGCACATACACGAGGAATGATGAACCAACCTTGGTGGAGACCAGGGGCAGCCTCATGCTCTCCAGGTGGCTGCCCTGCTGGCTGAAGATAAAGTGCTGCTCCTTGGCTTTGGGAATGACGAACTGTAGCTGGACCTCCTCCCCCAACATGGAGGAGCAGAAGGTGAAAGTGTGGAAGGTGCACTCCGACAGCTGCAGTGCACACACACATACACACACACAAGTGAATCACAAATCACCATTAGGCATGACTGCAAAGAGTAAAAAGCTTCCAGGGTTCTAATTTGTCCAATTACAGGGTCTTTATGCATGCAGCCAAGCAGCCGGGGGGCAGGGGGGCTCACCTGTGTGGCCGGGCCCGCCTCACAGTAGTGGTGACACTGTTCACAGTGATGGAAGGCGTTGTGGGCCGCAAACCTGCTGAGGCGTATGGACGTGGTCTCCCTTTTGGCCGCCGTTTGGCTCTCTCCCTCCTGTTTAAAATCTGCAGACGCCAGCAATAAAACACATTTAAACACCGTGTTCATATATGCTTGTTAAAAGAATGTTTCTTTTGCTCTGGTGGTTGCTTTGCCTATTCTACTTTAGCTTGCCTTTGAACCACTTGGGCATCCTGTCAGAGTAAACAGGGCTGGCCAGCTTGAACTTGGACTCTCTGGGGTAGGGGTCGAACGGCATCTTGCGGATGTCCTCGATGTCGGGCCACTGCGTGTTTACTGGTTCTGTGACCTCCGTCGTTTCTGGAGACCGGAGAAGCATGAAAGGAAGAGAGGTAAATGAATAAATAGACGCCATCCCATATTTGTATCATTTAAAGCACAGGTGTCAAACCTTCCCATTAAAAGGTCCAACCTGACCCTACTGGATGAAAAAATAGACCAGTTGCTAATTTCTTCACAGAAATGTGAAGTTAGTGAAGCATCTTTTATGGCTCAAGGGATAAAATTGTTACTGTTTTGATTTGTAAAAGTTTCATAAGGGGTAATGACATGTCCTGATAGTTCTCACCTTCTTCCTCCTCTTCATCGTACACGTCGACCTCCAACAGTTTGATGAGCATTCGAAACAGGATACGGAGGAATTGCAGGTAGGCACCGGTTTTTCCCACCTAACAAAGGAGAAAAAAGGCCACTTAGGATATGCATAACAGATGCATGATGCAGATGAAATAAATGCATATAATCAACAATTGCTGCAATTAAAGATAGTTTTTTAGTGCAATAAGTAGCATGTTCTTCTAGTAGCTATTTCTAAAAGGTAAATGGGATTAAACATTAAAATATAAACTTCACTTATCCCACATTATTTTCCTTTTGTTTATCATTCATTGCTGTTTCCCTCTTCATTTGTGAACAGCCTATCCTGAAATATTCATATCATATTTAGATCCATACATAGTATGGCACATGCTGCTATGTGTGCAACTTGTGATTCTCTACCTGCGGGGGTCCACTGAGCAGAAGGCGCCGCGGGTGCGGCACCGGCGGCGCTTCGTAATCGGCGTGGTGCTGCCTGGCGATGGTCCACTGGCGGTAGTACTCGCTCTGCTCCGCCCGCTGGAGGCTGTGCGTGATCAGGGGCCTCAGCGGGCTGCTCCATGCCATGTCGGCGTGCGGCAGCAGGGAGAAGGAGCTCAGCTGGCTACCCGACTCACCCGACAGCAGGTTGTACGCCGCCCGCGACATGATGACTGTTCGCGGCGACACGCGGTGGGGCCGTGGCTCCGGGCCGCACTGCGTGGACTGGCTGGGCCTCTGGGTGGAGGAGGAAGACGGCGAGGGCGAGGAGGAGGAGGAGGAGGAGCCGGAGTAGAGGGACGGGGCGACGTTGGAGGCTTTGGGCGTGGTGTTGGGGCCGAGCTGGCTCCCCAGGGAGTCACACTCCTGCTTCAGGCCTTGCGTCGCTGTGGCCACGTCGGACGTGGCGGCGCCATCGGCCGGGCAGGTGGAGGTGGACGGCTTCTGGAAGGAGTCAGCCACGTCGGACGAGCTGACACCGTTCTCTGCTAAAGAGCCTGAGAAAAAAGATGTGAGGAGTCAAATTAAAATGTAGTGTTGCCAATTAATAAAATAGTTAAATAGTAAAATTGTTAAATTAAATAATTGTAAAATTGTCCACTAATCGGTTATTCGTGGGGAGACACGCAGCACAGGACCACTCTGGCTGGAACTCAAACCAGGGTCTAACCCTCTAACCATTGACCTTAAAGCCCACTATCTCACCGGAGGCTCTGGTCGCTGCACTGCCATTGCTCTGCGGCCTTTCCAGCTCGTCACCGTCATTCAGGCCGGCGCCGGCCTTCTCGCCGTCCGACTCCCGGGGCGCTGACGTCTTCCTGGGCTCCTGGACCACGGCCATAGACACGTAGGTGCAGGCCAGACCCACCTCCTGCTCCAGGGCCGTGCGGGTCAGGTAGCTGGAGTCGATCAGGCGCAGGTCGCTGTATTTCAGGGACCTGGAAGGGTGGAAACATGGCGACTGATGCTGAGAAATTGAAATATACTTAAGAGTCTATGGATTTAGTGAATAAGAGACTGTCAGAATCTGTATTCACCATCATAACATAGGTGTAATGGAACAGATAGAACAGAACAGATATTAGGGTTTAGATGTAAGGTTGTAAAATGTTCATCTTAAAAATGAATCAATATCCCAATAGCAAGCGTGTAGTAGTTGGCAACTCATCTGCTAATCGTGCAGCTCTACAATGCAGAGTGTTGTAGTAGTTTACCTGGGGAAAGTTTCCCCCAGAGGGTCCTTTCCCGTGAGGATGACGATGCAGGGCAGTCCTTCCAGATCCTCGTAAGTGTGTGGCACCCAGTCCTCGCTCTCGCAACCTCGCCACGCCTGCAGCAAAACACAACGCACGGTTACTTCTTTGTGTGCACACAAGTCAGGTGGATTCTGAGAATAAAGTTTAAACACTGGTACCTTTTTTACCACTGAAGGAAATGAAACCTTTTAACAGAGATATCGTTTGGGTATTCCACAGTAAAGCACTCACCATATCTTGACCATAATGGAAACAATTAGGGCTTTTAAAGTTAAATAAAACATCTTAGATGTGTCCAGAGTCCTGGTTGTGTATCTTGCATTTACAAGTTGATGTAAGTAGGACTCATATTAGTAAATGTAAAATTTAATAGGTCAATATGACTGAACCTGGTTCAGTTTGTGTTTAACATACTACAATTTAAACTGTGGTAACTTTATAGCAATATTTCACAGAAGGAGACAATCAAAAAGAAAGCGGCCCCCACCCTGAGGCGGCTGATGAAGTTCCTGGGCAGGTTGAGCTCGGAGGCGGGGCTTCCCAGCAGCACGGCAAAGCACAGCTGGAGGCCCAGCTTGTCCCTCACGTCCTCTAGCCTCTCGCGGGCCAGCATGGCGAGCTGCAGGGAGGGCACGCGCACCAGCAGCATGTGACCGCGGCCCTGGGAGCCCTCCCTGCTGGGGGCGTTGATCAGGTCCTCCACCATGGCCAGGGTCTCTGGCGTGATGTGGTCCCGCAGCGACGGCGAAGATGTCAGGGCCATCATGGCCTCGGTGTACTGCTGGATCAGCAGGTAGCTGCGGATCACCATGCTGTGGAGGTGCGGGTGTCTGGAAGGATGAAGGACAGGGTTTAATCATTTTCACACTTGTCAGAAGTCTTCACATTCAGGTAGCACAGATACTAGGGTTTGAAATACTTCTGGTGAAGATGAAGTGTCAACTCGTGCTTTTTATTCATGTAAAGTGTAAAAATCATTGTTTCAAAACTATTTGGAGTGTGAAATTAAAAATAATTACTCCAGCAAAGTATATATACCCCAAATTTCTGATATTTTTTACGTTTTCATCTAATTTTTTTTCTTTTTAATTTAAAGCTTTTGACTTTTTCTCCTATTTTTGAATAATAACTATCATCAAAATAAAAAAAGATGAAATTGACTAAACTCAAGAAACAAAACTTGATATAAGCAAAACTATCAAAAGATGGAATGTGATAATTCAAGATAGTTTTACTCAATTTTGGACGAGAAAGCACGGATAATTGCATGAAAATGTAAGGAGGGGAGTCAAAAGTTGGCTTAAACATAATTACTCCAAATTAAGTCTAACATTTTTGATGTATGTATGTTTTCATTTAATTTTTTGTCATTTGTTATTTTTATACTATTATAAAAATAAAACAAGATGAAATTGACTAAAATGAAGAAAATAAAAGTTGAAATAAATGAACCTATCTGCCAATGGAATAATGATAATTCAAGATAATTCTAAGTAGAATTTAAGAAGTCAGGTGAAAAAGTAAAAACTCCAGTAAGGCGAAGATGCTGAAAACGTCTACTTCAGTAAGGTGCTTTTAGTCTTAGTAACTTGACACCTCTGTTCATTCTGAGCTGATATTTCTCATATGAGACATGACTGTAATGCCGGGAGCTGACCTCTCCAGCAGCGTGTGGACCATCTTCTCGAAGGCGTCGTCACAGCGGAGGATGGGGCTGGCCACGCCCCACTGCAGGGAGCTGCTGTAGTCCCTCAGGCCGAAGTAGACCAGCTCATTGGCAGGCTGCGCCCCCTGCTGGGTAAACAACAGAGCAGCATGAGAGGAGAGGATGAAGGGGGGAATCCAGAGTGTTGAAAAGCACTGCTAATTTATTCCTGGAAGCAGAGAGGATCCTCACAATAAAGGTTATGAGCCAGTCAATGAAAAAAAAAAAGGAATTATTTGAGTAATTCTTAGAGGCCTGGAGAGGTAACATTAACTGATATTTCACATATTTAAAGGGATGCAAAAGGTTAGGGGAACGTCTATAAAATAAATCCTTTCTTTTTTACTGCTTTGCTATAATTTCCATTAGAATCCCAGGATCCAGATACTTAAATGTAATGTATGGCTGCTGTAAACTCAAAATAATGATTAGAAAAACTAATAAAAGCAGGGACTTTATGCCTTTCTGCTGAAAGGAGGAAAACCTTAAAGACAAGAATCTGTTATGTTGTTGTGTTACAGAACAGTGTTGAGTTTTTATATAGTATTACTTAACCAATCTTAATTTAGGTTTAAGCAATAAACAGAATTATCAAAAGTCATACCGTATGTCCTTCTTTATATAGAAGACTCAGGAGCATCACATGATGTCAGAATTTTTCACATTCATTGCTCAGGTACAAGTAAAGCCACGAGAGTTTAAAATTACTTCTATAGCAGTTAAAGTATCAACTCTCGCTTTTGACTCAAGTAAAAATGTGAAAGTACTGGTTTCAAAATAAAGCAAAGTATACAAATAAGTATATAAGTACACATACCCCACATTTCTAATAATTTTTTGAGTTTTCATCTCATTTTTTTGTCATTTTTATCAAATATTTTTTACTCATTCCCTTATTTTTGAATAACAATAATAAAGTAAAACAAGATTTAATCCACTAAAGACAAGAAGTACAACTACACAAGGAAAACTAATAACAGAATATCTTATATCTATCTAATAATTGAATATGATAATTCAAGATAATTCTACTTATTTTTCGAAAAGACAAAAGCTTAATACAATGCAAACACTTTTTATAATTATATATTTCTATATAATAATATTACTGTAAGTAATGAAAAAAACTGTTGCCAGTCAGTCAAAATATATGGGCGTTAATCTCTATGTGGCAGAGATATTGCAATTTACAGTATGTGTTGTATTGTCCCTTAAAAAGTAAATAAACAGGTAATAGTGAGCTTAAATCTATTAAATATAACACTCAAGAATGAAAAAATTCTTTTTGACAACAACCTTTAACTCATATATAAGCTGTCATCACATTTTGGGCAGGAAAAAAATACATCTTATGGTTGTAGTGTCCTTTTAAACATATTTTAGCAGTGGAAGAAAATGAGCCGGATTGGTTATAATTTAGGGAACCTTTCTGGGCAAAAAGATTTTGCTTGACAGTTGTCACTTCAGAGAATTACATAAGTACGAGGTATTACTTGACACCTCTGCACATGGTTATAATGTAATAGTCGCATCTGCAAAAAGACACATTCCATTCATTTTGTAAGTGCATTTTAAATGGGGTGGGGCAGCTAAACCCCAACAATTACAAACTGTCCTCTGCATGCTGCAAAACACTGAGATTGATCCCAGTTTAGAATTGAAATATCAACATTCCCTACCCTATAAACTATATTATATCTCTCCCAGAAACCTACAGGGCTCCTTGCATACCACCGATACTCACCAGGCTCTCCCTGGAGGGCCAGTGGACCTCGTTGTGGATGCTGATGCGGGACTGGTGGGTCTGCAGGGTGTAGGGGAAGCAGCTGACCTGCAGGACCAGCAGGTTCATGGCGTCCAGGACTTCCTGGCAGTTCACCACCCGGTCAGCCAGACCCTGCAGCTCCCCGTGGCAAACGGAGCCCGACAGGGCGCTGGGAAAGGAAGCCAAGTGGTGTGAGCTGTTGAGGGTCCTACAGAAGGTCACTGTCCCACATTAGGATGCAAATAACAGTATGGTGATAAAGGGATTTGTTACAGGAAGGATTTTTTGGGGGTGTAAACTTCCCAGTGTGTTTTAGGTCGTTCTCAAGGGAAAAAAAATCCTCTGGAAAACAGGAAGTGATCTATTTTATGTTTCTGGCAGGGACAGTTTAGAATAAATTGTAGAACTTGGCCTGAGCAGCGGAGGGAGCAACTGTCACCGAATAGATAAATGTCCAATCGCGAAAGGAAAAGAAAAACATCGCTTAGAGCCAAGTACGCCTTGAGAGTATTAAGAAAGAAATGGAGATCTCAGATGATCTCACCTACATCTGAGTAAAAATAAACCATGTAGCTGTTTTTGTTCCTTCATTGCTTGCAGCTGCTCTTGTCTCCAAAATGTAAGAGAAAACTTCTCTGACGACAGAGCAAACACTTGTTTTCTTGTTTTCTCACCTGGTGAGGTCGACGTGCGAGTTGTCGTGGATGAGGACGAACAGGGTGTACGGGTTCTGTTTGACTTTCCTCATGAAGGCCTCCATCTTGACGTGCACGTCGCCGTCCAGACGCACCACGTACTTGTCAGGTTTCTGGTGGGCTACGGACGCCTCTTCGATACCCAGGTCTATGAGCACTCCTAAGCAAAAAGAGAGAAAAAAGAAAAGAAAAACACAAGATGAGACTCGACTAAGTTAAAAAAGAAATAAAAAGAAGTTCCTCCCTGGTAGGAGTTTTACCTGATTGACGGATGCGCTGCGCCGTCTGGTGCACCAGGATGTGGGAGGGCGGGACCAGAATGAGGAAGTCCACTTTACAGAAGCGTCCCAGGTCCAGGTTCTGGGTTCCTGAGTCGGCGATGGAGCACACCTGAGAGAGGAGGCTCCGCGCCACGCTCAGCTGGGTGGGGTAGATCTGGAAGACCTTACTCAGCAGCTCTGCTAAATGTAGAATAGAACATTTATTCATAGGAGTTGTGAATACAATTTTTAAAAAAGTTTAAATATGGGGAAAAAATGAGGAATGAGGACAGAGAGCGCCACGGCGAGCGGTCTAACCTCTGTCTGAGGGCGGGGACATGCTGGCGGCCTCCTGGGAGTGGATGTGGTCAGCGACGTCTCCCTGGAATGGCTGGATGACCTGGCCCCTCCGCCGCCGCTGGTAGCGCACCAGCTGCTTGTCCAGATTGTCCCCTAAAAATAGCAGTCGCCATAGTTACGTTAGCAGCTCCTCTCCAGACACAAACGCAGGTATTGCGTGAATCTTTTTTTTTTTTATAAATAGTCGGGATGCCTTGATTGATTTTGGTATTTGTTCTTTTCTCTTTTTGTTTTCATTTTTAGTCAAATCTAGGGATGCTTTTGCAGTTGCTTCAATACAAAATGAGTTTATTTGCAAAAAAACAGCTAAACACTACACTGGAAAAGAATGAGCTGAGCCCTTTTCATTTTCAGTAAATTTAATTAGTTTTTTTGGAGATACTTTTATTTTGTTATGTCACATCTCATTGGTCATCGGTCAAGACACTGAACTTTGGTTTGACTGATATCACTGTCTAATATTGATATTCTAGAAATGTAGTTATCTACTTTTACAAATAAACTCTCTCTCTCTTGCTATATATATATATATATATATATATATATATATATATATATATATATATATATATATATATATATATATAAGAATTTATGACACTAAAATAGTTAAAATAGGACATATGGCAAATTTGAATCTTCCTAATGAAGTTCACTTTTTGAGATATGTTTATTATGTCATGTCATATCTTTTTGGTCAAAGACTTGAACTTTGGTTTGACTGATATCACCTAGAGTAAATAGTAAATTATAGATTTCTAAAAAAAAATCAGCTAATAATAGGACAGCTGATGGCAAATTTGAAGTAACAATGCAATACCACTGTATTAACTGTCTAGGAATTATTGAACAGTATTGGCACTATTTCTTCCAAATGATGACTTATTTGATGATTGAGGAGCACAGAAAGAATGGTGTACCTAGTGATGTGGTTTTGAAGTGAGATGCCAGGACGCTGACTTTCCCTGTGATGAGCTCATAGCTGATTTCCTTCAGGAACTCGTTGGTTGTCAGCATGCCCTCAGCCAAGGCTCGCGCTTGGTATTTACCTGCATCCAAACACACGTGTTCATATCACATTTCCGCTGGTTTGTCGTGCATATTGTGTGGAATAAAGGTTTACTGGACTGACATGGAGCAGCCGGTTTGAAAACTCACCCAGAACCAGCACGCAGAACTCGTTGCCTGTCATTTTAGAGGCGCATATGATGACCACGTATGTGGGCAGGCCCTGCCTGTGGTGCAGCGCCTCGGTGAGGGAGCGCAGCGACTCGGAGATGCCCTCTCCTAAAGAGTTATGGGTAACCACAACCTGCACGCTGCCCCCGGACACGCTGGCCTCCAGGCGGGCCAGCCAGGGCAGCTGGGACGGCGAGATGGCGGGACCCCCGGGGCAGCACAGCATGGCTTTCAGAACGATCTGCTCCAGCTCCTCCCTCAGAGGGATCTGCTCTGAACCTGTGGGAAGAACCATGTGGTTCCATATCTCTATGTGTGCTTCTGTAGTTCAGTTGAAACACTAAATGACACAACACTGCTTACCTAAACGTGCGAGATATTGCAAAGTGAGCAGGATGAGCGTCTCCACGCTGAGGAGCTGGCTGCTGTTAAGGCCCAACGCATCGAGGGTCTTCTCTGTCAGCTGGTTGCTCTTATAGCAGCTGACCAGCAGGGGGCTCACTACTATATCCCCAACATTCCCATAGAAATAAGGTAAAGTGCCATGTCCTGCAAAGAAAAGTCATCATTAGATACAAGTAACAACACATTAGGGTTCCAAGACAGTTAAACATTTGAATACATCTCAATACAACAGGAAACATGGAGAAGCTCCAGAATATATGCATACTATTTATACTGTATAATGTGTTATATGGACCTATGAAATGTCAAAGTAAGAAATATCACAATCTGTTTTGCTAAAAGACCTTTTATTGGAGTTAAAGAGAGGTATAAAGTTGAGTAAATGTACTAAGTTACTTTCCACCACTAATTCCTGATAATTAGTACTTTCATAAAAAAAATGAACCTTGGTGGTAAAAACGTTTTTTTTCTAACATGGATTGAGATCGCTGATGATGCTTATCTAATGAAACGCGTACCGATGAGGATGACAGGGCGGACTCCTGAAGACGCCAGCAGGTTGTCGGGGACAATGACCGTCTCCCCGGCGGTGACGGGCTGCGGCTGAATGACCCCGGCTACCGGCGGCTGAGGAGAGGATACTCCCATTACAGAACCTGGCCGTGGAAAGAAAAAAAAAAAGCAGAATTGACGCGTCAGTACTGGGGATTAGTTAGCAACCGCTTAAAGCTAAATTGCAGCTTTGCTTAAGTTGAACAGAAAACAGTGATCAGGACTGGAGCTGCTGTATTATGGCTGGGTTTTTTTTTGCAAATGCTAGAAAAATAAATTAACGACAAGTGATTCATTTGCAGTGACAGTTGTATATATAAATATAACCACAATTGCATGGTGTGGCAGACATCTTCAATCATACAATTTGTACTAAATCATTCCTGCATTAAACTCCCCAGCTCTATCTCCATGGAGATGCAGGCTGAATCATCCCTGACAACCAGAGAACGTCAGGGATGAGGTTTTCTCAGCTCCACACTGGAGGGAGGGAAGGTTATAAACAACAGAGACTATGCGTCTATGGGCACAGACACACACCTCTCCCTCTCTCTCACACATACACACACACACACACACACACACACACACACACACACACAGAAATTAGCTATAAACAAGACAAAATAAGAGGGTCGATTTACAACACGGGTCACGCTGACTCGTGCTGAATAGATTACGGCTCTAAAGAGACATCCTGATAGGGTTCAGGAACTGACCTGTAACACAAACAATGGGCCGGATGGCGGGCACGGGGACGGCCGTCGGCGGGACAGGCACCAGGGCGCTGGGGTGCCAGCTCCGGTGGCGCTTCTTAGGAGGCCCGGAGTTCATGGCCGAGGACACTGAAAAGGGAAACCAGAAAAAATAGATAATGTGAATCATCATAATAGTAGATTTTATTGTGAACATATATGTATGCTACCTTTCACAGGGTTGGGGTCATACAGACAATTTAATGTTTTTATTGAACGGTCACACTTTTATTTATCAAACAAGTATCAAAATGAATAGAATATATAGTCAAGACAATACAAATTTTCTTCTCCTTTAAACTTTTCTTTCTTTTTCATTCTCTTTGTCAAGGAATGCTTCATCTAAGCAGCTAAACTGTTTTCAGCTGTGTTTACATAATTGAACAATGGTTTTCTAATAATCCATTAGCTTTAAATACAACTAGCAAACACAACCACGTACCATTAGAACACTGGACTGATGCTTGCTGGAAATGGGAAGCTCTCTCTCTCTCTCTCTCTCTTTCTCTCTCTCTCTCTCTCTATCTCTATATATATATATATATGTGTGTGTGTGTGTGTGTGTGTGTGTGTGTTTGTGTGTGTTATTAGTTAGGTTAGTTTAATGTTATCTTAAATGAAAAACTGTTTTTCCTGTGAGAAGGTGATGTTTTTTTTATGTGAGTTCCTTTGCCTCCTGTCTCCACTTCTTTTTCTGGTTGCCCTGATCCCTTTTGTGGGGCGACCACGTCGGTCGCTCACACTGTCCCATAGGAGAAGCGAGACCCCTACCTGGACTGTCTCCTGGGTCTGTGGTGCGGTACCCCGGCGCCTGAGGCCCTAAGGAGACCTGGGACGGGCTCAGTAAGGGGGGGCGTCCGTCAACGGCCAGGCCGTTAGTCGGTCCATTCACCCTCAGAGCTGTGGGCACTGGAACACACACACACACACACACACACACACACACACACACACACACACACACACACACACACACACACACACACACACAATTATAAATACACACACAATTATAAATACACACAAATGAATTTCACTATTTACTCTTCCGTGATGATTTCGGGTTAATTATTGTCATTATTCATCCAGTGCTTAGACAATACTGTATCTGATAGTGACCATGCAGATTATTCCCTTTGAATATTTGATATTCTCTACTGTAGTCTACATGCTGAAAATTTCTCGATGAATATGAGATATGTTACTAATAATAAACACATGAAAATATGAATAATTAGTATGAATATATTTGTAACTGCAACTGACCAACGTGAAGACAATACACTGCTGATTTTGGACTATTGATTTCTTATACAAGAATGGCTATTGACAGTGAACCGCTTTTTTTCTATCTCCTATTCACTGTGTATGCAATACATTAAAACATTGATTGGCATGTGTAGCCTTTGCTTGTCAATATCATAACCTTGTAAAAGGGCTAATGGCTAGCAAGGCCTTAAAAAGTCATTACAGCATTCCTTCCTTGGGTATTGATTGGTGTGTAAATACTAGCGCTCACACACAAGCGTGTGTTGGTGGATGCGTGCGATGCGTGTGTTTGTTGTTGTGTGTGTGTGTTTGTGAGTCAAAGTGGGCCGTAGAAGAGGTTAATCTTGGCTCCATGGTCAGCTCCATCTGCCTTATGCTGAACCGTGTTAAAAAAGAAAAAAAAAACCTGTAGCTAAGCAACCTTTTTCAGCATAAGGGCAAGGCCATTTAAGTGTCGCTCACATAAAGGCAAAGACGTATCAGCATTTAAATCCTGGTTGCTATTAGGAACGCAGGAGTGAAACTAAATTATATGTAGTGTATGTTATCATCTATCTGGGAAGGTTAATAAAAAAAGCGTCAAGTTAATAAAGTCTAATAATATATAATAAGCGCAATGCAACATGAAGATTCAGGTTTCCTGAAAAAAAGGAGCTTCACCTATTGGTAGAGTCTTGTTTCCCGGTGTTGAGACCAGAGGTTTAAGGAAACTGCAATCTCTGCTGAGGTCTTGGCTGAAAAACACGGTGGTCACCTGCGTCGTTCTAGTAGGTGGAGAATCTGGTGACAAAAATGACAAAGCAGATGCTCATGCAAAAATATATGTATATGTGTGTGTCTGTTTCTCTGTTTATCTCTATACATTTAATGAAATGCATGAGATCTGCGCCGTTAAGGTGTCTAACCTCCTGCCTCCCTAAACACGTGTCACCGACCTCTACTGGGCCGGACGAGCCTGGAGGTCGTGATCAAAGAAATACAAGGCAAGAGTTACATCATCAATGAGCCGCCGCCTAGCACATTAATGCGCGGCATGGCTGCTGACAGGCAGCCCCCAGGATCAGAACAAATCAATAGCACAGGCCGCCAAGCTTCTTTCAATCAAAGAGGGAACATAATACATTATATATATATATATATATGTATATATATATTCTTTACTATTTACTCTAGGTGATATCAGTCAAACCATTGTTTAATGTTATTGACCAAGGAGATATGACATAACAAAATAGTTGAGTCTTCATTTGGAAGAATTCATTCAACATTCAATATTACTACTATTATTGTCAGAAATTTAATATACCTCAGGAGAGGTCTCTGAGTTTGAATGTGTCTTAGAATTAATTAGTTCCTTAGAACAATGTGTTTCACCTGAGAGGGAGAAGGGAGAGGAGCTGTGTCCACTGGTTCCTCCGTTTTCTTTGCTGCTGAGAGAGGAGGACGAGCTGGGTTTGGACGTTGACGCGCTGCTGGAGAACTGACGTGTTTTACAATCTGGCAAATGACAAAAACAACAACAGTGGCGAATTGAGTAATCGCTGACGTGTACGACGTGAACACTGTTGAGAATAAACCAGCACAGCAGGAAAAGAAGCGCAACTGTTTTAGAAAGCTGAGACACCCAAGAGTTGTTTTTTTTTTTACCTTTCCAGCAGATGAGGGGTCCTTTGCACAGAGCACCCTGAGAATTCTTCACCAGGTAGTATTTTAAGTGCTTCTGCTTCTTGGGCTGCGTGGATAACTTCAGGTTTATGTGGTTAGAAAACTCTGTAAAGTATCTGAAACCACGTTCCCCACAGCCCACACAGTTTCCTGAAAAACCTAAAAGTCAAATAACGAAAGAAATTAAAGCATTATTTCAGACCGTCATATAACCAAGAATTGTATGATATGATAATAAAGATGATAAAGAACATATTTTTATATTTTCTGATCCCAGACTGACCTAAAAGTGCATTCTTTCCATTCTCGTCAGGCAAAAAGCGTCGGTCCACCGCACACACCAGGATGTGCTCGGGGACGCTGGGGGACTTGGCACCGACCAGCTCGAAGCCTGCTGGGACTTCAATGGGCTCCGTTGCTATGGAGACCAGGCGGAGGTCCTTGCCGGCCTGACAGAACCCTGAGGAGGGAGGAGGTTTTTGTTTTTATTTATTTTATATTTTTACCCAAACTTCTCTTCTATTTGTTTTCCCCATTGAAAAGAGGAGTAACACACTGGTCTCAGCTGGTGAGATCTGAGCTGAGGTTTTATTTGTGAGCATTACCGTCCAGAGTGCAGCAGCCGTCGGGCGTGGGGCCCTGCAGGTAGGGATGAGGAGGGCTGCTGCTGTCCGAGTCGTCGTCGTCCTCCAGCTCCTCCATGTCATTGGACGAGTGGCCGTTCAGCAGCTCGTTGCCAGGCAGCTCACCACCATGGAGTTCAGCTTTTGGCTTAATTTCTGACAAACACATAATGGAGATGTCTTTCTTTCATTGGTTCATGCATTTTTCCTTATAAGGGTCACTGAAATAGCATGTTTGGCAAGATGATAAAGGCAAAAACTTCTTAAAATACAGTTTAAAGAATTCATCAATCCCAAAATGTATGTTTTGTGTTGCTGTTGATTTCTTGTCATTTTAAAATCCATTTGTATCTTTTTTTATTTATTTAACAAAATCTGACATGAAATGACTATGTTGTAACTGAAAACGAATGTTAAATTTTAAATATTTAATCCACCTGGAATATAACATATGTGTTTTTTAAAAATTATTTTGTAAACCTCTTTAAGAGAGTTAAACTAACTAAAGTACCAAGTTTTTAAGGTTACACCACATGGCAGTTTTGGCATTGTCCCATAAACAACTAGTAAGATACGTTAGAAACAGAATTGTCAAAAAAAGATAATCCATCAGATAAGTTTTAAAAAGTCAGCCTTATAATTAGTGTCAAATAACTAAGTTATCAGGAAATTATGAAGCTGTAAAATAAAGCATTATTGAATTCTGTTTAAATAATATGACCATAGCTTTAACTCAGAATCATTACATGCCGGGTTATGTGTATAATTATTAGTGTTTTAATAGACATAGATAAATCAGAGTTGCATGACAAAAATAAAATCCCTATCATTTCAATTGTAACTAATACAAATTAGCATAATTTGTTATTTGTGTCCTACCTTCCATGTTACCAGGATACGGCTCTGGCTCCAGGTACAGCTGTGTGAAGATGGGCTGTGGATCGCCACTGCTTGATCGCAGAGACGCCTCAATTGAATTATGGAGAGCCTCTTCAAATCGGGCAGACTTGAGCTGCCCGGCGTATGAATTCCCCATTATCTGTGGGAGAGAAAAGAGCAAGATGATGAAAAAGATGCACAACCACAGCATTGTTCATCTCCGTTCATTGATTAGGTCCTTACATAAGAATGGCAGGCAACAGGCAGAAGAAAAAAAATAGCCACATGGGTTGAAATCTCATTCAACTTACACAGAAGGACAGCTATTCCATGGTTTCTGTCAAAGGGGGTGTAGGTTGTGTGATATGTTTTTTCATTTAAAATTGCACATAAGTTGAACTGTGATTGTTTTTTCGAAGGTAGAAGAAAACAGAAAGTATTTGTGATTTGCGAGGCTGTCCAACATTACTGAAAAGGAAAATGTTACTGAGCAATCACAGCTCCAGCGGTGATCTAATAACCAATATATTCATATTTTAGGAGATTTTTTAAGGAAACCAAATGTAAATACATTTTTTAACAGTTAAATTTATTAGTGCAAGCTTCTCAAATGCAAAAACGCATATGAGCTTTGGACAGATGGTCAGACAAAAAAAAAAAAAAAGCTATCTGAATCTGGAAATTGAAAACATTTTCTAACTAACTATTGATTGGCTAAGGGAATTATAAAAAATCAATGCAGCTCTGTAGCTGGTATTATACAAAAGGTTCACCACAGAAGTGACTGAGAATTATACACACATGCACTTGTGTGCATGTATGTAGCTTGTAGTACCACACACACACTTAGATTCTCTATTTCAGCCAAGGCCAAAAGGCTTTTTTTCTGCCTATTTGTTCGGCCCCTGCTCCTTCTGTCTGTCGTGTCACTCTGCCACCCCCCATCAACCTAGTGACCACTCCTGGACATCTGCTGGGGTCGGCTGCGTGGGCCTGATGTCGGCTGGCTCTCTGGTGGCAGGTGGCAGCTGGACAGAAAGCGTGCGGTCTCCAAGAGCCAGAGAAAGAAACCGGGGGGGGGTAAAGACAGAGACAGAAAGAAGCGACCGGGGAAACAAGACAGAATTTCAAAGAAAGGGAAAGAGAGGCTATACAGTGGAGATGCCTCAAACTCAATCTCGCATTTTCCGCTTGATTGTTTTTAATATTCAATGTGGTTGGGTGAGTTGAAGCAGGGTAAAAAAAAAAGAAATTAAGGAGGTTTTTGCTAAATTTCCTTATGAGCAGCACTTGAAAGCTCAAGCTACGTAGATGAAAGTTTTATTATTTATTTTTATAAGTGACCTAAACTTGTTTTTGGAGTTGCACAATGGTTTGACTACCCTTAGTGTGGCCGATAACCAAATCAAATAGCCTTGGGATAGTAGTATACACAAGCCTGTGTTTCTACTAAAGAGGCTTTTAAATGCAATTAAGTTATTAGTAGTTATTACTACATTTTCAATCAAAATCATTTACAAATTCTTCATCCTGAATGTAGATGCTTGTATTTTTAATACTTTTTTTACATGCCTGGAATTGTAATTGAAAATTGAAAATACTTTCCAGAGGTTAAACCTGAGATTCCTGCGTTATTTGCACTGTGAATATGTCACTCCTTGAATTGGTATCAAATACATGCAAAATATGCTCAGTAGCCAGCCACACGGGAACCCTGAACCTTTTTTATTTTGTCAATAAGGGGCAGGGTGGGAATCAAGTTGGAGCTACCTTTCTCCTCCCAGGTCTCATTTTGCCCACGCCTGGACAGGTTCCAGAACTTGTGTTTACTTAACAACCTTCCTGGGGAGGAATCTGACCAACACAGACAAAAGACAAGATTAACAGTGCCTGACTGTGCTGTCAAAGAGATAAGCGGCTTAACAGAATGAAGCTACAGTACTTCTTGCTCAACCGCGGTGGCTGCACAGAGAAAAAAAAAGACAAAGTGGGTTAAATAGTAGAGAGAAAGAAAAAAAAGGAGAAAATGAGCGCCCGAGGGCGTTATTAGGCAGCCGCTGCCTGTTCGATTTTTGAAGGAGTCAAAAGAGGCTCCGGAGGCCTCTTTGGCCCGCCGACCCTCGAGCCTCAGCGGACAGATTTGTCATTAACCTCGCTCGGCCCCGGAGGTGAGTGTGGATGATGACCTTTTATCACCTGCGCGGCTAAACAAAACGAGCGCGACCGCCGCAGAGGTCACTCAACGGATGTTTCCGAGGTGTGACTCAGGTGGTTGCTAAGCTGTAGTGGTGCAGGGAGGAAAGGAGGGGGGGCGGGTTTTCAGGTGAGTCAGCGGCTGCAGTCTGTTTGATGGATGGTCAAACATAATGAGCGGACTCCACTGGGGGGGGAGAAGCGGTTTTAATGTTCAAGGATTAATGGCTCACAAAAAAAAGGGGGGGGGCTGTTTGTGACGGTGAGTGGTGGGATTAAAACCCGCCTCTCCGCCAGTCAGATGGTCGGTCAGTCAAGGTCGTTCCCCCAGCTCCTGGGTGGCATCAACAGATTGCATGAATGTGACCCGGGGTCAAAACAAGCTGGTCTAATCTTCTCTCGGTGCATTCAAGAGGACAATGAGGCAGAAAATATGGGGGAACACAAGACAGTGCCAATGGCCAGGCGAAAATTTCCACTGCCAGCTCCGGGTGCTTCATGGTTGTCTTGACCATTTTTTTTCTTTTGGCAAGCATAATAAAAAAAAAAAAACTAGTTGACTTACGTTGTGAGATTGTTCCCGGGCGTGAAGGGACTTGTTCACCTCTGCTACATGCTGGGTCACTACCACTCAGCCAAAACTTTCCGGAAAGACATTTTTCTCAGCGCTTCGAGACCTGAGGGAAAAGCAGGAGAGATGGCTGATTAGCTCATGGGCTGACACAAGCAGAAACGCAACAGTTTATAGCACCACAAGAGCCCCCCCCCCCCCCCCCCCCCCCCCCCCCAAGTAGTAAAGAAAGTTTATTCATGGGTAAACTTATTTGTTAAAAGTGAATATATTATTCCAAGAAAAAAAAATAATTTAAAAACATGATAATGTACTGTAATGTTATATGAAATGATAAAAAACAAATACTGCAGACCGCTATGGTCTGTAAAGCATGAATGGGTGCACTTACAGCCACTCAGACACTGAGAGGGGCTCCAACTGTGACATATGTACTCAGTATTCCGAGGCTAAAAAGGCGTTATATGATACCATGGCCCCGGGGCTATTTACATAAAACACAAATGGGTGTTTCGGTTTGTGGCTGCAATCACTACACACAGCCACACTATTCTGAATGTATCTGCCAGTTACTTTGACCCTTTGACAAAGTATTGTTTAGCCACTCTGATGGCATCACTGTGTGCTGCTCTTCTGTGAACGGCTGGCCGGTCTGGGGTCCAAGTCCTGCAAATAGCGTGTGTACACAAGCCTGGTTCAACTTGCACATACTGACCACATTGGAACGTATTTTGAGAATGATTAGCCAGCTTGATACAGGTCAATCAAACTAAATGGTTAAAAGTGTCAATGTGCTGGGAGAGAAGCCTACACTTCTTTACCTCACGGGAGACTCGCTCAACACAACTGTTGATTGCAAGAAAAAACAGTATTGATGTTCCAGAAATACTAGAGAATCATAAAAACAAGCCCACGCTTTAGCCTCAGCGTGGGAGTCCCTATAAATAATATGAAGGCCAAGCAAAGCTCTGATGCTGCTAATTATCCGAGGAGAGGGATCTTGAAATATTTGGATGCTTATCTTGTCTTGAAAGGTATAGACGAACCCAGAAGGAGACACAGATGGCTCCTGAGATCTGGATGATGAAGGAGCTGTAAATGCAGACATCAATACAGGCCGAGCTCGAGGTGCTGCGTAAAGTCTCGCTTTCGCAGTAATGACGTTTGACAGCATGTTTAGATTGAGATGCAGGGTTTTGGTTCCCCGGGGGGGGGGGGGGGGGGGGGGGGGGAGGGGCTGATAGGATTCAAGGCGAAGGACGGTTTAAATACATGCATATTTGTTATGTACTTTGTTAAGTATTTTGGCTCAAGTGCATGTGTGCACACACTCTTTCTATGTACATTACCAGTCAAAGCAAGGGTTGGGCATGTAAACCCATTTTGGACCAGGAACAAAGAAAATGCGTGTGGGGGTGAAATTATTCCAGGTTTTGAACCAAATCCTTCAGATTTCCTATGGATTTTTATTTTTGACGTACATAGGCAGATTGAGCTTCATCTTTCTTGACTTGATCTCTGCTGTTGCCAAGAAACAGACCAAAGTATTGAAAAAAAACTTCAGTCCATGTCTAAATGTGACGTTAGAGGTTAGGGGTTAGAGTTGGGATTAGTAGAGCGTCTCATGGGTTTGAGAATCTGGGTTTTTAGCCTTTGTGAAAGAAAAACCCCAAAAAGAACTATAGCCCAGACTCGATCTCAAAAGTCGAGATCTACTAATGTCTTGGTACAGCTATTGGTCCTGTGTCATTAGTCTGATCGCCACTTACATGATTTGCTTTTGCAACGTGGCAACAGAGTTGCATTTTGGGAAAAGTTTAAACTGTCTCAATTTCTTGCTGGATGGAGGCATTTTATTCCCAACGCATGTGGCCTAAAGGCTGAGCTTCAGCATTATCAACTATCCTCTTTATAAATACAGTATGTTCCGCATTGCAGTATTGCAGTTATCATGGAATTTTTCATAAAAATGTTCGCATCAGCTAGGTAGTTAAAATGTATAATGAATCTTTCTGTTGCCTTCCCCAAACCAAATATTTCTCTTATTCTTTGACGAAGGTCAAAGATCCACTTTTCTGTACCTCATATCAACTAATAAGTGTATTGAATATTTAAATTGTTATTAAAACTGGTATTTGCCTTGAATCTGTCCTTTCAGCTATAATTTCAGCCAACCAGACTGGGTTTATCCGTAACAAGCATTCTTTCTCTAATCTCCAGGCGTGTTTAACAGTCTTTATCACCCCCAGCTTCGAACAGGAAGCGCTTATCTCTCTTGATGCAGAGAAAGCGTTGAATAGTTTAGTTGGGCTAACTTTTCTACCTTTTGTTGGAAATATGAATTCATTAAAAAAAAAAATTCTCTCCTGGGGCCTTAGAACTGGGACATCACGCGTGGTGCGTTTCAGTCTGCTCGCCTTGGTTGCCCTTTAAGCTGCTGTTTCTATTGAACTGCTGTCAATAACCCTTTCGATCTGACCCTTCTGCCTCCGGAATACAGGATAAATTGTGAGGTCTCTTTTTAGGCTGATGACCTGCTTTTGTTCTTGTCCAATCTGTCACTTTCGATTCATGTCTTAGCCACTCATCAATCATAAGATGGTCATATTTCCAGCTATAAAGTGAACCTTAGCAAGAGTGAGATGCTTCCTGTAAACAACTCAGCAAAGCAAAATGACCCAAGACAACTTCACCTATTTGGAAAGAAGGCCAGAGCTTTTCCTCACCTCTAGCTACAACCCACTTTAAAAGCTAGTCACTTCGTTAGCTGCAAGAGTGAAGACGTTAAAACCTGTATTCTTCCCCAGTTCTCTTATCTGTTTCAGAATCTTCTAGCCCCTTCAGTGTTCTTCTCTTAGCTCTGTTAGCATAATTCTAGGATCAAGCTGCTAATATTAAGACTATTTATATCCCCTCCTGTTTAGATTTCTATAGAGACAATTTTTCTGCAAAAATTGCTTCTTTGTAGTGCATTGAATCCCTTCATTTGTCTCCACAGCCTCCATCTTGTCTTAAAATGTTATTGTCAAAATGTTATTTTGGAACCAGAAATTGACTTATGTAATATTTTGGTTTACAATCATTCTATAGTTATACCCCTCTGACTTTAAATTGTTTTCTAAGCCTCTCTTGTAGCTAATGCTTTTTTTTACTTTGGTCCATAATACGTATTCACATATACTATATACACACATATTGATAGATAGATAGACAGATAGACAGATAGAGAGATAGACAGATAGATAGATAGATAGATAGATAGATAGATAGATAGATAGATAGATAGATAGATAGATAGATAGATAGATAGATAGATAGATAGATAGACAGATAGAGAGATAGACAGATAGAGAGATAGATAGACAGATAGACAGATAGATAGATAGATAGATAGATAGATAGATAGATAGATAGATAGATAGATAGATAGATAGATAGAGAGATAGACAGATAGAGAGATAGATAGACAGATAGACAGATAGATAGATAGATAGATAGATAGATAGATAGATAGATAGATAGATAGATAGATAGATAGATAGATAGATAGATAGATAGATAGATAGACAGACAGATAGACGGATAGACAGATAGACAGATAGATAGATAGATAGATAGATAGATAGATAGATAGATAGATAGATAGATAGATAGATAGATAGATAGATAGATAGATAGATAGATAATGGATTCACCTCCTTTTAACAGCTCTCAGATACATATTCAACTAAACTTTATCACAGAATATAGGGTTGAACCAAATCTCTAGCTCTACCTCTCCAGCCTTAGCAACCCTGCTGTCAAGATGAGTGATACAGCTTAAGGGTGCTGCCAGAAATTCTGATCCAATGTACTTCTGGCAAATTCAGAATAAGGATATCTCTCTCACTAGCTGTCTGTTCTGTCCCTGTGTTCCGGTGTTGGTTCACAGCCCTCTGAAAATGAAGGGATAAAACCTGGCTTGGACCAAGTGGAACTCTATTCCAGTCAATCAGCAACAGGGGGCGTTTGTGTGTCGCCGAGCTAGGGGGGGGGGGTGAAGTGAGGGGTTGCATTTGTTTGGTTCTAGTGTCAAATATTAAAGATCTTCCTTCAGAATTACTGACCGATAAGTTCCCTGCAAGTGTGGTTCCCCTTTTTTTGTGTGTGTGTCACAATGGTCAACTTCCACCTCCCGAAGATTAGGAGGCTAGAGCCTATCAGTAGAGCCCACTCCTTCTCCTCTCCGCTTTTGCATAACCCTAGACCTAACCCTTTCTTTACAAACACGTATAAGAAATTCTCCCCCGTCTCTTCTTGATGCATCATTTTATACAATTATGATCAAAAGTTGTGATTTTAAGTTTCATGGTTGGTTTGAT
This sequence comes from Eupleurogrammus muticus, assembly GCA_036785175.1. Classification (NCBI taxonomy): domain Eukaryota; kingdom Metazoa; phylum Chordata; class Actinopteri; order Scombriformes; family Trichiuridae; genus Eupleurogrammus; species Eupleurogrammus muticus. The sequence continues at coordinate 13,689,531 of JAYKQN010000014.1, read as the reverse complement.
TGCTCATGGCAGCATGCTGAATGTGACAAGTACGCTGTTGTTGTAAATATTCAGTGTAAAAACGAACAAATAAATGTGGTAGGGGAAAAAAAAAGTTGGACGCACTTTTCCATCCACTTGCATGAGAAAGTGTGTCCAAATATTTGACTCCTGCTGTAAGTCATCCAACACTATTTGTATCATTAAAAAAACATATATAAGTGCAAGAAATACTATTAATCTACCAGAGTATCTACAATGACATTATATAATTTTTGGGGGGTTTTGCTCAAACACATCATTTCGAGCAAGTCAACCACTATCTGTGTTATGGTATTATTGATTTGCTTTTACAATAGCTATAATAAAAACATGTCAGCCTATATTTTTTTTCTGTGTGCTACTTATTTGTTAATTGGTAACTAAAAAAGTGAAATACAAGAAGAATTGATCCCTGCCAATGTCAGTAGCTGATTTATTAAGCTAATTTGGGGCATAGACATACATAGTTTTTTTCCAGTTGAACCTATTGACAATGACACAACTAAGAAAGTATGACAGCATTAATGTTTGTCATCTTCTATAATTTGGCCATGTTAACTGCTAAAGGTCACACCTTTAGTTTAGCTGAAACGATTTTTTAACAAAATCACATGAAAACTAACACCCCAAAGAAATATCAGCCATTATAGAAAAATAATAGACATTCGGACCAACTGAGCTTTCTTTTTCCCTCCATGCAGCCCTTCAGACGTTCAAGATTACACTTGCTTACCCTCATGTTATAACTGTACTCCTCAAATCAAAACCACCTCATTTAATAAAGAAATGTTGAAAACAAACAATGGAGTCATTTCCATATTACAGCAAATATTAGAGATAGAGAGATCTTAATAATGCCCATACAGTTAAACTTGACATTAGGTCATTGTTCAAGTTTTCTTATTCAGCACGAAACTAAACTCAATTTTACTTCTACTACTACTAACTACAAATTCAGTAAGTCTTGTTTTTCCTTTTTACCTGAGTCAATAACTATAGAAAAAATGTTAATGAATACCTGATAAATATATAAAACCGTTTTCACCTCATTGTTATGCTTTAACAATGTGGAAGTCTATACCAATAGATGTCATGTGGGAAAGAGCTCGGCACATTCTTAAATTATAAAAGCTGCAGAGAAAAGACATCAGACATGGGAAAAGGGGGATGGGGGAAGAAATGAGGTTTTAAAAAACGACAAACATCTCTTGTGTTGTCCTCTAAATGAGGTGCTAAAGAGCCCATCTCATTAATGCTACGCATCAGGTTGGACACCACATGTGACGCAGACTGCAAAGCTTCTCCTGTACCTTCCATGACTCCTCGACCAGTGGATGAACCCTTAAAAAGAAAAGAAAAATCCAAATCGAATGGAATTTCCCAAATGTACATGAAGCCGGTTATTTTTCTTCAAAGGTAGTCCATGTTAAGACGTTAAATCCTTGTGGAAAGGAGTTTTTTGATATCCAGGCAGCGTATATAGATTTTCACTGTTCTCTGGTATGTCTGAGAGTCACCTTTGTCATGTAATACTGGAAAGGACTGGAGGAATCCCACTCCTCAGTACAGCACAAGCCCCCCCTCTCCTTCTTTCTCTCTCTCTCTCTCTCTCTCTCTCTCACTCACATGCAAACAAACACACACACAAACACACACACACACACACACACACAGACCCCTCCCCCTGGTCCCCTATACCCTCCTCTGTCCTGTGCCATTTGCCAAGGAGGGAGGGAATCCACCGGGGACTCATTCATCTTGGCCCTGCTGACCCCCTGTGGTGACAGATGCTCTTGGAAGCCTGCAGAGCTGCGCGGGGGAAACAAAAGAGAAAGTCCCCGCATCGCCCCGCTGCCACACGGCCGCAGCGCCCCGCCACGTGTGACCCCCAGCATGCCAAGACACGGGCCACTCTGTCAAGTTTTGATTTTTCCCCCCCCCAAAAAAAAAGTGGGGGAGAAGGAGGTAGAGGATCTGGCTTTTCCTCTCTCAAAGCTCAGTCCCTCGTCACCACACCCGGCATTTATTGGGGGGGGCCAATTCAGAGACAGGAGAATCAGTCGCTGGCAAAATGGGGACAAGAATGTCAGGTCAGCCTGAGCATTTTGTCCTCGTAGCCTTGCTCGGGCTTGACCCCTTACTGGGCTTTTACTCCCGCTATAAATACCAGGGGCTCATCTGGTCAAAATAAATAAACGGAAATGCACCACAAATCAACAGGCACTGGCAGATGTCTGGGATTATATATCACTATAGGCTTCCCATCACCAAGGCGTCACCATATCAAGATATTGCTCCTGCTGGTGAAGAGGAAATAGATTTTCAAGACAGAAGTTAGGTTGTGGAACATCACTGCACTAGAAGAAAATGTTGCATTTACTTTTGGAAACAATTCTGCCACTCCATTAAATATTACACAATCCAGTGTCAACAAATTGTTTTAAATCTTCAATCTCTTTCTCTTGAGAGTTGCTGAAATGCCGCAAGTTTCCGATGCTCCACGCACAACGTTATTTCAACTGCGATTCCACGCTTCTATTATTTATGCTGTTAATGGAATCACCCGACGCAGCGTTAAGCCGTGAAACAAATGTCACAATATGAATCGTGCGGCTCCCTTTGTGGCTTCCCTCCGTGCGTTTCCTGGCCGTCTAATTCATGTCGAGTAAAGAATTTGTCAGGTAAACAGCAGGTCTGACTCACATCTACTTGCTGGCAGGGAAGATACACTCAGCACTCAGGGCGACACCGTTCCTAGCTCTCGCTTCCATCTGCAATAATTCTCCTCCACAGAAAGTGGTTCAGAGTAAGAATTTAAAAATTCCAACAAAACTGACAATGTTGCATTAAAATTTTGTTTTAATGCAACATGCACATTTTTTTATTTTTTAAATTGTTGTTATAGTTGCTGATTGTTTAATTAAAAAAGCCGGGCCCAGGCTTCTTGCTCCGCTGAGCCGCGTGTCTGATGTTCCAGTTCATTACCACAGACACAGTCAACAGTTGTTTTAATCAAGTCGTGCGCAGCTCTTCTCACCTCCTCTCCAATGGTTATATTAGGGCAAAGTCAGTGTGAGGGACGGCTGTAAACCGCAACACGACCCAATCAGGGCCTTCATTAGTCCCTCGCTGCGCTTTCATGCGCTCATCTCTCTCAATCAGCCACATTTGTCCAAACATTGGGCTTGAGTTTGACTGTGAAATTTGTCTGGCTATTGTGAATTTAGACCACACATGGTAAATATCAGTGAGTATCAATGCGCAGTGTTATATACTGCGTTTGACTTTTTTTTTTTTTGGGGGGGGGGTCTTTCAGGTGCAACAAAAGTGAAATCTCAAAAATGATCCGTCTGCAGCCACAAGTTCAACTGGTGGAAAAGAGCTGTCCCCCAAGCATGATTTATGTGGAAGCCCCTGACTTTGACACGGCTGCTCTTAAACAGCCCACTTTAAATGGAGATAATGAGTTGAACCCGGCATTTCTTTTGGCCTCAAAAGACACTTGTGCAAAAAGACAAAGGAGCGCGGATTGAATGCTCGCCCGCCCCCAAGAACCCCATCCCTCACTGCTGCATTCAGCTCCCGCTAAGGTCCCCGGACAAAGGGGAAGTATCTCTACCGCCGCCACCTGAGGAAAGACTGGCTTGTGGTGGTGGTGGGGGAAACTCAGAGATCATGGGCTTGGGGGCTCTTAAATTGGGAGGGGGGTAGGGGTTCTTCCTCTCTAGGATTCCCAGGAGGAGCTCTGTGGCTTTGTCTCAGCTGACTCAGCAGCTGCCCGACTCATAACGCTTTCTTGGAGCAGTCCGGGCTGAGCTAAAAGAGATGAATCATCGCAGCTAAACGCGTTATTGCCGCTGCTCTGACACTAATTAACTAACCTAATATGGCCGGCCGCCAAGACCGGGCTTATCAGGGCAGCGGCTTGGAGGATCGCAATGCCGGTCAGAGCTTATGAAGAGGTTCTCTGCGGAGACAAGGCTCAAATAGGCAAATCGAGAAATGGGCGATGTGTATCTGGTGGGGAGGAAGCACGGAAGAGGAGGAGAGACAAGGTGCTAATTGACACGTCTGACTCTTATAATAAGAAAACAACCCTCGACCCGCTGGGGTGGGGGGGAAAAACAAAACAGGAAAACGAAACGGCTACCATGTGAAAGTTCCCACGGGCCCCGAATCCTTTCCCTGCCCGCTTCACATGGACTACCTGACGCCAAGGGTGTGAGGACTCGCACTGTTGTTTACTAGCTGGGTGGCAGCCCACAGCTCTAATTTCCTTATAAAAGCCCCACGGCCTTCTCGAAACCCCCCCTCCCTCCCTCCCCGACCCCACCCTCCTTCTCCTCCCTGCTCCACAGGACTACCTGCTGGGCCCTGAAGTGCAAATCGGTGCTAGTGAGGATAGCAGATGAGCTAAGGTCATTCATGCCTTTCCAGCGGGCCACACAAACAAAGACAAACATTCCAGCTGAATGCCATTGCTGAAGCCGGCAGCAACAGGGAGAAAAGAGAGGCAGAAGGAGACAGAGCAGCTCAGTGGAAATAATAGCCTCAGGGTGTGTGTGTGTGTGTGTGTGAGCATACGTGCATGCATCCACGTGTATGTGTGTGTGTGTTGTAGGGGATTATCAGTGGAACTATAAAGTGGGGTGAACCAGGGTTTAAGGCCTGGTGTGACCAGAAGGAACGGGGGCAGGGTCCGAGGCTGTGGGGAGGAGGAGGAGGGGGGGGGAGGAGGAGGGGGGCGGTGGACAAAAGGAGCATTTGGGCAGATGAAGAAGTCATCATCATTAAGCCACTGGAAGTTTACTGTCCAGTTATAAAACTCATTTCAAAATTAGAGGCGAGGGGGTGCGTGTGAAAGGGCAGCGGGGCTGGGAAGGCCCTGCGAGAGGCTGGGAAGGGCCCGCCATGGAGCTGTGAGGCTAATTCATTAGGGGGCAAGCGGCCTTTGTGTTAACGCCGGCTTGATTGGAGCGGTGACCTTGCCACACACTCTGGCCCGAGTGGGATGAGTTTAAGGGCAAGGCATTTAACCTTAAACTAAATCTCAGCCACGGACAAAGGGCTGCATCGTTTAATGGCCAAGGCCTGGCGGACGGATAACTGACGTGGCACAAACGTAAAACAAGCTGTGTTAAAGGTGGCCGAGTCCTGGATAACACTGGGGAATCATACAATACTAACATTTGCTCACTATTGTAACTAATTATAGTATATAACTAAAAGGATGTGACTATCAAATGCATACCAAGCTCAAACAATGAATAAATCATATGACCAATTGAAATAATTGAGGTTCTGCTTCTTAAATGCAAATATTTGTTGTTTCTTTGGGGTAGTAAATCCAACATCAAACAAAGGTCTGGAAAATGTCATCTGGCTTTTTCCCTTTTTCTTTTACAGTTTTCTGCCATTTTATGGACAAAGTGATAAATGTCTCCTGCAAAACTAACTAATTATTTTAATGAAAAAAGTATATGGATTGTACATTTTTTAACAGTACAGAGAGGGAGTCAAATCCCACCAATTCCAACTCGTAGTTAATGTTCAAATTAAAGTCAGAGTTAATAAAAATATACCTAATAATAATAATTAAATAATTCTTCTAAACTTGCCAAAAGTTTCTGGCAACACTGACCAAAATAATGCAACTGAAGAACAGCCAATTAAAATGTTTTGTGTCATTACTGTGCAGTTTCATTACTTAGTTGTTTGTTCCCCCTAGAAACTGAACTGATATTTTTTCCCTTCCTAAATATTTTTCTTTTTAAAGATGGAATTTTTTTTTTTAGAAAATTGGCTTTAGTTTTGTGCAATAAATCAAATTAATATAAATGCATAATTAAAAAAAGGTCATATAGCATCATACCCTGCCAAAAATACCAGTTGTTTAATAATGAGAGCAGCAAGTAGAGGAATCTGCTCTCACAGCTGTTATCCCTGATAGAATAGGTGAATGAAAGTGAGGGACGAGTGACAGTTTACAATGCTGTTCATGACTGTGTAATAAAATGGAAGCCCTGCCAGTGAACCCAATCTGCATTTTACAACGCTGCCGGGTTGAACGCCAGTTCACCTAAGACGGAACAACAGAGAGAGACACAGGACCCTAATGCATTTATAGACTTATTCAGGGAAGCCATATTGTATAACTACAACTATGAGTTCTATTTCATACTGTAAACCTGTCACTGGCAGTGGTCAAATAGCGGTCAATGGTAAAGGGCAAGATGAGGGAAGGAGGGAGGGGGGAAAAAAAAGAGCGCTTGGAAGATTTTAACTGGTCAAAAATCAGACTTTTTCCCTTATCTATATCTTCTGAGACAGAAATTTAGCCTCTTCTAACATCTGGCGCACACGTAATGACTCATCCCAGAGTAGATCTTTGATGATGGCTGACCAGGCCTTGTCCTGGCCATAAACTGTTGTTTAGACAGCCCTATTAATGGGGTGTAAAAGGAGAGCCATGGATCACATTGAATAGGACAACACTATCAAAACATCGGCTTCTTATCAGATGACAGAACCAGCAAAAGGGGTCAGGTTCCGCTTCCAGGAGCCGGCCTGAGCCGCAACGTCCCCCCCTCCACATTACATGCAATCACACTGAGATAGGGACCCAACATTCACAGTCTAACTTATTATTTATCCCTATATGATGTCTGAGCTTCAGCACCAATATCAGAACAATAGCTGTGACAAAATAGTGTCCACTAAAGGTCAACGAAGTGCCTTTATTCATATCTTTCACAAGCTTTTATTAGTAAATGGAAAAGGCTCATGTGACACACTTTCTTAACAATTTCTTAGGTAGTTTCTTGAAAGTAAATATGAAATGATTTATTATAGGAAACCTTTCCCCATAATACCAAAGTTATTTGAAGGAAACTATAAGAAACCCTTCTTTTTCTACTTAATTGAAAGAAAAAATTGATTTAAAAAATCTAAATAATTTTTTTTTAAATCAGCAAGAAACAAATCCTTTAAATGAGGATGAATCACATTCAATGCCAGCTTCATGTACTTGACAGTTTTAAGCCCTTAAGCATACAAATTGGATGGCTATAGAGATGTCACAGATAAACACTTAATCAGGACATTCACTAAACATTTTTTTGTGAATAAACCAATAAAAAAGCCAGTAATATAAATGGACAGCTGATCCAATCAACCTTCTTCCCTGAAATGTTCACTCAGCTGACACACTTACTCAATTTAGCCAAGCAGGGAGCACTGAGCACTCATGGAGAGAACAGAAAAAAGCTCTTTTGCCTCTATCAAGCATCCAGATAGAGATAGAGAGAGAGCCCCACCTTTTACAATAAGACTTCTCCTTTCTTTTACTCACTGAAAAAAAAAAAGTCTCCTCCACCTTGAATCCATTTGAGTGACACCATGACAAAGGGGCTTCTCAATGTCCCGACAGAGGAGCCTCCTCCCCTTCCCTTTAAACTTCCTCCACTGGGCTGTATCCATCATGTCCCTTTTCCTGACCCCAGGCGGCACTGCTTGCTGCATCAGCGACTCCCCCCCCCCAACACCCACACACCCACACACACTCTCTAGTGCCACATCTCTCTCTCCTTCATTACCACCCGGCCTCTTGATTAATAAGCATCATGGTTGCCCTCGGTGACAGGACCCACACTTAAGTCCCATAAGTCCTCCTGGCTGCGGCCAGAGCCGCGGCATCAGCGGGGCTCATTTTGTCTTAATGGCACAATGGATGCGGCGCACGGCCTTTGTTGGGGGCTTGACCCCATGCACAAATGTCACTGATGAGAAGGAGTAAACCCATTCAGGGCTGCTGCCACTTCATCCTGCACTGATCCCTCTGAGAGGTGGGATATTTTACTAACTGGCAGATGTGACAGTTAGACAGGGGCTGCTCAGACAATGTGGTGAACACTCCCCCTGCCAGAAGTGCTCCAAGAGATGGGTCAAAAGATTAGAGATGAAGAAGATGTGCCTGTCTTTCCTTTTCTGCCAGGCTCCTTGAGGTAACGAGTGAATTTAAACACGCACCTCACTTGTTGTTGTTGCACCAGTTCTACCAAAGTGCTCTACGACTCAATTACACATCGTTAGTTATTTCAAACCACTAGCTGATGGTGGTGGAGAACTTTGAGACAATTTCAAAAAGTCATATGGTTTAACCCTACAAACTTGGTAGCAGATAGTTTAACTCTCTGGAAAAACACAACATGCTATCAACTAGTTTTTTATTCTAGGTGAAAAGGTATTTTTTTGGTTTTTTTGGGTTACCTCATTTGCCAATTTTTGTGAAAAAAAATGCATAATTCTGTGATTTTTGTGAAAAAGGGTACAAATTGCTTAAAAATGAAACCAACATGAACAAGCAATGTACATTATGAGATGTTTTTAACTTTTTTATTTTGCCAACCCCTATTTGTTACCCAATTAACATGTCACTCAAAATCTTCCTATGATATTCATTTGTGATGAGATAAGGTGCTTACAATAATAGACATCATCTTCATACTCATCAAACTATCACGTGTCCTTTGACAGTGACATTTGCATCCTGCCCTCATGACTCATGTTTGGCAAGAAGTCTAAAACTGTAATCCACCAAAAGTATAAAACTAGTTGATTAAATGTCTTTTTCATTTTTTAAAGTTCAATTATCTTGTACCAAGGTTTTAGGCTCCTACCATATGACAGTTTTGTCATGGTCTGCTATTAACAGTTAATTTCTGTTGATTATTATTAATTATTATAATGTTAAAACTGTTAAAAAAAACAACAACAATTTCTGGCCACATCTTCAAATTGCTTGATTTCATTTTAAAAATGTAAAAACATTTCAATTACTCTACTTAATAGCTTTATATGTGAATGCATATTTCAGATCATGGCCATAGTTATAGATGCCCAGGTATTCTCACAGCCTGTAGATATGCCAGTGAATTAGTTTGATAAAACCTGCCTAATGTGTGTTTTAATGTTAAAGGATCTACTTGAAATTAGATGATAGAAAAAAGGTATTCTGTATATTCTACACTATTTGTGTGATTTGCCTTGATTTCCTTCTGATAGTTTCACTTGTACAAGTTCACTTAGAAAGATCATAGAGAGTGAGAGAGAGAGAGAGAGAGAGAGAGAGAATGACCTCCCCCTGCCACAAGAGGAACGTTGAGTCCTCACAGCAGAGGGCTGGGTCTTGGTCACCGTAGCCTTGGACAATCTGTGACAGCCTATGGAAAAGCTGTCTGCTGCAGACTGCTTTTCCCCCACAAACCCTGGCAGCGTCAACACACGGTGACCTTGTGTTTCAATATGAAAAGGGAGCGAAAGCCAGAGAGAGAGAGGGAGAGAGAGAGAGAGAGAATGTTCTGTTCACGATAGAATTTACGTACAGTATCTAACGTGTGTGTGTGCGCAGGCAATGGGACTTTGAAACAATATTGTGTATGTGAGAAAAGGCAATTATGCTGCTGTGGGAAATCTGGCTACAAGCCTGAGTGTTTCCAGCTGTTGTTGCTCCATCACAGCCACACTACCAAAAAACACAACACTGCAGGATGTTTCAATCTTTGTCAACTAACACCAGATCACACGTCTGTCACAATAGGACACACTCATTTAATTATCTACTGCTACGTCCTAACTGCACTGACAATAGGCTTCTCTTCTCAGGAAATGTAATTATTTAGCTTCATTTTTCACAATTTTAACACAAAAGCCTTTAGAAACTTAAACCGCTGCAAAACTCAAAAGGAAAGGAAATCAACATTTTGTCTTTGCACACTTGTGCAATATTGCACATTTCAGCCTCCACATGCTACCTAGTTGTTGCCTACCACTGCAAGTGGAATGGTTTTAAGAAATAGAGCAATTCAGAAAAATGCTAGGTGCGGCCTGTTGCAGCTGCAGATTAAAAAAGAGCGATGAAAATGAGATAGTAAATTCACTCGTGTGCCTAACTGGCAGTATAATCACGATGATGGAAAACAAGATGATGGATGATTCAAATTTTTATCTTTGCCAGAAAAAGGCCAGAAGGCCAAAAGAAAAAAATGAAATTCCTACTAAGAACTATTAAGTTTTCTTCAGATCATGTAGCGCGGTCCAGGGCCAGTTGCACGGCACACACTGTACTCTTTGAAAAAAGATCACGTAGGATGCAGGCAGTAATGACTCGCTGCAGGGACCGGAGTTGGCATCTGTGTGTAACAGCAGAGGGGGGGACGGTGGTGAGGGGGGGATGGATACAGCATGTGAGAACACACTGTTCCATAACAGTACTGTGCGAGACAGGATTCTCAGCTGGATGCTTTCCAGGTTTCAATGCCAAGAATGAGGATATTATAACTAAGTGCTCTCCTCTGAACCGCGCACGCACTTTTTTTTTTTCGCTCTTCACGGGCTTCGCATCGGTGTAATGGAGCCCGCAAAAAAAAAAAAAAGAAAAAGGAGAAGGAACGCCGCAGACTCGAGAGAGATAAGCGCCTCGTGCCATAACCCCGCTGTGATGCAATGGGAGATGCAAGGCCTCAGGGGGGGAGGGGGTTATTAACCTTTTTGTTTATTGCTGCCACTAATTCGAGAGTTCAGCTCGGGGGAACAAAAGGACTGAAATTCCTCCTTCACCTTGACATGCCATCACCCCACCACCACCACTCCCCCCCCCGAACACACAGACGCGCACACACCTGCCCTCGGCGGCGACCCTTTGACTGCACCGTGGCCACGCTTCCTGACGGACGACTTGGGGGCAATGTCCATTTAAGTTCCATTCATTTTTTTGGGTCAGGAAGCTATTTCACCTTTGATCTAGGAGTGGGAGTACAGAGAAAGTGTGCAGCATAAGCACTTTTTTTGCTGCTTACTTTAGCTTTTTTTTGTAATTATTTTAAACAAATTTGGAAAGTATGTTGCTATAGTGCCATAGAAATAATGGTGAACGAATAGGTTCAAATAGGTACAAATATACACTATTAGAGAGATGGAGGGTTTGAATGTACAAGGCTTTGGAGTTTGCTGAGTCAGTTGTTGGTCAGTCTGGATGAGGTGAGAACCTGTCCTGCATGTCTTCATTTGAGACAACTAACAGGACAACAGGAACAACAGGAAGTGTCATCCACAAGGGTCATGTTCCAGTCATGCATAAATGGACACACACACACACACACACAAACACACACACACACACACACACACACACACACTCACCCACACACACACACACACACCCACACACAAAGCCTCCCTTTTGACAAAGAGCAGGATGTTCAGGCCAGTGTTTTTTGGGGCTGAACTGTACTCCTACATACTTTGTGTCCTACCTTCCTTTCATTCACCGTTAAAAGCAACATTCTGGTGATGTGAGAAAAGAAAAGACACTTTTTTTTTTTATTTCTGTGGAAGTTTGCCTACACAACCTTTCAGTTTCCCCCCTTCACTGCTGAGAGGGCAATAAACACTGGGGTGTGAAGGAGACTCACACCCAACAGCACAAATTCATGGTCAGACATTTAGGAATGGCTGTTATTAGCTCTAAATCAAGTTGAATACTGAACATCTCGGCTGACATGATGCAGCAAGGACAAAAAGTGCATAGGTCTGTGGTGCAAACACGGTCTTAGCTTTTAGAAATGAATCTTAGGGGTAGTTTGCTCTTAACGGAACATGCATTGGAAACCTTAATCATTGCTGTTTACCTCAAATAAACATTACAGCTGTATACAAAAATGCAATACATCTAAAACACTAAGTGGTATGCATTATATTAATATGAATATTAACTTTCACTGTATGAAAAGTAGCACTGTTGACAAATAAAAAAACATGTGTATAGAACTTAAATACTATTTGTGTCAAACTTATATACTTTCACAATTTTGTTTCAAATCTACACTTTTTCCTATTGTTTTCCAGCTTCACTACACCATTTACTTTGTGTAATACAAAGTACAAAGTACAGAGTAAGCTGAGAATGTTCCTCACAATTTCCCAAAAAAACCCAGGCTTCAATGATCCAAAATATTCCCAATATTCATTTAATTATTCACTCACAGAGTGTATATAGTTGCATTTGCTAAGCTAAATATCTGTGATTTTAAAAAAATGTACTTTTAAAAAAACCTATCTAATTTTTCCATTATTTAAACTGTTGGTGATTCATTTTCTTTAACGACTAATTTAATAAATGACTAATCATTTCAGCTCTCACCAATGAAATTTCAGCCCTTCGTGATGCATGTTGAGAATAAATAATAGGCAGATATTGAATTTAAAAAAATACAAATAAATAAATCATTAAAATAATTGCCGTGCTTCCTGCAGGTGAAACTAAGATATAACAGCTGATGGCAGAGGGCTTTGAGGAGGAGGCCCCACCCCCACCAGAGGGATCAATGCACATAAATGGAAGAGGTCACAGACCTTTGACATCTCCTTTCAGCCGGGGGAGGGGCACAGGCCTTTGTGAAATTGGCTTTAATGATCCAATTGTCGACTGTGTCATACACCTTTATACAGTACATACAGTTTTTTTTCTCTGCCTGCTCCATTCTATTCATTTATTTTAACCTTCCAGCTGCGGCTCTGAGATTTTTTTGTGGATAAAAAAAGGCAGAAAAAAAATGTGTTGCCTTTGTTTCTCATTTGCTGCCTGCATCCAGCTGCCTTCTTTCATTCTTCATCAATCTCACATCTGTTTTAACCTCTTCTCCCATCTCTTCTCCTCCTCAGACTCCCCTGCTTCTCTCAAGACCTTATCTGTGCTTTCCCTCCCTATTTTTTTTCTTTCATGATGCATTTTTGCAGAAAGATGTTTGGTCACTTAAGACTATAATTGACCGAAGCAGGAGAAGATACTAAGATATTTTGACGCATTATGTTCAATGCACATAAAATGGATGAAATAGTAGGAAGCAATACATTACAAGTATCTGACATCTATAAGAGGCATGTCGCCTGACATGAATCTGCAATTTCTATGTGATGTTAGGCAGTTGGTATACACATAAGCTTAGTAATTAGCTGTGTTCAGATCATGTTGCGCCATTAGTATTAATGACCCAATAATCTCCATGGAGTCACAAACATAGACTGCAAAGAAAACTTTCAAGGTGTCATTTTTGCCCCTTTTCTCTAAAAGTTGTTACATCACTAACAAGATACAGTATTTGTGGTTTGAAATGCAAAAAAAATGATCTGAATGTTGTTTTATCAAGCTTCTTTCTGGAGCTCTGTCTCGTTAATATTAATAAGCCTCTCCTCTGATTGGCTGATTTGGACTTCAGTGACTGTATAGCTGTGTTGATTAATCAATCGATTATTGAAACCATTAATCAATTAGTTGCTTGGTTCATAATGGTGTAAAAAATGTTGATCACTGTTTCCAAAAGCTGAAGACACAACCTGAAATGTCTTTTTTTCTCCAGATCAACAGTCCACAACCCGAAGGTCGTCCATTTATTATTATGGAACACTAAAGAAAGCAGAAAATATTTGGACATTTTCTTTTGAAAAAAAAATTACTCAAATCAATTGCTTAAAATAGTTGGCGGTTAATGTACCGGTTGGCAACAAATCGTTGCAGCTCTAGTTGTTCAGGACTGGCTAATTTTGAAGCAAAGTGTCTGAAACATCGAGATCATCTGCATAACCAAAAGGCAATTGCATCTTGCATCTGAGGATCTTTCAAAGCGGGTCCTGACTGCTGCTTCAGCAGTTTGATGAATCCTTTTGGCTTTTGGGGGCCACCTGTTTTCTCGGTCCTGCCACATCCAGGTCAAAAAAGAAAAAAAAAGCTTGAAACAATAGCATTGATCACTGTGGATAGGATTTAATCCCTTGTCCCATCTGCACTCTGGAACCAGCAAGGACCACTGCTGCGACGCGCCCTCCGACAGGATCAGGAGGAACATCTGCATGTCCTGGTGATCTAATGCAAATGACGTGTGGGTGTGTTCCATGTAAAAGATTTTGGCTCATGGATCAATGCGTGGAAACGGAAACCTTCGTGTTACTGACCGGATTGGTAATCAATCACTATGAATGCCTTTTTGTTATGACACTGAATACGCATCCGAGAGATCCATTGCACGCTGCTTTGTCATAACAGAGAGCAACAGCTCGAGCAAGTGCGAATAAAACCTGAGCTGTCAAACCAACACATTCTACCCCCCCCAAGATAAACAGATACGCCGAGGGCAAACTGAGCAAACACTAGGCGTAAACAGCAAAAAGGAGAGCCCTTGCTTCCTCAGAAAAAAAATAAGGAGAATAATGAAAGAAAATAAATCAATCTGTTACCCTGGTGACAATTACCATGCATACACAAATGGGTGCGAAACACTCACCTAGCCACAGTTTGGTTTGGGCTTTTCATGTAAGAAATGTCATACTGCATTTTTGAAAAAAAAAAATTGAGGCTTCACAGCAGGTCTTTGCGATAAAATTAATGTGAATGAGAGCTGGGGCAAAAAAATAGAGGGGAGCCATTATCATAACAGGATAAAAGGTTTACAAAACAGTATTTGAGCTCGCTGTGGTAATGGTGCGTTATTATTTTAAAATGGGGCATCTTTTGAGGGCGGATGGAAATTGAGTTGTAACTGTAATTTACCCAGATCATCTGCCGTGCTGAGTGGGCACTTTTCTTCTTAACAAGGAGCAAAGCTGCTTGTGTTTTGAAAGACATATTTGACATGTGATATATTTAAGGTTAATCACCAAGCTTTCTTTTTTATATACTTTATGTCAAACTTGCTTACAGTGTATTTCAAGAGCCCTTTTAGAGAAATAATTAAAAAGAAAAAAAAAGAAAAAAAAAGAAAAAAAAAGAAGCTAAGATGCCACAATCACAGGACTCACCGGCTCAAGAGCTTTACAAAGCAGCACGGGAAAGAAGATGTGTCACAGGGGCCTTACTTATCTCCTCCCAGATTAAGTCCCAATTGTTCGCGGGGAACAAAGGCAGCCAGTGAGGAAGCCAGCCCCCCGAGGGCCAGATGGTCAGCGTTCAGAGCCCCCTGACCCCTCCAGGCCCTTGCCCTCTCAGGGCTGCGCGTGCTCTAGGTGAGACAGGCCACCCAACAAATCCACAATCCTCACGCGGCGCGTGTACACACACGAGAACACAGACAGGCGCTCGCAGTCTACCTGTCTGGCTCCGAAAGGATGTTTCTCTGCAGTAGATGTTATTTGTTGCAGGATGCACGGTGACAGGAGATGACAAACAATGATCGAAAATAAGATGCTTTTTAGGTGATATTTCGAAACTCATCTGAGATTTTAAAGCCAGAGGTAAATTGGAATTAAAAACTGCTGTAAATACACTCTGCTTTCATCAAAAGGGGAGTTTGTGAGTAAAGAGGGAAGCGGTCTAGGGGGGATAAGGAATGAAGCCCTCATCCTTGCCATAGGTTGCAGGTTCTTGTAATGTGCCTGTAATTGTGATGAGCTCCTAATGACATTCTGAAAAGTACAAAAGTGAGATTGTGTGTGTGTGTCTGTGTGTTTGAGGGGGAGAAAGACAGGAATGCAACCTTTGGGACATGAAACGTGAGGAATGGCAGATTAGATGCAGTCAAGACGGACTGGTTCGCCTGTAATTACAATGACAAACCACCAGCTACATCTCCCCGCTCGCCCTTATCTGATGCTGAGTTTTTTATCTGAGCCGCTGAAGCCTGTTTTCAACACCGAGCCTGAAGGCAACTGTAACAGTATTTGGGCAGACGGGCCATGTAAATGTGCGGCCCTGGCTCCAGATATATATCTGACATGGCTTTCTGGTTAACAATGATTTATCAGCTGCCGGAGTGTGAAATAGAACAGCAGTTGTCAAACTGCTCAGACAGACTCATCTGTGATTCTTTAATACCCTATTAAAGAAATTTATTGATTACTTAATAACAACTTACTTTCTCTGCTTTAGGTTTTTTTTTTAATAAATAAACAAAAAAGCAAAGTTTTACATTCAAATGCAAAATTAATTAAAAGACCAATTAACTATAAGACATAGTACATGCTATGGACGACATTAGGCTGTGAATGTAACGCAGTAATAACAGCAGCATTAAACCAGTGAGATGCATTCTTGTCTTCTTTTTAATCCGGCCTTGCAGCAATTAATTAATTATAGCTAATTCCCTGTATCGCTGTCATTAGTCGACTTTAATGACCCCGTCTTCGGCTACACTTTCTCTCACCGGCGGTTTTAAATTTCCCGAATAAAATTCAACGGGGCGACAAAACTTTCGAGGCATCTTGTCCGAGCCCCCGGCGGCGCGGCGTCACCAGGCGGCGGCTCGGTGACCCGGGGAGGGTTCAACCCAACCGGACCGAACCCCCTCTTCTAGAAACGTCCAACCGGCGGTGAGCAGCTTCTTTTTTTTGATATTCAACAGGTGTGCGCTAAGTCGAGGATACAGAAACATTATGCGTTGCCTTACCTGATATTTTTCTCCCCTCTTTCTTTTTTTTTCTCTCTCTCTCTCCAACGCGGAAATGCGTTTACAGGGTCATGTCCATAACGTAGAGTCGGCTCTGTGGGTTAAAAAAACAAAAACGTGCGTTCCTCTCCCCAAACCGGCTGAGACACGGTCCGCTCCTCGCTCCGCTCCGCTCCGCTCTGCCGCGTCTGGCTGCGCCGCCGCCGAGGCACCGTCTGCGCACGAGTGACGTCACGGAGTTACTGTACGTACCCGTTTGGTTCGCTCCTCGGAACGGAAGAAAAAGTTCAGTCCCTGGGCTCGTTGCTCCCCAATGGGAGAGGGATAAAAGAAAGACAAAATAATATGATAATAAAAAACAAAAAACAAAAAAAAACGAAAGGAAGACATGGTGGTTTGCGGCACGAACGTAGGGAAGAGCGTGAACGTGTTCAACGGTTTGTAGGAAAACGACACTCGAACGTGCAGTTTCAGGGAGGAACACAACATACTGTGATTCAATTGTGAAAAAAAAATGATACAAATAGAATAAAAAGTACGATAGGTAATTAGTTATAGTAGGCTAACTAAAAAATAAACGACATAATTAAACATTTTTATAAACTTGCTAATTATTTTACATACGTACGCCTATATAGCCCTCATACACACTCTATTACATAGATACTAATCCATACATACATAAATACACATAGTATATACATATATGTTTAGCCCTCAAACATAACATATCGTAATAAATAGGTGTATTCCATACATACAGTACATTCATACATATGTACATACATTCATATGTACATATAGTAAGACATGGGCCTATTCCATTCATATATATATAGTATATACATACATACTTAGTCCTCATCCAGATATAGTAATGCATAGGCCGATCCTATTCAAACAGTACATTCATACATATGTACATAGATTTAGACATACATACCCTACATACACACATACATACATACATATGCCTATTCTAAATTGCCCTTATACATACATAAGTAATACATGGCCCTATACCATACGTACATACATACATACATACATACATACATACATACATACATACATACATACATACATACATACATACATACATACATACATACATACATACATACATACATACATGTACTTACATGTCATTACTGTTGTATCCTATAGGCCCTGATTCAAATTTTAATGCACAACTATGAAAGAAGATGTTTCTCCAACCATGGATTTCAGGTTCAAATATCTCCCTCTATTGGCAGAATTGCAGAATTGATGCATTGAATTCAACAGGCTTCGCATTGAGGAGGCACAAACCGCGTGATTATTATGATCATTGTCTTAATAAAACGTACAATCTGAGACCACATGAACTGCTATAAAAATGAAGTGACAGCCATTGCCTGGGGGCGATGTCACTGCAAGTTCAGTATACCCTATAAAAGTCAAGATCATGGGCCTTTCCGGACGCCAGTGACTTTTCACCATAAATGGTAGAACATCGCCCTCTATTGGGTGACACAGGATCCTTGCTAGATAGGGCGAAAATGAACATGACTGTGACATGAATGAATACATACTCTTTTCTCTCTATTTTCTTTCTTCCCATTCCCCCATTCTTTCAATAGTTTCAGATAGACAGTTAGACTGATGGACAGATTAATTCTATATATTGATTTCATTGACAAATCTATGAATTTAGAGTTTTCCCCAAGCATAAAATGCAGAAGGGCTTACTTAATCTAGAGGTTAGCAGAGATGTCGTCATTAATTTTTCAGGCTTTACCTAATTGTGCATGAAAAAATGCATAATAATCGACTAACAATCCTTGGTCAACTAAGACCAAACCAATCCATCACACGATTGAGGGGTCAGACCTACTAGAATAAAATACAATATAAAAGAATGCATTATTCGATAGAGAACATAGGCCTATTAATTATGGTACTAAAAACATTTACTAAATTTAATGTCATACTGAATGATGCTAGTTGCACAATATTCTGTGCAAGTAGCATGGTATATTAGAATAGAATCTGAGAGATTCAGAATAATCTTTAACTGCCCAAGTATGTTTGACTACAGTTTAGTGTCTCTTAATGTACTTATACAAAATAACAACAATCTGCAGAACTAGAATGTAAGGCTGTTTCTTTGAACTGTTTTATTAACAGGATACAAACAATGCAAATAATTGAATGATATTACTTTGTATACATATATATATAAGTTATAACGTAGGTTTTGGAAATGACAAGATGACTAACTATTACCGAGTTTTTTATTATTTTGCTCACCTGCTCATATACTTTAGCTGAAGCATCTAGTGATGTACAAACAAGTATAAACTTTGTCTGATTGTACTTTTGCTTTCAACAGTTAATATCAAAAATACTTTTGATGCTTAAGTACCACAAAAATACTATTATTATAGGTGACTATGAACTTTGACCTGCTACGTTATGTATATTCTAACTCACATGTGTCTTCCAGGATCTCCATCTAACACTGTTTGGGACTTAACGTGCAACATGTTGCTACCGTCAATCTGTGAACTCTTTGAATGCGCCTCGGCACGGCGCATGCGCAGTACTTGACATTTTGAAGTTGCTTCTCCGGGGTGTTTGAACAGGAAGGCGGACATGTTGGCCAGGCTGTGGGAGAAAATCTGGCATCGGCTGCTGTTTTTTCCCCCAAAAAACTAACATACATCAAAATCCAATTTCTACGACTTCGATCTGAGAGATAAAGCCGTTCGGACGACGGGGCGCTCGACAGTCAAGTGACAGCCGACGGAGCCGCGGCGGAAGGACTGCCGTTGAAACTGCTGTAACGTAACGACTCCGTGTTTCAACTGATCGAAATTTGGAAGAAGCAGAAGTTTTTTTCCCCCACCACTTCTACTTTTGAGCTGTCAGATTCGTTTGTCGTTTTCTGCAAAGGGGACTGGCACAGAGATGGGAACGGGCCCGGACTAACCATCCCATTAAACTGTGCTTTCCAATAATAGACAGCACATGTATGTTTAAGTTGCCTTTTGTTTGGATGCACCAACATTTTTAAGCCCTTATCCTCTGCGGCATCCTGCGGAGGCTGACTAATCTGTCGCCGCGTTTATCTTCTGCCACTGAACTTATCCGCCGCTCACACTTGGGGGGGAAAAATCTTTTCGACACCGGAAATGTGGCTTTTGTATATTCAACGCGACTTGAAATGTTTCATCGTCTGTGAGAGCTCCGGGAGAACGATGTGTTTTCTTTGAAGTGCGGCGGAAAAGTTCACACGAAGAAAGGAGCATTCGGCTAGCTAGCTACTGGCTGCTAAAGCTAGCTAGCCAGCCTTAGTGAGCCTTTTTTTTGTTCATAACTCAACACCGGGACTGAGTTCAACGACCGCAAAAAATGTCTGCTAGAGAAAGTCTGGTGGCTCGATTTGAAAAAATCGATGCCATGCTGAAGGACCCAAAGTCAGAAGTAAACACGGATTGTCTTCTGGTAAGTTTGTAGCATGCTAGCTTGGCTAAGCTAAGCGAATCAGCCATTCGGGGTCAGTCTACTCCTTGGAGCTGAAATTCTTTCCGAGACCAACAAGTCGTCGCAATTGTCGCAGGAGAAGTATGTTAATATCGACGCGGACTGGCCAGTTTTGGCTCTTACACACGCTTCAAGTTCATATATCTGCATGTGGGCGTATATGTTCTGAAGTATTGACGAAAAGAAAACAAGCAGCAGGTTGAACTATGTTATTATGTCCCCAAATATAATATGAATTCGCAGCCAAGAACAATGAATGTGTAATTGCTAGCAGCAGGAGTTGTTTAATTACCACAGCGATGCGTTTTCAGTCCTCAATAACTGGATTTCCTTAAAGGAGACTAATTAAAAAAAAACATATCTAAACTGGACTGACAGCTGATAACAAGACGTACTTTCAGATTGTTTTTAGCTTCTTCAGTAGTTATCAGTGTTGTTAAACATGCTCATTACTCAATAACTTAAGGAGATTAACTAATTAAATAGACACTGATATCTAAAATGGACTGAGAAATGACAGCAGACACTTTCAGATTATTTTTTTTGGTTTGTCTGGAGTTATCAGTGTTAATACCTCTGATCAAGGGGATTGGTTTCCTTGCCACTCCACTGCAATCTGATAAAAGGTATGTGATGTCACTACTGCGGCCTTTAGATCAATTGCAAGTGGGTGTGTAGGTGCGCTGTTTTGTCTAGATTTACTTATCTGAGCTGCATTTGAAGTGATAGACTGCCTGCCTGCAAGCCTGTCCTAACCTGCAGGCCTCCAGCTGCATCGGTACACCTGTTGGCTGGCTGGAGTTCACCCTGGCTGCTTCCTATCTTTATGGGCAACGCGACTCATCAAGTGACTCTCCAGACTGGAGGAAAGGCAGCTGCCGTCGCTGCCACTTGCTTATACCCTAAATAAATACCTCCATAAGGTTTTTGTCGCGATCCCAGGACCTGACTCCTGTGGAGTGGATGCCAGGGGAGTGTCGTCACGAAGAGTGTTCGTTGTTATTAGGGTGCGATTTGGCGTTGGGTGATACTGTCGCTGAGTGTTTTTACAAGGAATAAGCCCAGGGTGACCCGCAAGGACAGTTTCCTTTGGATATATGGTGCGATTACAACAAATATTCCATGTGGGTAATTGGATGGAAAATGCTGGGGTGAATTTTCCCTGGCATTAACTTTGGTACCAATGATTTGCATTTGCAGGTGGGATTTCACTTAGGATTGTTTTACTTCTCCAACTAGCAAGGAATGGACGGTCATTAGGAATTTCTTTTATAGAGTTTTTTTTATTCAGGTGCTGTGCAAAAAAAAGACTCTCTTTGACCAATGATCCCTGTATGTTTTATGACAATACAATGTAGCAGGCAGGATTGTCTCCAGGACTTCCCAGGATCTCTTTTTGGGAAAGGGGGTTGACCTTAAATCCCACCACACACCCAACTTGAGAGTATTTGTGCATAGGCTTCTGTAAATAGCTGTCTTTTGAAAAGAAAACTTGCTTAGTCTCCGTGACCTCCCATCCTGTTGCAGAAAGAGCCAATTAAACTCACCTAAAAGTGCACACGCTCTGCATTTTTAATGGCAAAAAGCTGTGGGGACTGTTCCTGCTGGCAGCCACACACACAAGGGTGTTGTTCCTCTTTTTCCCCTCTCTGCAATCTCCCTTGATCAATGAATGGAGGCCTTTTGCCGAGGCTCCCTCTCTCTCTGCCACCATGCAACTCCACCCACAGCTTAATAAAATTCCATGCTAATCAAATAACCTCTTGTCTTTGACTGGCCTGGAGTTCCCTGTCTGTCCCAAAGCCATTCTGCACGTCGTCTAGAGTGAGACGGGACCAGGCAGCCTGCTCTGAGGTAGCTGGGTGTGGGCTCTGCTCTCTACCCATAAACCAAAATTATGTGGACTGAAGACTCATGTTTCTAAAGGCCGTGAATCAGGACATTTAACTCATAAAACAGCCAACATGCTTGGCTATGAGTAATAGGTTCCATCAGAATGCACAATGCAAGCCTTTTACTGGCTGTGCTTCTGTACCTGAGTCCTGAGCTGGCACTGCTTTCTGTCTCAAGTACAGCACTGTTGTGATTCTCCTTTTCTTTCCCAGGGAAGCCCAGCCTATGTCTTGTGATGGTGGCATTGCCACCGCACCTTGCCACTGGAGCCCTATATTCCAACCCTGTAGCCCTTATCTTTACCTCCCCTAAATAAACCGTGCTCTGAGGGAAGAGCGCCTTATCTGGATGGGCTGCTCCTTCCCCAATCATTGTGCTCTAGGCAGGCTTCTGAAGAGCCTTTCTGAACAGACAGAATTCCTGACATTGTGATGTGAAAGCTCGCTGACGTTAATGGTCCGAAGAACCGTCCATGTGTCTTTTCTTTTGGCAAAGACTTATTGCTTACGTTAAATTGTTATTTCAAAGCCCCGATCGAACATCCTCAAGTCAATTTAAGTCTCTGAGCCGTTGCACACAGGAAATAGGATGTTAGCACCTTTGTGAAGATACTGAATACGCCTTTAGTGGTAGAGTATGTTTATCATTTGGTAAATTAGAATGGTTGGATTGATATGTTGGAACTTGTTTTGTATGAGCTTTGCCCCTCTCTGTCTCTCTCTCTGTCTCTCTCTCTCTCTCTCTCTCTCTCTCTCTCTCTCTCTCTCTATATATATATATATATATATATATATATATATATATATATATATATATATATATATATATATATATATATATATAAAGGGACTGCTGGCATAGTCTTTTTTTACACTCGGCTGCATTAGCTTCTCTGTGGTTTGAGCATTCTTTCATCTATTTGTACTTAATCTGTAATAAGAGTAATTACAGGAAATGGCAAGGCCAGTAAACCAGATTTGTAGACTGTGTTTGACTGTGAATGCTACAAGTACATGTTTAGTTGGATGCCATTATTTTGATATAGAATTTTAGCCAATTAAGATGAAGTTGTTAAATAATGAGCACTGTTAATACTACGGTTTATGCAGTACACAAAATGGTCTGAATTAGATTTTTTCTAATTTATATACGCATTTGACAACATTAGAGATGACTATCACTATGAACTGATTTACAATGAAGAAACACTTATTAAAGAAAAAGTATAATTGGGATGCCTCAAATCATATTCACATATAAAACCTGCTAGTATTTGCCTCCAAATTAGATTTCCTCCTACAACATTGTCAGTGTTTATAAATTGAAGGTGGTGCTTATTACTACTTTCTAATGTTGCTTTGTGGCAATGAATCTCTCGACTAGAAATGACTAGTGTAAACAATATATTATCATTCTTACGATTTGTTCTTTCATTTAAACATCTCATTGGTTTTTCGACATTTCAAAGTGTCGAGAACCAAACCCAAGCTTTAGTATTCACCGTAAAATGTGTTGTAACAAAACCAGGGTCTAAATATCTATGAAGTTTCGTGCCGGCAGAGCAACAGTCCCCAGCCACATTTGAACCTTCAACATCATTACGTGGTTAATTTTACGGACGTGCTTTTAGTCGCCTTGTTTAGTGAATCTCTTAAGGCCTCAGATTAAGTAACAACCAGAGTACAGTTAGGTCGTGCTGTGGCTGGCCTTACTGCAGTGACATTTGTCTTTAATGGGTAAATGTTACCTGCAACGTGTTGTCTGCACTGATAATGCAGCTGTGGTCTGTAGTTAGTCAACACTCTGTGACAGACATGCACGCTTCTGGAAGTGGTAAATGATTATCTACACTTCTCCTTAGCATGTGGGCCGCTCTTTCAACTAGGGCTGCAACTAATGAATCTATTATTAATTGAAATGATTAATTGTTTGGTTCATGAAATGGAATAAAATTTCAATCTGTGTGTCTCAAAGCTGAAGATTTAACCTAAAAAATGTTTTGCCTCGGCTAACAGTCCACAACTGAAAGGCTGGTCTAAAAGTTTTTATTATAAATTTTCTTAAAAATGAATCAAATCAATTAATCAATTGTCAAAATAGTGGGTGATTTAATGTATAGTTGGTAAAGAATCAATCAATTGACTAAAGATTGCAGCTGAAATGTCAACTGCCTAGATTCTTGTGTTTGCTGAAAATATCAAATAGTTGTATGCATAACATATAACTTGAAGATAGAGTAAAACAAAGTTATTCAATCTTTTTCAGTACTCGTTAATTTAGAGCAAGGCCGGATGACTTGTAATAATTCTGTAAACGACCAGACTGGTTGTTTTCATGTTTAAGTTGCTTACAATTTGATTAGAATTTTTAGTAATTGTATTTGTGAGTATTTAACACAGTGTCACTTCTTAACGGGGATTAAAAGTTTAGCATGTGAAGCACTTGTATAAAGATCAAGTTATGATAACTGAGGCAAATGTTTAACAATATTGTAGTGATAATTTCTTCCTCTGTCATGGTGCCCGGCCTTGTAATTGTCACATGTTAACATGGCTGCCAAGGGTGACTGCTTTGCAATCCTTAATGTGAGAGCATCGTTGAATGTGGCACCACTTTATTTACATATGTGCTCTGCTCCCTGCTTCTTTATATCCTGCAAGGCTAATATAACTGATGGTAAAAAAAAAAATTACACTACAGTGACATTTTCTTGGTGGTGGTTTACTTAGAGTGTGTTTATTGTGTGGTTATTGCCTTAAACACTGGGGAAACCACTAGTCTATAATGACGAATTCCATCTCCTCAAGTTGAAAAACACATATTTGTAGAGATGGTTATAGTCAGCGTTTGATCTATCCCTATTGTCAGAAAGGTTCACGGCTGTCTGTTGTAAACTGCTCTCCTCAGCTATTCGGCTATGGGAAAAACAATTGGCTGAGCTATTTGTAGCCCTGCATACCCTCAACTGACTGATTATGTGCAGAAATGCATTCTTAAATGATGCCCTCTTTTAATAATGGAACACTTTTTTCTTTGATTTACCCATTATATTTACAGCCTCATGTGTTTTTTCTTTTTTTTTTAAACCATCATATTTCTTAAGGGCTAAAATCTAGTTACTGTCCTACTTTTAAAGGCCTCTGCGACCCCTGTCCAGTGCAGATGATTGAGGTGAACCGGGTCAATGTTTAATAAGGTGGCTATTTGTTCGAGTAAGGTCAGAAATCCTGGTCAGTAATGGGAAGGAAGACTTGAGTTTCGCTGGAGAATCCAGAGCTCAGTCAGTGGAAACACGTGAGCGCTCTTCACTGTTGAAATAACTCAATTATATTTTGATGTGGAAGTGTTTGTGACAGTGATTCTCGCTCAGTGGGACCTCATAAGGAAATGGAATGCCCTTCTTTCGCCGCCCCTGTTTTGCCACCCCTGGGTTCACTGTCACTGCCGTTTATCCAGTGGAGTTGTTAGATATGCAGGCTTTCTAGGTAAGTGGGATGTCCTGTCAGTAGATATTATATACAGCACGACTACTCAAAAGGAGTTTGGACCAAGTGCATAGTATTAAAAAAAAAAAAAAAAAAAGTTTTCCAAAGTGGTATATTCCAGAGCATATGATAAGTATTCCTTACATTTCTCTTTGCTCCTGAAAGCTTCGCATGGATGAAGCCAGAACGGCTTTATAGGTTTGTGTGACCACGTTTTGTGATTACACAGGGTGCAGCCTCTCCATAGAACCACCTTTTTTTATTTGCATGGTGAGCCGAGTGGCCGTCCGCACAACTGCTCACATGTGGAAAGCATATTGTCTTGAAGAGATGGCAGAAAAGGAAGTGAGAAGCAGGACTCGGCTCAGGCCAGTCCACATGCCTTGTTCTGGCATGCAGAAAGGGATGATGTGGATGAATCTCCCATGGAAATTTTAACTCAGACTTAAATGTCTGGAAAAGAGCTTGTGTGTGTGTGTGTGTGTGTGTGTGTGTGTGTGTGTGTGTGTGCGTATTTCTCTCCTCTAAAGCTTAAAGAAATAATTGCCATATGTAATGTCAACCACTGGCCTCTATGTTCTGTATTACTATATGCACTTTAAAAAATGCATAATTAGCACGTTCCATTAATAGTGCGATGAGATGGTTTTTCATATTATTATTTAGTAATCCTGGAGATGTGTCGTCCTCTGCCTGGAGCAGCATCAGCAGAAATAGGATAACACGGAGCCCTGCAAGCTCTGGTTTGTTTTCCCAGTCTTTTTTTTTTTCTCAGTGCTGCCCACAGTCATGATTTTCCTAGACGACTAGTAGTCGCACGTTTTATGATATTAATTTAATGATTAAAAAACATACCAAAAAAGGTTTTGAGTTCCATGGATAAGAAAGTTATAAGCAACACAGACACAGATGTATCCGTTAAACAGGAATTCGATTGGCAATGCTAGGTGGCTAACATTAGGCTAGAAGTCAAGTCTGAGTCTTTTCGTGCAGGGTTTGCACGATGTCGCCACCTTTGTGGGTCAGCCTTAACACGCTTGAAATCACTTGGGATGATTTCCTGCCCAACATAGTCTAATAACTTTTTAACGACAAGCTCCCGAGTGGAGTTTGTGGTGTCGTGTTTATCCGATCAGCGCGGCTTTGCCTGCTACTGTCCTTCTTTTATTTATTAGCTTAGTTTACTGGCAGGTCAAAGAGTGATAGGTCAAGCTGATGGTTGACTTTAAAAAACACCCTCTGCCGTATCACAAGGCAAGCTGCTTCAATTTCACTGTCGGTTTTGTATTTGAACAGGTTTACATCAACAATTCTCTACTTCTCCTCAGTTTAGTAGGTCAATACTGGACAATCTTAGATATTTTTTTTTCCTTCCCACGAATGCCACGTAATGAAATGCAACATGTGGCCTGCTATGACCCAATGCTTGTTGCACTAAATTAATTTCATACATGGTTTTGCTCGGTTTGTATTGGTTCAATTTTTGGAATATTATACATGCTAAGCTTTTAATATTTAGCCATAATCTCTAAATCTTTGAAGTCGAGCTTGTGCTGTTGCCTGTTTTGATTCTTTTTGTCCCTACAAAGGATTATAACTTTATGCCATGTTTGTAGCATTTAGTCACTAGTTGTATTATTTACAGCACTGTCATGTTTACTTCATTTTGCACTGTAGTTGTTTTTTTTATTATTATTATAGCTGCTTTATTTTCTTCTGTTTGCCAGTAAACAGAAACATCTGAGCTCTGTGAGTTCAGTGTATGGCGGAACCGTTTCACCTCTTGGAAATTAACCGTGAAGTGCTTGCCAAGAAGGAGCTTTGTCAGTGATCCCAGACCATCAGCCTTAGATTTGTCAGTGTAGCCTGGGGACGGTTTCGGGCTGAGCCCTGTCGGGGCTACTGGCAGTCAGAGCCAGAAACGAACAGATGGCGTTTGGTTGCCGACCGGAAACATTGACAATCGCAAATAAGCTGCCATACAACAGCATATTTCATATTTATTTATGCCACCTGGTGACCTTGCTGTGACGCGTGTGAAGTGTTGCAGATGTGTTATTAAACAAACACAGAGTCTGCAAGCGAGCTGATATGCGTGTTCTGTTCTGAGGGATTTGTGTTTGGTCTCAGAAAGGCTGTAGTTTTTTTTTCACATTTCATTGCCGCTATGCTGCATTAATGACAAAAATTAAACTCATGATATATTTTAAGAAAATTATGTGTGCTGGAGGATTTTTATCTATTTTGCCCATTCCTAACACCTCTGTATCTTTGAAAGCAACCTCTTACAAACCTCTTACATCCTTACTGGATGCAGGTCCTCTTACCACACAGCTAACGGATGCCAATGCTCAGATTCCAAGTTTGGACGTGTACTCTTTTAAAATTGCAATACTTTCTAGCCTAAACATTATGCTTACAATGCAATTTCCTTTTTGCTACACCTGGTTCTTTTGTCACTTTGCTGTTTTGGTAGAGGGTTCTTAGCCTCCTTTGTTTTTTCCTTCATTTGTTCTCCCATCGGAGCAGCCAGACCCACATGCGCAGGCCTCCGCTCCCTCCTCCTTTCCGTCATAGTGTTAAGCACTCGTGCTGATTGAAAATAAGGCTCACGGTGACTGTACTTGGGATGAATTTTCTTTTCTCTCTTTTTTTTTTTTTCCTCCCTTCCTTCACTTTTTGTTGAGAACTTGTTTGGCCACATACCTAAAATAGCTCTCTGACGTGTACAGTCCTGTTAAGGAATGTTACTGTGGCTGTCCAGAGTTCTCTGCGGCAGGAAGTTATGCAAACGTGCATTGCTGAGCACAGAGCCTTGTGATTAGGGTCCTGAAGGACTCGCTTCTTCAGGGTTTTTTTTCCAGTGAAGCCTGGCTGGATACTGAATGGCCAACAAGGCCCCCTTTTTCTCCCAGCCAATGGTCTATCTTGTGTAAATTCTCCTTCCTGAAAGTTGGCTTAAAGTATTTTTTTTTGCCATTCAGCAGATGATGGGGCTCAGCTCCACCATGTGTCTCGATCTGACCTCCCCTCTAATTAATTTCCCTACATTCTGTCTCCATGAATATCTCTCTTGCTTTTATCTTTACCACCAGCCACTCTCCACCTTAGATTTTTTTTCCCCTTTTCCCCTCCCACCTGCTTGTTTTTACGCCTCTAAGGGGGGGGGGGTATAGCCCTGACCTACACTGCTCAGCAGCAGCAGCGTTACTTAAGAGGATTCCTCGCCTCGTCTGAGCTGCTGATTCACCATGTGTCATCATTGTTTTGCTCGGTGATGCAAAAAATATGTCATTTATTTAACAGATCAATCCAGTACTGGAAGGGCAGGATTCCTGCTCTGGTATGGTCTATAATATAGATTTCTCTTATCAATTCAGCTGTAGTATTCTTTTTCCTCCTCCCATCTTTGTGGAAAGCAAATGTAGGTTAGTTGACCTGTAACCAAGGGGCAAAAGATGCTGAGTTTCAACATCTGGCTCACACCTGGTAGAGGGAATGCCTAACAGTTTGTGTGCCTGTCTTTTTTTCATGCACTCTGGATTATAGAAGATTAGATTAAATCCCAACAGTGGCATTTATGCTCCTTTCCTGACATTCCAATATTCCAATAGCTGTTAATCTAGACTAATACTTACGCTTTACATGTTATAGGAATGATACTATTCAAGTTATAATGAAATGGGGGTATTATTAATGAGGGGGAGAAGCGTCTGTATTTTCATTTTATTTTACTGTATTGTAAAAAAAATGTTGGCCCCACTGTATTATTATTCTTGCCTCAGTCAGTCATCAAACAGTACATGGCTTTAATTGATCAGTTTCCAACTATTACAGTAAGTCATTTTTAAAAAGAATATATCCAAATCGTCTGGTTCCAGCTTTCTGGTTTTAGTCTATTATAATAGTAAACCAATGACTTTTAGGTTACTGTTGTGTATATAAAAAAGGGATTTTAGGTTGAATCATTGGCTTTTAGAATAATTTTGCACCAGGAACCAAGCATCTAATCAATTATTCATTTCGAAAAGAGATGGATTCTGTTGCTTTTATTAGAAAAAATTGTGATCAGGTTGGGAAATCTAGCCAATCATTAGGTTCCCTGAAGTGGGCATTTTTTGTATTTATATTACAGTTAAATCATAACAAAAGTTATCTCATAGTGATAGAACTGCTCTAGACTACACTCTTTGTAGTATTTACAAATATAGACCTGACATTCCACCTTGAACAGTTATTGCATGACTATTGCCAGTCATGCTAAGGGGCTAACAGTACATATTCAATGTCACTTTCTTGGGGTCTAATGTTTGCTTGGGGACAGCCCTCAAAAATGTAGTGATTTCAAATAGAACTTTGCAGCCTCCATGAACCAGTAGACTTACTACATGGCCACTGTACTGTGCATGTGTATGGTGCAAAAAGTGCATGTTGTCTGTGATGTTGGAGGAATGTGTATTATTTTTTTCCCCCCCTGATTAATAACGTCTCTCTTCTCTCCTCAGGATGGTTTGGACGCACTTGTGTACGACCTTGACTTCCCTGCCCTGAGGAAAAACAAGAGCATTGACAACTTTTTGAATAGATGTAAGTAGCCCTGGCTATGTCCTGCTTTAATGTCGGCCCCTTCGTGTGTGTGCGTCTTTCTCGTTTTAACCATTTGTGCTTCGCAGACCCCTGTTACATACGGGTATAAGCCCAGGCCCAGAAAAGAAGGCCGTTTTTTGGGTCATCGCCTCTATGCAGGCTTGGACACAATAGGTGTCTGCTGCTTAGTGTCCCCAACAAAGGGGCTTTCATAAATGGCTGGTGACCCACATGATGCCTGTCGGGATGGCTCCCCCCCCTTTTTTTTTTTTTTTTTTTTTTTTTTTTTTTTTTTTTTTTTTTTGCACCGTGCCCTTACACTCATGTATGGGAACCCCAGTAACTACGTATTGCACAAACAAGAAGATACTGAACTGGGGCTCGATGTATCTTACTCAAAGAAGGGGTATTGTTCAATAATTGAAATTATTGGATAATAAATTCAATGATTGAAATTATTGAATAATAAATTCAGTAATTTATTTGTGTGCAAATTACCACCAGCACTGTTGTTAAACACTGTTTATCAATAGATGCGCTCCGTCCAGATTCTGTTCGGTTAGGTGGTAGTTCTGTGATTTCCTAGCATGTGGTAGCATGTAGAGAAGATCTCCTCTCCCCGCCCTCGTGGACTCTTCTTACGAAGCAGTGTGGACTACGGCCACAGTAGCCTGTGTTCGTGTGAGGAATAAATTGGTGTGTGGTTTTTGACAGACTACTTACTATGCATGCAGGGATGTGGATTTTTAAAAATTTATTTATTTTATGAGGTGGCCTCCTTTACCATAAAGCGTCGCAGGAAACCCTGTATAATTTCAAAAAACACATAGCCAACATGCAACTTCTCCCGCTGCCTCCCCTGTCTTCATTTTGTTTGGGACCCACTATATATTTCCCTCCACTTGTAGCGTGTTTCGCAGTCTTCCCCACGACACTTCTTTGTTTTGTTTGAGTTTCCTTCACAAAACTCTTCATAGTTCTCCTTTTAAAGAAGCCCATGCATGAGATGAGAATCGCATTCACATGCGAAAGGAATTTGGTAGGGATCGCTTTTGTGGGGAAACGATCGGTGGTCCGCATGCACTGTGCAGTCTTTCTGACGAACGTCACAGATTGTTGCATGTGAAAACATCCCTCTCCCTCTGTCCACAGTAGCAAAAACACACCACACTGATTTAATAATCTGTTTCTATCCGCCAGTAATCATGAGTAACGTACATATAACGTGCATATACTAATTTGTAATGGCTGCAGTTGAGTTGGCGCCTAAAACGGCAGGAAAACATGGCTGGGAGGAAATGTTATTAGTCTCTTGACTCTGTGTTAAATAGTTAAGGGTTTATTTTTGTCCATGTAATGGCATTTTGTGTAGTTTTAACAAGGCTTTTAGGCATTTTTATCAGGTTTAAAATATTGAAAAGCAACCCAAGCTTCTGTTAACCTTCCGGCGAAAACTGCCATTAGTCATCTCCTCAATTACTCCTGGTATACTACTTTTGTGTGTACTGACTAAGTGTTGGAACTGCATTGATGGATATCGACTAATGGACTAGCTGTCTTGTGAGATACTCGTTTCTCAGTGGCATGCCTTGCCTGAAGGGCTCTTTACTCTGAATTCTCTCCTCCATGCATTGTGCTTTGCAGCCCCGATCACGTCAGCTGATTGCTCTGCTCTGTCCATGTGTGGCTCTGCAGGAAATAACCTTCCTCTAACAGGAATAAACGCTCAAAGTATATTCACTGTAACAACATCAGCAACAACTAAACACGGTTTCTGTGTTATTTTTTTTGCCCTCCGGGTTTTTTCAAGCAGAGATTGAGATTTTGG
This sequence comes from Eupleurogrammus muticus, assembly GCA_036785175.1. Classification (NCBI taxonomy): domain Eukaryota; kingdom Metazoa; phylum Chordata; class Actinopteri; order Scombriformes; family Trichiuridae; genus Eupleurogrammus; species Eupleurogrammus muticus. The sequence continues at coordinate 13,657,756 of JAYKQN010000014.1, read as the reverse complement.
GAACCTCTCCTCAAAGTGGAAGTGACTCATTCTGAAATGTTCTTATTCTAATAGCACAGTTTTGGGTTTTTATATTTAGATCAATTGAACTCGGACGCCCCCGTGCCTCCCCCCTTTCCATGCGTTCCCGTGCCAGTTGTGACCCATGTGAATTGAAAATTATCCCCCTTGTTCAACTATGACCAAATTTGGCTGAACAGTGTATACTATCTCCCCCCGGGGAGCTAGCATTGCTACACCAGGGAGAGGCCAGCTCTCAGTTAAGCAACAAGCTTTCCCTAAACGGCATCCCTCAGCTGTGTTTGTGTTTGCCAAGGCTGGATAATCTTATGAAAATCAGCCTCTGCTGTATGTAAACATTACACGACACCTAAATGTGGTAACCTTACAATATTAGGATCACAGTGCACTGGTTTGACTCGAAACGCAAACACGATAGACTGTATTTTCATCAGGGGAAAAAAAAACATACATACACCTAGGCTCTTTCAGGCGCCTGTATTTCCTTGGTGAATTTGTCTATTGAGCCTCATCATGTGATGAAAAGTGGCAGAGTACATTTTCCTGCATAGCATCTATTTTTAATTAATCTTATTTTGTTTATTTTCCCCAGATAAGGAAACCATTAGTAAAATTCGTGACCTGCGCATGAAAGCGGAGGACTATGAGGTGGTTAAAGTTATTGGCAGGGGTGCATTCGGAGAGGTGCAATTGGTAAGTTTTCTTACCTACACATCTAAAAAATGGCAGAGATGTAACTAATATAGTCAGTGTGTATGCATGTGAGTGTATATATGTATTTGTGTGTGTATATATACATACACACAGTATGTCACTGTTTACTGTAACATGATCCATTTTTTAATATTATAGTGTGATTTAAAGCAACTTTAATGCTGTCTTAAACTGTCCCTTTCATTCCATAGTGCAAACTCACATTATGCAATGCAACTTACATTACTTGAAGTTAAATTAATCACGTCTGGTAAATCAAATTGGTCAGGAGGCAGTTCCCCTTTTTTCTAGATCGTCTTTCTTTCTATTAAACGTAATTCATTTCTAACATCCAGTTTTGACAACTTTATGAAACCTGAGATGTAAAAAATTTCAGTGAGTTTATGACTCTCAACGGGCATCAACATGTTTAATGGGATAAAGATCCTTGAACTTCTTTTCTTTCTTTATATTCGGCTACATATTTGTTGAATTTATTGTAATACACAGCTTTTAGCACAGATAGCCTATAGCCGTCATAACTCACCAGTAGCAATTGATACATAATTTATCTTCAGAGCTACTTCTGCAGCATAAAAGCTTCTTGAAGCAGTCGTCATCTTGAAAGCTTGTTAAATTTGCCCAAGTTTATTCTGACTTAGAAAAATAAAATGGACTAAGTACAATGGCCTTTGTGTTGTGTATGACCCTCTCAACTCAGGATTAAGGAAGTTTTACCAGTTGTGGCACCATGATTTAGGATAAAAACTCACTTTTGTAAAAAAAAAAAAAAAAAAGACGTAGGAAATAAATTTAGTAGGGTAACAGAACATATGTTTTAAATATAATATTTTGCTCTAAAACTACTCAATTTTGTGATTTTTTTATTTTTTCATCTTTTGTAGGTAAGACACAAAGCCACATGCAAGGTATACGCCATGAAGCTGCTGAGCAAGTTCGAGATGATCAAAAGGTCGGACTCCGCTTTCTTTTGGGAGGAGAGGGACATCATGGCTTTTGCCAACAGCTCTTGGGTGGTGCAGGTAAAAATCATCTAAAAGTACTCAACCAGTCGAATGCACAGGTTATATGCGTCGGCTATCGTCATGCTGTGAATGCCGCTGACTAATCCTTTCTCCCCCTCTCCCATTCCGCAGCTCTTTTTTGCCTTCCAGGACGACCGCTACCTCTACATGGTGATGGAATACATGCCCGGTGGTGACTTGGTTAACTTGATGAGTAATTACGACGTCCCAGAGAAGTGGGCCCGCTTTTACACGGCTGAAGTGGTGCTGGCTCTGGATGGTATCCATTCTATGGGTTTCATTCACAGGTAACAACAAAACCTCATGTCCCTCACGACAGTTCCTTTTTATTTCTAGATCAAGCCCTTCTAATGCTTCCTATACACAAAAAGCACATGATGTGCATCAATTTCCTTGTTATATTCTTGAGTTTCTAATGTCACAGGTTACATTTATATAGCACTTAATCGAAGTACGCAATGTGTTTTACAGTTAAGGAGGGAACAAAGAGTATTGCTTGTGTGTTGATATCACTTTGTTTTGGCCTTCTCAGGGACGTGAAGCCTGACAACATGTTGCTAGACAAAGCTGGTCACCTAAAGCTGGCAGACTTTGGAACCTGCATGAAAATGAACAAGGTATAAATTATTATTTCCCTCAATAATAATAATAATAATAATAGTTCTCACACCACATAGATATAAAGATATGTTTGACAAACTTAGTCTTAGATCTTCATTTTGTTTGTAACCCAGTATCTTAGTCTCTGCTCCATTTTTGACTGATTTGTTTTATTTCAAAGGAATAGTAGTAATATCTTTTTAAAAAATCAAAAAAAAAAAAAAGTGGGATTTAATGACTGTCTATATTCCCCTCCTCAGGACGGTATGGTACGATGTGACACAGCGGTGGGAACTCCAGATTACATTTCGCCTGAGGTACTGAAATCCCAAGGAGGAGATGGCTATTATGGCAGAGAGTGTGACTGGTGGTCAGTCGGAGTATTCCTGTACGAAATGCTAGTTGGTGAGTTTTTTAATGTTTCCTAAAACAAGTTGCGTTGTTTTCCTGATTTCTATTTCTTCTTTCCGTGGACATATTAGTAACCTGTAACTCTCATTTGTCTTAGGCGACACACCATTCTATGCTGACTCGCTGGTTGGGACCTACAGCAAAATTATGAACCACAAGAATGCCCTGACCTTCCCTGATGACAGTGACATCTCCAATGACGCCAAGAATCTCATCTGTGCTTTCCTGACTGACAGGTAAGATAGCGGCCGACCAATCGTGGCTCAGAACCCCCTGCTTGTTTGGACATTGGTTGTTCTCTAGTTTATAAAACACTCCAAGGAAGAAACCTTGGTAGGAGTCTACAACCTCAACGCTGTAATAACATTGTAATATTTGCTTTGTACTCTTTGTACTGTTGTTCCCCCTTTTTTTTTTACTTTGAAATAATCAAGCATTAAACTTAAGCATGTCCTTCCTGACCCATACAGAGAGGTTCGTCTCGGCCGGAATGGTGTAGATGAGATCAAAAGACATCCATTCTTCAAGAATGATCAGTGGACATGGGAAAACATCAGAGAAAGTAGGAACATTTTCACCTCTCTCTTCATTTGGCGGTAGTGCGTTGCACACAGTCACTGCAATAGGCCAGCCATCATGTTTTCCATTTGACCTACTACAGACAGTTGCAGGAAATTCTTGTAGACGAGCCATTCATTCAGTATCCTCTCCAAGACTGAACGTGATTCCTGCTCAGAGTAATAATTGGCAGCGCAGCATTTTTTGAGGCCAACAAAGGGGGAAGCAGGCCAATCGCGAATGTTAATGCGGCAGGATTGACACTGGAGCAGGGAGAGATTAGAAATGTAGGGCTAAATCCAGTAGCTATAGTCAGTTCTTTAGTGGGTTTATATTTAATACTTAACTAGGCTGAAGTCAGCACTTTAATGTTGGCCACCCACCCCTGTCGTTCCGATGGCTGATCAGCTCTGCTAGCTGGACGGATTCCCTCTTTTTAAAGAGGGTTTCAAAAGGGATCTGTGATCCAGAAAAACTCTGTGCAGCCCTTGCAGGTTACAGAGAAACACAGTTTTCTATATCTGCAATCTAGGCAGGTAATCTACAAAAAATACAACCTTGAAAGTTTAAAACAAGAATATGTTTATTGAAAATGATAGTCAAAATCCAAGCATATTTTCTATTATTGGACCCATTTTGTTGATGAAAACATTATATACCCACACTACATTTCTAATATCTTGTCATGCTTTAGTTTGGACTGTGCCAATAATTGCCAACACATAGTAACTTATTATATATGTAATGAGCTGGCATCATCATGAATCTTCCATCCATGTGCAGCGGCTGCCCCGGTAGTGCCTGAACTGAGCAGTGATGTCGACACCAGTAACTTTGATGACATTGAGGAAGATCGGGGCGAGGAGGAGACCTTTCCGATACCAAAGGCCTTCGTGGGCAACCAGCTCCCTTTCGTAGGCTTCACTTACTACAGCAATCAGCAGTAAGTACGCCACACTTTGCTGCATAGATGCAGACGTTCCCGTTTGACTCTGTATAGAGCAAAAGTGTCCACAAGCAGCACATGTTGACATGTAGGATTTATAAATTATCTTATGAGTTAAGTAGCAATTCATGAAATCTATTGTTCAGTATGATGGGAATGGGTTTTAATGCAACTGCTGAGGTAAAATAATATTTGTTATGTTTCCAGCCTTTTGCGCAGCTCCACCACCACAAAAGCCAGTGACAAACGTAGCAGCTCCACAAAGGAAGACAAGAGTCATGTGAGTAAAGGACTACACTTTTTAAGGCCTTTGAGATGTAGAATAGTTTCTCTCTCTCTCTAACATCTATCTTCCTTAATGGAGAAATGTGTCATATGTATGTGCATTTCCTAACATGGATTATTCTATGTTTCTGTTTAGCTGGAGAACCTGCAGAAAAGAATCTACCAGCTGGAGGAACAGCTCCACAGTGAGATGCAGCTGAAGGATGAATTGGAGCAGAAATGCAGGTATGTAACTGACATGTGTTTAAGCACACAGTGGCTGCTGCTTACTCAGTCAAATTTAAATACAAGATGCAAATTGTGTCCTTCTGATAGACCAGTGGTGTTTTAATTGTGTGGCAGACAGAGAATACAAAAGCAAAAATGGGAGAGAAGTTGTGTTGCTTGTGAAAAGGAAATCTTTCTTTTGCACGCTGCAACATACCTGAAATTTTTCATTATTTAATATCTTCTCGCGAGGCATCTTACCAGTACTTAAGTAAAAATTCTTTTCTCCCTAGGACCTCAAACGCCAAGATCGACAAGATCATGAAAGAACTGGACGAAGAGGTTAAACGCCGCCACCTCTCTTCAACATTCTTCTCCCCGACACATAATGAAATCACAATATTTGCCGCTTTGATCATAATTGGACATGTCAGGGGTTAGTTTGTTCCTGCCACATAATGGCTGCTCTTCTGTTGCCACAGGCGAACCTGAGGAAAAGCAGCGAGGCCAGCATGTCTCTGCTGGAGAAGGACAAGATCATGCTGCAGCACAGATCCACGGAGTACCAAAGAAAAGCTGACCAGGAGGCAGAGAAGAGACGCAATTTGGAGAACGAAGGTAAAGATAATAAGGTGCTGCTCCTGTATGACTCAGGTACTTTGCAATTAAAGTAAAATTGCACAGTGAAGCTGCAATATCGTCTGTATTTGAACATAGTGATGCTCTCATCCTCATTATCATTTGATCTGGCTAAGACATATGTTCCAGATGGATTACCTGGTGTCCTGGTGGGACCTTAGATCTTGCTCACTGCTAACTACATTATCTAGTTAACTGTTAAATCATGCACATGTCCGTCTGACTTTTCCCATTGACTTGCAACAGAAGACGCCACTAATTGGATTGAGAAGCATTAAGCTGTAGGATAGATAAAAGGTTTTAATCTGGAATTTGGGGATGGCGATTTTTATTTTAGTTTTGAAATTGGGTCTAAAATGAGGTCCAGTCTAACTTACTTCCTGTCTGATTCTTTTTGTAGTGTCAACTCTAAAGGAGCAGCTCGAAGATATGAGAAAGCTGAGCCAGAACTCTCAGGCCTCAAATGACAAGATTGTCCAGCTGCAGAATCAGGTACGGCGCACAGGATCGAGACTAGAGAAGCTTCAATAACCGCATCCTGCATTTTGAATCCTATAAATGAATGAGTGTTGCATCATGAGAAGAACCTTGAAAAATTCTAAATTCTCAGATGATTTTCCACATCATACTTCTGTGTACTGAAAATTATAAATGGCCACATTTAAGGAGGATGCGGCCCGGAATAAAAGCACATTCTTTTTTTTTTATTTTATTTTTATTGAAAATAGATTGTTACGTTCTGTCATATTTTATACATATTTCACTTTATTGCATACTTGATTAAAATAAGAAAAAAATGGGTGACACTAAAGAAAAGAATAAATAAATCAAATATGGAAATACTTAAGTAAATTCAAGTATGTGTATTATGCTGTTTGTGTGGTACATATTTAAATTTAATTCAAAATGGAGAAACCAAATAAAAGTGTTTACACAAATCTGTTTAATTTTAACTGTATAAATCCAGACAACACAGCACAGTTATAATATAACAACAAAGCACACATCTGGAATAAAACCACATTCAATGTTGTTTTTTCCCTCTGGTCCCTGCTCATTTTGATTGACAGCTGGAGGAGGCCAACGACCTCCTGCGGGCAGAGTCGGACACGGCGGCGAGGCTGAGGAAGAGCCACACGGAGATAGCCAAGTCGATGAGCCAGCTGGAGAGTTTGAACCGCGAGCTGCAGGAGAGGAGCCGCGCCGCGGACGGAGAGAAGGCACAGCTGGAAAAGGACCTCCTGCTTATCCAGAGCACCCTGGACTCCGAGAGACGGAACTACAGCCAAGGCTCTGAGGAGATCAGGGAGCTGCAAGGTGACCCCACTGACACGCTACAAGATCAGAACAACTTTCAACAGTTCAGAAAACACATGTTGGCTTATATCCATGAGCTGTAATAGCTCCACACATGTATACATTTATGTTGAGCATTGTTTTATTCAGCCTGAGTGACAGGTGTATTACTCATATTACTGTTACTGTTACTGAACTACACATTACCCCCAATGACTTCAATATAGATAACTCAATATGAGAATCGTTTCTAGAACATAAATATCTGGTGTTGGAAGCATCAATATTTCAGTATTGATCCACACACCACTAGCCCAAAGCAGTCCCAATAGTCCCCGGTTTATCTGCCAGCCAGTTATCTTTAATAGGAGCAATTCTGTGGTGGACAATATTGATATTGCAAACAATACAAGACTGTCCTAGCTTCATGTCTTGACACCATGTTTATCTGTCTCTGTCTCTCAGCGAGGATGGCGGGGCTGCAAGAGGATAACAAAAGTTTGAAGCTCAGCCTCTCCAAGGTGGAGACCGAACGCAAGCAGGCCCAGGAGAGCAGTAATAACCTGGAAAAGGTATACAACGAGTTCAAGCTGTCATGGTTTTTAATAAATTTTAAAGGTGCACAGAATATTCGGTAGCTGGATATATTTGGCCAAATAGTGCAAAAAAAAAAAAAAACTCCACATTCAGCCTTTAGCGGGTTAAAAGCAAGGCTTACGGGCAGTATTTCTCAGATGTGTACTTACCAGAGATGTTTCATTGAAAAACAGGTCTAAAAATATATTCTAGACTATTTATCTAATATTAAAAAGTGACAAACCAAATAACCACATTTGCTATTTGTCTGTGTCTTTTATTTTAATTGATTTGGGTGCATTCCTGTTAAATATGTGTGTGTTTTCAGTATGCTTGCTCATGTTTCCCGGTTGTCGTCCCCCCCCCTGCAGGAAAAGAACAACCTGGAGATCGACCTGAACTACAAACTGAAGACCCTGCAGCAGCGTCTGGAGCAGGAGCAGACGGAGCACAGGGTGACGCGGGCGCAGCTCACAGACAAATATGAGTCAATTGAAGAGGCCAAATCAGCCGCCATGAATGGTATGCCTGTCCTATGTCGGAGCACGCCCTACTCTACACTTTCCTTACTTTTTTTGTTCAGTTCATGTTTTCTTTCATTCTACGCATATCTCTCCTCTCGCTATTTTGATTTTCTTCGCTTCAGTTTATTCTCGCACCATCGCCCTCTTCCTGCTTTGTTTTTCTTTTCTACAATTTAATCAGACGCACCTCCGGGGGCCGTTTGGGTGGGAACGGATTTCCATGAGTGTGTGCCAGTGTGCATGTCAGGACATTGCCTCATTGCATATTAAAGACTCTAATGCAGTTTTTGCAATAGAGTGGTGATCTGGCGAGGTGCCTTTCACCCACTGAATTCTAGAACAGATTCAAGTTCTTATGTGGCAATTTTCTGCCATGGCAGAGCTTACGGATTTATAATTCTGACACATATTGTGAAACAGAAATGCATTTTGGCTGCTCAATATATAGTTAGACAATTTTCTCTTTTCATGATTTTTTTAATATGTTAAAATGAAATCAAAATTTTTGCTTGTAAATGCATTTATAAATTATCACAAGACTCCATCTACAGTTATTTGTTGTGTATTATGTGTTGAGTCATTATATATATAATAACTCCTTTTCTGTCTGTTCGTCAACAGCTGTTCAGCAGAAGATGTCGGAGGAGAACGGGGCGCGGATGCGAGCGGAGAGCCGCGTAGTAGAGGTTGAGAAGCAGTGCTCGATGTTGGAGTTCGACCTTAAGCAGTCGGTCCAGAAGATGGAGCAGCTGATGAAACAAAAGGAAAGGCTGGAAGACGATGTAAGTTTACATAAAAAAAAAAAAAAAAAAAACGGCCTCTTCACATATGAAATTCGATAACATTGATTTACTCTATCCCTGCATGTTCCTAAACCTCTCGCACTTGTCCTCCTCCAGGTGAAGAATCTGCGGATACAGGTAGAACAGGATTCGAGCAAGCGTCTCCATGCCCAGAGTGACCTGAAGTGCCGCATGCAGGAGGTGGACCGTCTTAGGTGTTCAGAGAAGCAGCTCAAACAAGAGGTCAACGCAGCACTAGAGAGTAAACGCTCCCTGGAGTTCCAGCTGGCACAGCTCACCAAGTGAGTGCTCCTCTTCTATTCATCCAAGACATCACTTATCTTCGAGGAGACATTCCCCGCATGCAGCTCGAGTAAAATAGCCAGAATATAAATCAGAAGGAACACTTTAGCAGAAAATTTCAGGTTACTTTTTCCCCATTCCGCCAAATTAATTTGACTGTGAAACAACCTGGCAGCCGCTACAGCCAGGAGTTCTTACTCTCCGCTATTGCTTTTCAGGCCAGTAATGCTCTTTGGAAGTCAAGGCGTCAATTTCCCTACAATTGCCTGCATTTTCAAATAAGTGCTATTATTCCAGCTTAAATGGTGACTATGCCAAAGCTGTTCTGCGAGTGTGTTTACACCACAGGATTAGACCCTGTCCACTCCAATGCTAATCCCCTGGCTGGCTCTGCAGCTGCTGCTGCCGCCGCTTGTGATGCTATTTACTACTGGAGCTTTATCAGAGGCTGGCTCCTCTGGCCTCACTGAATGTGCAGTTTTTTTTTTTTTTTAGATGCTCAAACTCAATTTTGTTTCTTCTTTCCTTAACCAGACAATACAGAGGCAACGAGGGACAGATGAGGGAACTTCAGGACCAGCTTGAGGCCGAACAGTATTTTTCTGTAAGTAAAAAATCTCAGAGCAGCGCCACCTCTCCCTTGTTTAATGTGAATCGACTGAACGTTGTGTATTTCCTCCTCCAGACGCTTTACAAAACTCAGGTCAAGGAGCTAAAAGAGGAGATTGAGGAAAAGAACCGGCAGGTACAAGAGGCTCATAAAAAGGTGCAGGACTTGTGCAGTGAAAGGTAAGAGACTATATAGCTTTTAGAGTTTGTATTATGCCAAAGGTCTTCTGTGACTGATTTAAAAGAAGATTAATATGGTTCCAGGATTTCATTTTTTGTTTTTTTTTAACTGGCCTGTCAAATTTGTTTAATCCTGTACAAAGGGACTCGCTGTCGGCCCAGCTGGATCTGACTGTAACCAAGGCCGAGTCAGAGCAGCTCGCCCGGGCACTTCAGGAGGAGCAGTACTTCGAGCTCAGCCAAGAGACCAAGAAGACGATAACTAGACATAAGCAGGAGGTCGTGGAGAAGGATTCTACTATCGCACGAGTAAGCCAACGCCTTTTGTACATTCAATATGATAATTGATTGATTTTTACGGTTTCAAGTGTAAGTGGGGACAAAGTGTTAATATTCCAATTTCACTGCAGCTTGAGGAATCTAATAAAACTCTGACCAAAGATGTGGAGAACCTCAGCAAAGAGAAGACGGAGTTAAACGAGAAGCTTCGTATTCAAGATGAAGGTACTTCCCCGAGTTACCTATATTTATCCTGTCTTAATACAATTTGGTTTTCTACAAATTTACTCTTCTCCCTTTTCAGAGTACGTGACTCAGAAGGAAGAAATTACAAATGCAATCAAAGCCAACTACGAGAAGGTCCTCAACACAGAGCGCACATTGAAGACTCAGGTAGAGATGCGTCTTTTTATTTTTAAGTCGGACGTGATTTTGCAAAAATAAAACGACACTAGTTAAACGGCGGGCTGATGTTTTTCAATCCATTTTACCAACCTCACTCCTGTCAGGCGGTGAACAAGCTGGCAGAGATCATGAACCGCAAGGACATGAAGCTGGACCAGAAGAAGAAGGGCAGCACCGCGGACCTGCGGAAGAAGGAGAAGGAGAACCGCAAGCTTCAGCTGGAACTCAATCAGGAGAAGGAGAAGTTCAACCACATGGCCATCAAGTATCAGAAGGAGCTGAGCGAGATGCAGGGGGTGAGTTACCACCTCAGCAAAACCACAGAGCCGTATAATCACCTCCGGGTTTCTTTGTTTTGGTAACTAGTCTGGTTTTTCTGATCGACAGCAACTGGTGGAGGAGTGTACGTATCGCAATGAGCTGCAGATGCAGCTGGACAGTAAGGAGAGTGACATCGAGCAGCTTCGGGAGAAACTGAACGACCTGCAGCAGCGAATGGACAGTTCTAGTGTCACCAGCTTGCAAACGGACGAGACGGACAGCAACATCGCAGGTAGGCTCATCACAGGGGAAAACCGGACGATGCAGTGCTCCGTGTCTCTTCTCTCTGTGAGGAAACAGGAGCTTTATATGCATTTACAGCGTTTTTGAAGCCATTACTGACTCAAAAAAAAAAATCCAAAATGTGTGGCACTTCTTCTTCTTAACATACAATGCAGACAGTACAAATATCAGTGTTTGAATTCCATGGGATTAAGTAGAGCTGCAACTAACGACTGTTTTAATAGTCGATTGAAACGATTAATTAATTTGTAGCTTGGTTCATTCAATGGTGCAATGATGCACCCTAAAATGTCCTTTTCTGCTTCATTTTTGTCCACAACGCAAAGATCATCAATTCACTATTATAGATGACTAAAGAAACCAAATAATCTGTTTTGACATGCTGGAACCAGAGATTTTGGACATTTTCTCCTTTAAAAACTACACAAATTGATTCATCGATTATCAAAATAGTTTGCAGTTAAGGTAATAGTTTAGTCTGGCTAACACCAGACCTTGTCTTAGTGGAGATTAAGGTCTGGAAACCATCTTTTCTTTTGCTCATATTGGAAGCGTGGTTTAGCAAAGCCCAAAATAGCCACTACGAATGTCCGTCAAATAGTATTGGGATGGTAGAGAATTTTTATTTATTGGACATTTAAACAACTTTGGAACATTTTGCTTTTACATAAGTACAGAGCTGATGAGACTGATAATCACTATTTGTGGAAAAAATACTGATTAACAAATGTTTTTTTCTAGAAGATCTAACACAAATGAGAATATTCCTGGTTCTGTTTTCATGAATGCTGCTGTATGTGGTTAAACCATTCTCTCTTTATTCCCCTCATGTCCAGTCGGTTCCCCTTGCTCTTCTTATCTTTGTAACTTCTATTCCTTTCCCTCTGTGAGTAACAAAGTGGACGAGCACCGTTTGCCTGGCCTGCGCTGCAGCGCTGCAGCTGTTGTGTGTTTGTCTTTTTTTTTTTTTATCCTTTCTCTTTTGCCCCTGATATTCTTAAGTCTTGTTTTTACCAGAGTTGAGAAAGCCATCTCTGTTGATAGGGGAAATGCAACACTTTTGAAAGAAGTCAAAAAAAGAGTGAAATAGCAAGTATCTTAAGTATGTTCTGAAATCTGACCAAGCAATTCCTACACATAACACATAAATAGGCTGTTATGTGATGCGTAATGTCAGGCTGTCAGCCCCAACGGTAAAGTAACCACATCAGAGGAAAGGTTACCTTCACATGATAGACTACACCCCGTGTGAGGTCGACCACGGCGCTCTCAGCACCTTTCAAAACGTGTCTTGTCAGAAAAAAGATTTTAAGACGTTTTTAGTTCACTGCACTGTGTGCTTCAAACACTCTTAACACTGACTTGTTTTTTTGGCATGTTCACCTAGAAGTTCTGCTCGTGTGGGCACAGAGACCCTTCCTCACAAATGTCACGTTTAGTAGACAAGCCCTCTCTTGGTTCACTGTCCCCGTTTTTAGCTTGTGTTTTCCTCAACCGCATGCACTTGAAATATCATTTTTAACAGCTCCAAAATGTCTACAGTTGGTTGCACAGCTTTGTTTCTATGAAAGGAGTGAGTGATAAAGCTGTAACTTGGAAGAAAATCAATACTAATTCTTACTGCAAAAACCCAATAACTAAATTTGATATGACAAAAAAACCCTACATGCACCGTTAACATGCTGAAAATAGGACTTACCCATCTCTAATCTTGTCCTCCTGCATGGAGAGCCTAAACTCATCTCTTGTCACCTACTCCGGTGCAGTTTCCTTAACACTGGCAGAACTCCCTGGGGGAGTTCACTCTGTTTTGAAAGTGTTATGACCTTTGTCACTTGACTTTCTTTATTCGTCTTATACCCCCCCAGTTGAGTTTGTATTTAATCACTGCATGGCCGTTTCTTCCCCTCATAGTGTCTTTTCTAACATTCAGTGCGGATGTGTAACTTTTCCACATGTGGGCTGTTTTGCAGAATCCAGATTGGAGGGCTGGCTGTCCATTCCTAACCGTGCTAATATCAAGCGATACGGATGGAAGAAGCAGGTATGTTGTGATTACTTCACGTTTCCTCTCCTCACCTGCATTCCGTTCAACTTTGCTGCTACAACACATACAGCCATCTCCCTGGAGGGCAGTATCAGCCTTCCTCTCATTGTCTACGCAATATTTTCAGTATGTGGTGGTGAGCAGTAAGAAGATTCTGTTCTACAATGACGAGCAGGATAAGGAACAGTCCAACCCTTCGATGGTACTAGATATCGAGTAAGTTCTTTTTTTTATTATCAGTCAAAAAGTTCTGCAAGAAAAGAGTTACCACAGAGGTCATGCTTTAGGTAGGGCTGGGTAATTTTTTTTTCTTAGATTTTTTTAAAAAATATTTAGATTCATCACTTTCCTACAGTTTGTGAACTGGCTGAAAAGCAAAAGTGATTTTTTTACATACATTACACATTATATAATCACGCAATACCACAACCTTGGAAAAAAAACAAACAAATAAAGCAAAAAAAAAAGGGAAAAATTAAATAAGATACCAGTATGTTTACAGGGTTCCCTTGGGCTTTAAAAAAAAATTCATAACGTTTACATTTATACAAAAAAAGTCTTGAATTTTTATCTCTCCAGAAGTTGCGTTCTTGAATCTTAGTGTCGTCGTCAGGGTGGTTGCTATGCGTGCGTGAGCTGAGATAATTTACCTCAGGAAGGAAGTTGGCTCTTTATTGGATATTGTCTTTATGTTCAGTTTTATCTGTGCTTTTATTGGGGACCAAAGCAGTGTCCACATAAATAAAGAGTGTAGTATAATAGATATACTATATATCTATGCTATAATATTACTGCCCACTTCCCTCACAATTTTCTGTTTTACCTGAAAACTGCGTCTCCACATTCCCAATCTACCTTCATTCATTGTGGTCTGTGTTAGGGACCGTCTGCAAATTAGGCAGTTTGGTATGAAAATGTTTGCCAAAAAAAAAAAAAAATACTTTTCCCCTACTGTTGTAGTGCATCATATTCACAATGCCAAAATGCAACCACTACAGGTGAGATGTTACTGGAAAAAATATTTATATGGATGTATATGCCTTTAATATCTGAAAATATTCAATGAACATCAATTAATAGACTTTTTATTGAAAATATCACTGCAAAGGGTGCAAAGTTAGGGAGCTGAATTTAAATTTTCACTGTTTATTGTTCAGGATTGTTCGAGAAAAAATTCTTTACCGGTGGGGCTGTTAAATAGGCCATAAGAAAATATTAACTTTTATATAAAAGGTCTTAAAAAGACTTAAATTTAACTTGAAGAAACATGTAGGAACCCTGAAAAGGCTTTGCACAATAATGAAAGGCACTGTGTTTTTGTTTTTTTAATTCTTGAACTGGTTTGGTCACATAGACATAGACAGCTTAGGGCCGTCAGTTACACCTTTAATAGTTGTGGTTGAAAATGTTTCCTAAAATTTTTTGCCTTAGACCGCATTAGTTTTTGTTTAGAGAAAAACAGAAATGCATTTCACATTGTAATATTTTTAGGCCAGTTTTTCACTTCTAGGCCCAGTCCTAGTTGCAGGTTGTTTTTTCTGATATGTAATTGGACATTTTGGTTCCATCTTGTGCAGCAAACTGTTTCACGTCCGACCAGTCACACAAGGAGACGTGTACCGAGCGGAGACTGAAGAAATTCCAAGAATATTCCAGGTAGGAGGCTCCTATCCTGTCCTGGATTTTTCTCCAGACAGACATTTGTATCCAGCCGGAACTTCCAATGTCAAGTCGTAACATTTCCACTCGGCCTCAGCGACACGTCTTTTTAAAGCCGATTTTCCCGACGATTCATTTTCATTTATTCAGATCCTGTACGCCAACGAGGGTGAGTGCAGGAAGGAGGTTGACATGGACACGGTCCCCCAGGGTGACAAGACCAACTGTCTCCCCCACAAAGGCCACGAGTTCATCCCCACGCTATATCACTTCCCTTCCAACTGCGAGGCCTGCGCCAAGCCTCTTTGGCACGTCTTCAAGCCGCCTCCGGCTCTAGAGTGTCGCCGGTGCCACGTCAAGTGCCACAAGGACCACCTCGACAAAAAGGAGGACGTTATAGCTCCTTGCAAAGGTAACGCTTTGCCAGGCCAGTCGTAGGAACGCAACCCCTCCATGAATTTCAAGTAAAGCTAAAATTAATAATGGATAAATCAATTGGTTTGTGTTTTTATATTCAATGTTTAATTAGAACATATTCTAATTGGTATTCTGCCACGTGCCTTCACAGTAAACTACGATGTGACCTCTGCCCGGGACATGCTCCTGCTGGCTCTGACCCAGGATGAGCAGAAGAAATGGATCGGCCACCTGGGAAAGAAGATTCCCAAGACCCCGCCATCCACCTTCTCCAGAGCCTCACCTCGTAGTATGTCCACCCGCTCCGGACCAAACCAGTCCTTCCGCAAGAACCCTAAAAGCAATACAGGAAAGCTGAGGTAACTTTGACAACTTGTGTCCCGCTGATGTTCAAGTATTTCCTTTAACTTTGTTCATGTGTGACATTTTCTCCCAGACACTATAATGCTCATATGAGCTATAGCTAAGTGCATGACATACAGTAAGGCACTGCTTAGAATACTGTGTGAGGGAGTGAGGGTGTGCTGCAGTTAGAAGTCTTATTTTTATCCCCTGTGGTGAGCTGAGATGTGGTCAAGTCAGTCACATGACGTGCTGTTTGTCTCCTGTGTTGTAGCAGAGCGCAGTCCAGCCTCCAAGCAGCAGACACAACATCCAGCACTTGTTGACAGGAGCTTCATCAGAAAGTGTTGTTGTTTCCTTTAGTCTGTGTTCACAGCTTTAAACTTGTCTATTTATTAATTGTGTTCCTGGGTGTTTTTAACACAAGACACTTCTTGGTTGGTTGGTTGGTTGGTTGACTGACTCCTGGGCTCTTTTCCAGTTGACACTTGGGATTCTTGTTTTTTTTTCTAATTGGCACTAATAATGTGTTGGTGGGTTCAGTAACTAACTTATAGGCTTCCTATACATCCCTGCTTAGAATTTGGTCCACTTTAAGGATTTTTATGTCACCTGTCAAACATGATGTTAACGTGTTATTGGTGTTGTTGGTTGTATGTTGACTTAGAATGGGTTACTAACCAAGGTAAAGATATTTTGTCTTTCTTTTACTGGACACCTGTCTGTTCTGTCTTTCAGCTAACCGTCTGAACCAATGGATTCTTTTCTGGACTCTATACCCCCCCCCCTTTTTCCTCATCCTCAAAAAATGGAGAATCCTGTATTACCTAGAAAATTCTGTTTTAAAAAAAAATAAAATAAAAAAAAATATTAGTAATTAACCAGCGCTGGAAAATTGCAACACATGTCAGACACAAGGCATCATGGACATTAAGAGGCCTGATTTCTTCCGCTTCCCCGCCCCTCATCCGCTCTCTCACATCCTCAAGATGAAACCATCGTCCATCTACACAAACTTGCAGCTCTCCATTTCTACCAGAAGATGGCTCACTTGTCTTGAAACCTAAAGACGGAGAGAGGATAAAGTGGAGGGAGTCATGTCACGGAGGCATTCTGTGTTTCATATCATATGACAGTTCTGTTGGACCTCGGAAGGTTAAAAGAAAAGGGGGTTTTGCTGGGA
The DNA here is from genome assembly GCA_036785175.1 of Eupleurogrammus muticus. Lineage (NCBI taxonomy): Eukaryota > Metazoa > Chordata > Actinopteri > Scombriformes > Trichiuridae > Eupleurogrammus > Eupleurogrammus muticus. Next base: position 13,641,184 of record JAYKQN010000014.1, on the reverse strand, counting down.
CTTCTGCAAGTATGTGTTCAGTTACAGGTACTGTCATACAGGGATTGCAGATCTGCAGTGAGTGTGTCTCAGGGGTGGAAAATGAATATCTTATTTTCTAATTTCTTTCCCCACCTGTCAGATAATCAGTTATGTAAGCATACTTCTGTTTTCAGCTAACAAAAGTGACTGATGCCTTCATCTACAGTCTCTGGCGTTTTTTTTTTTTTTGCCTTTATTATTACTCTGCAAGTCAGTTATCAGGTTTGGGACAGAGTATTGGGACATGAGTATTAGATGTTTTGAGTATTGAGTGAGGAGCATGCAAGATCATCATTTAAATCTATGCATTATTTTTATTATTATAATTATTTTTATTGCTCCAAGCCATACGGAAACTTCCATTGTAATGGCGTATAGGAGTTCTAAAACTTAATTGACTCTTTTTTTGTTTATTTGGTACATTGTCTCTGTAATATTTTTTCCATGTATTGTTTTTTTGTAATGTATTGCCTTACATTGATTCATAGATAAATGGTTCAAAAGGAAAACATTAAGTTAACAAATGTAAAACTGCACTGTTTGAATTGTAAATTATTTGTAGAAGACTAAACAGGTGTAGCATTTGGCCCACCTAGTGCCTTAACGTTTGGATATTGATTTTACTGCCATATCTGTTGTTTTCTTTCTCCAAAAACAAGACAAATCTTAACTCTTCCATCATTTATTTTTTAAGAAATCGCCACACATTTGTGGTTTTATCGAAACTTACTTTCTCTGGTTTGAGTATATAAAATATATATATTAGATTACCTCTTTATGGACACATTGCAATAGAGTTAGCGTGTTTAAAAAGAAAAAAAAAAGAAAATAACAAAAAAAGAAGAAAAAGACCCCAGACTCGGTTCGTATCATATGACAAATTTCGGGATGGTGTACCTAAAGCAAAGCCTACCTGTGTCAATGATTGTCTTTGTTAACAATTACAAGTTGTTTCTCTAACACGGTAATGTCCCGTTAATGCAAACCCCCCTCACAGTGTATATAATGAGAGAGACACAAGGATTATGGAATACCTCCGCAATCTTTTTATTTGTAACTTTTTTTGTTCAGTTAAAAAAAGCACTGGAACTATGATCTACTCTTGTCTTGGATAATTTGCATGGTTAATTGCATTGGAGTCCGCACTGATGGATATGTCAATAAACATATCTTTATCATCCATTGTATGTTCTGTTTTTACTACACATGCATTGGGACAAACCAGGCTAAACAGCCCATCCTTGGATTTCCAGTTCAAATAAATTCTTAATTATTCCAAATCCCCAGAGGTGTAGGGGCAACACACGAGTTGATTCTGGCTGAGAAACATCCAATGCTGAATATCAACTGACTTCATACCAAAAGGATTTTTTGTATTATTCTTAAATTGCTGTCTATAAAGTTAAAGAACTTTTCTTGCACATTTGTTTATATATCACATATTTCCAAATAAAAATGTGTAATAAAGGTACCAGACATTAAACATGGTATATATAGTTTATGTAAAGTCATATGATAACCCTTCCTGACAAGATTTTTGCTTTGCAGAAAGTATATGAAGCCATGGCCAAACTAATCAAACATTCCGGCGTTGTGCTACAAATGGATGGCATTAAAAGTGAAAATCAATTACTCACATTGTTTTTGCTGGAAACTCCATCGTTGAGAACCACGTACTACCGTGGATTTAATGCATCCACGATGCACATTTAACCGCAATAAATGTGAGTTGTTTATAACACTGCAGTTGGGAAATTTATCATCTGCCAGGAGTGTTGCGTACAATTTCCTTTTTGTTTTTGATCGGAGTCCAGCGTTGCGCACAAAATACAGTCCCGTATAAGAAGCTGCGTGCAGCTGAGCCAGCATCAGGGTGTGGAGGCTCCGGCTGCGGCAGGATGACGAGCTGATGTCTGAGCGCATCGATCCGCTCTCGGCGTGTTGTTGCAGCGTCATTCTGTTTGAATGAACTTCAGACCGACAACTAGCCAACTCCTCACCCGCGCCCCGCTGGACTGGAACAGGAATAAACAAAGGAGTTGAGGGAACGGGTTGCCAAACATGCCGGTGTTTACAGGTACGGTGGTATTTGAACACGGCGCGGCCGGTGCCACGGGAGAAACGGGACAAAAAAACGCACAGCTTTACACGTGTTTTAGTGCAGTGGCGTAAATTTCTCGTTAGCGTGTTAGCCTTGTTAGCTTTAGCGTAGTATGCAGTTTCAGCTATGTTAGGCCACAATATTCCTAAACGGATAGATACGCAGAGCTGTTACGCTGATTTTAAACATGCCACTGTTTGTTGTAGTGTTTTAATGTGTCTTCTTTTAGCAGCTGGCTACTTTGAAAGCTAACTGTCGTCTGACTCGAACCGGGGCGCAGCTAACGTCGCTAACTGTCAAGCTAGCTGGCTAGCCGAGTGACACTTTGTAGCAAACACGGTATAACTACTTATTTAAAGCCACTTGTTGGTCAACCTGACGCATTCTATATAGTTGTTGCCAGGTCACTGTGAGCTAGGATTTGCACACGTCTAAATATATGTATAAGTATGAAAAAACACTGAATCACTCCCTCTGCTAGCATTGCTAACACAGCTAGCCAGATCATGAGTGAACACTTCCTAGACTTGTTTTTTTAAGTAGTTGCGGCTTGCTGGACACCAAGGAATGTATATAGGATATGAGTTGGCCGTTTTAGCATGGCCTTTGGCTAATCGGGAACTTAGCCCTTAAAATCACCAGTCAAACAACAGTTTGCACCATGTTATTAGCTTTCACTTTGTGGTTCTAGCTCGCAGTCACTTGACTGTCTGATAGCTGCTTGAAGTCACTACAGCGAAGATGCTGTGTCATTCACGGCGGCTGGTTCCCAACACTTATAAGAAACAGGAGCCTGAGAAGCAAACGCATGATCCTGGATACACTACATTTATTTAATTATTTTTTATTTTTTTCTGATCTTTCAGTAAATGTGAAATGGGGCAAAGAGAAGTTCGATGCTGTAGAGCTGAACACCGAGGAGCCACCTATGGTTTTCAAGGCTCAGCTCTTCGCCCTGACAGGAGTCCAGCCAGACAGACAGAAGGTCATGGTGAAGGGAGGCACTCTGAAGGTACTCCTGCAAACAAACCTGGCTGCTTCTCGTTAGGTTTTTGGTTTATTGAAGGCGGGAGGTTTGGTATTTCTTCCTCGGACTGTCGAAAACAAATCCAATGCAAGCAAGCATCGATTGTGAATTGTACTCAGTGTTCTTGCAGTTTAGAATTTAGTTTGAGTAATTTCCCACTCTGAATGAGGAACTAAACTAGCCTGAAAATAAAATGTGACGATATTTGTATATACCTATACACACATGTATAGACTCACAAATAACCAAATATTAAGCCCGTTTGAACAGTTCAAAGATATGCAGTGGTGTAAACCTGCATAAGAAAGCCTTTATAGCTGCCTTCATTGTCGTTTCCATGGTCACTGTCCGTAAACACGGCTGCACAGACGCTGTGTAAATTAAATTTTTAAAAAACTTTTCACAACCCAGTTTATGGCCAATTTTCTGCTCTCACATGTCATTGAACGTCTAAGAAATCTTCAGTCTGTAATTTTTAAATGGAAAACGTCTGAACATTTCATTGACCCTTTTCTTTTCCCCACACATTCCTAAATACTCAGTTGACCATATGTGGATTAATTGCGGAACATTATATTGCATTTTTAACTTCAGTCTGAGTAGCTTTTGCCAAACGCTTCTGTTCTAGTTGCTGTCAAAGGGCTTGTGACTCAGAGACAAGTCTAATGCATTTTTGGCTTTGGTATTTTAAAGAGATTTGTTAAGTCGGAAAAGACGCCGGCCTTGTGATTTTTGAGTTTTATTTAGGAAGTAATCAATATCTTGTTTCCATTTTAGGATGACGAGTGGGGGAACATTAAACTGAAAAATGTGAGTATTTTAAGCTATCTGGAGACATAGAAAGATATGATTCTGTCTTTAAGAGCAGTACCAAATGTTATAGCGAAATATGTTTGTGATTTTTCTGTGTGTTCCTGTTCTTTAAGGGGATGACTCTGCTGATGATGGGTTCAGCTGATGCCCTGCCTGAGGAGCCTGCTGTCAGGCCCATGTTTGTAGAGGACATGACTGAGGAGCAGCTGGCCTCAGCGGTGAGTAAGCCTGAAAATGACCAGCAAAACAAATGTGGTGATTGTTGCCTTCCTTGCTGACACGGCTCCTCAAACCCGGACTCCTCAACGTGATATTTACCACGCAGAAAACCTAATAAACTGAACATACAGTAGGTTCACCATCTCAGATTTTAGAGGCATTTCTGTGGGGCAGAGAGATGTGTCCTCATTACAAATGAAGCTGCACTCGGCAAGGTATTTTTTTTAACCTTATTATTCGTGTCATGAATTTTTGCCAATGTCTACTTTTTTTTTTTTAAAACTGAGAAGGAAGAGTGCACCAAACCCAAGGTGCAATACCAATAACAAACTGCTGGCCACTTGAGATTCTGCTGATATTTAGTCTTTAGATTCGTCTGTTAAGAAATTGTTCTGTTTTTAAAGAGATTGAGAGTAGCTGATTGGATTGCCAGTGATGATGCCAGCTTTTTGTTTGAGCACTTGAATCTGTTTTACTTTACTTTGATACTTGCAACTTGGATTTTAGCTGACTTTTTCTTTCTTCCCCCTCCTTTTCCCAGATGGAGCTGCCTTGTGGGCTGACAAACCTGGGAAACACCTGTTACATGAACGCCACAGTGCAGTGTCTGCGCTCTGTGCCAGAGCTCAAAACTGCTCTCCGCAGGTGGGGATAGCCTGCTGCTCTTAGCATATAATGCATGTTACAACGGTCTCCTCCTAAAGGTCCCACATCATAGAGAGTGAGATTTGAATTGCTTTTTGAGTATAGGAAGATCTGAGTGTTATATAAAAAATCAGAATCCACAGAGAAATGCAAACAACTCATATTCAGAAACTGTGCAACTCTTGTGATGTCATGCAAGCAATTTGATCTCACATGCGGTGGACTGGTAAAAATTATTGTATAAATAACACAAATTTCTCTTTTATGTTAAAAAAGAAATATATACATGTTTACGAGTTTAATCAATCTTCAATATACAAAACAGGACACATGATATTAGAAGTGAAATTTCAACTTCATGATGCCTAGTTTATTCTACATTTATGCATTTCAATCCAAAACATTCACTTATGTACAATATTTACTATTTTTAACAGCAGGTGAAGTTACTGGTCCATGGGCCACATATTTGACACCATTGCTATAGGCATATCAAAATTTTAAACAAGGGAAAAGAGTAACAAATGGGCCCTTTTTTAAATAGATTTCCATTCTCTGCTTCTGGCCTGATTCTGTTGCTTTGCCCCAGCTGAAATCATCTGTCTCCCTCTACAGGTATTCAGGGGCTCTGCGATCTTCAGGAGCAAACGCACCATCACAGTACATCACAGCAGGTATGAGGCATAATGTAATAGTGAAATGATGAAGTCTTAAATTAGATATCTTAAACTTACTATTGCATGAAATGCTAAAGGTCACGTGTCCTTGCACCCTCAGCCCTCCGTGACTTATATGAGACCATGGAAAAGACCTCGTCCAGCCTCCCACCCATTATTTTGCTGCAGTTCCTTCACATGGCCTTTCCGCAGTTTGCTGAGAAGGGAGATCAGGGACAATATCTCCAGCAGGTGAGAAATTCTTTACTGCAATATGCATTTTACAGATTTACCAGCAAATTTGGCTCTGACACCTTATTCCCTTGTTCTCTCAGGATGCCAATGAGTGCTGGCTGCAGATGATGAGAGTTCTTCAGCAAAAGCTGGAGCCACTAGAGCCAGAGACTCCCATGGAGGTAAACCCTTTTGTTGTTTTTCCAGACAAAGTTTTGTTTAGTAGTGAAAAGATGTTTGTGTAAATTGGTAAAACAAGGAAAAATAACATTTCATTTTTCTGTATTTGCACCTTAATTTTTGATGTGTAGACCGACGGTGAGAGCGGAGCTGCCCCTGTCACTACAAAGAAGAATTTCATCGACCAGTATTTCGGCGTAGAATTTGAAACTACGTATCCTTGCAGCACATGTTTTGTTAATTGCATCTTTCTACTCGACGTTTTGTTTTGTAGTAAAAATATTTGAGTCATGAAAAGTCATAGTTGTGATCAGTTGACCCAGTTATGGTCTCCAAGCAGCGTGGCAAGTTTTTCTTAACTTCTCTTCTGTTAAGCATGAAATGCACAGAGTCCGAGGAGGAGGAGCCAATCAAGGGCAAAGAAAGTCAGCTCCAGCTCAGCTGCTTCATTAACCAAGAAGTCAAATACCTTGCAACAGGACTAAGGCTGGTATGTGGGACAATGGCACAACTGTCATGTGGTGTAACCCTAAAAACTTTGGTACCAGATAGCTTAACTCCCTAAAAAAGGTTTGTCATTTTTAGAGACCTGATGAAACTGCATTTTAGAAAGTTTTTGATTTTCTCAATGCCAACATAACCTGTCACTGACTGTATTATCAAACCATAATGAGTATGTGACTCCCCCATCAATGACTTTAATGGCTGTCATGCATTTTAGGCTCTTGGGTATTTAAAACTATACTTGCAAGAAGTTGTCTCCATAGTTATGAAGATCTGAGTATACCTTTTTTATTTGTTTTTCTCTTCAGAGACTGCAGGAAGAAATAACAAAAATGTCTACAACCTTGGAAAGAAATGCCCTGTATATAAAATCTGTAAGTATTTTAATTCTATATCTTTCTCTTGTATGTTTTAAAGGAAAAACAACTCTATACTGTTGAGATTGCAAACTTACTTTTCCTTTATTTCCCGCTAGTCAAAACTCAGCCGTATCCCTGCCTACTTGACCGTTCAAATGGTCCGTTTTTTCTACAAAGAGAAAGAGTCTGTCAATGCAAAAGTCCTTAAGGTTTGTCTGGAGATGCCTTTATTTCTTATTTCTATCAAGGTTCATGCTAATTTGTCACCAAGTGTTGAATCTGAAACAACCTTGTCCGTATCACAGGATGTCAAGTTCCCACTCATGCTGGACGTCTATGAGCTGTGCACCGCCGAGCTCCAGCAGAAAATGCTGCCACTCAGGTCAAAGTTTAAGGAGATCGAGGACAAGAAGCTAGAGAGGCAACAGCAGAAGGTAACGCAAATCTAGAGCTGTTTTTCTTTTGCTGTATGAGTTTTTAGGTAGATGTTTAGTGTAATTTACAATTATCTCTGTCTTTTTTCCTGTCTTAGTCAGTGAAAAAGCCAGCAGGTGCAACGAAACCAGTGAAGCACGAGCCTTTCTCATTCCCTGACGGTATGTTGTGATGAGTAACAGGCGTCCACTACACACTTGGGTACCTTCAGAAAAGACCTTGCTTCTGTTTTTCATATCTTAGTGTACAATTAGAGAATTTGGAAGCAAATTTATTTCTCTCTTTTTATCAAAAGACATCAGGTTTTGATGTCAGTATTCCAGCTTGTTCTCAATTTAGATTTGATCATTTAGAGCTAAAGTTGAAGACTTATTTAAATCTGTTGTAGAAAAGTGGCATTATAGAACGAGTACTAGTATTATTACTGTGTACCTACATAAATCAAATGTTTAAAGGAATATATATACATTTTAATTTCATTCATAACCAGTCATCTTACAAATAAAGTGTTTTTTCTCCACTTGATATGTAAGAGGTTTCATAGTATTTCGAACAATATTAGAGCTGCACTGAACAAAGTTTATATTTTAGATTCAAATTTTATTGTAGTTTATGATTTTAAGAAAAAATAATCACAATTGGATGCAATTCTTTAAGATTGAGATTTTTAAATTTATGCAATACGTGATAGGGACAAAAATAGAAGGACTTTGACATTTGAAAATGTCTAATGTGCTTTAAAAAAAAAAAAAAACCTAAAACACATATGAATGAATTGTAACAATCCTATTTTCTTGTAGATCTTGGTTCCAACAACAGCGGCTACTACGACTTGCAGGGCGTGCTGACACATCAAGGCCGCTCTAGCTCATCAGGTCACTATGTGGGATGGGTCAAAAGGAAAGAAGGTAACGGTTGTGTCATATTTAGCATCAACACAACGTGATTGTAAGCATACACAGATGTTCAGGAACTTAATGTTTCCTCTCTTCCCTTGGATCTCTGCGGCAGATGAGTGGGTCAAGTTTGATGATGACAAGGTGAGTGTTGTGTCTCCAGAGGATATCCTGCGACTGTCCGGCGGCGGCGACTGGCATATAGCATACGTTCTACTGTATGGCCCCCGGCGGCTGGAAATACTTGAAGAGGAACAGTAGCTGTGGAAGAATTTCCTAGAAGACAAAGACGTCATCCAACACATGTACAAAATTGCCATTTCCAAGCACTGTCTGCATAGATGTGCAATAAAACTGGTGTCTTTAAAAATTTGATGACCTTAATTTTTTTTCGGTTTGTTTTTTGTAACCAACATGGATGCTTGTAAAACAAAAATCTGTCAAATGGTGTTAAATATTCAACAGTAGCGGGCTTTAAAAATGGAGATGACGAGATGCAATCTCTGGACTGGATCCATGAAAGAGGTTTTTAAGTCTAGCTCTGCAGTTTCATTAAATGTTTTATACACATTGTATATTTTTTAAAGCCTTTGGTAAGGTGCTCATATCATTAAAGCAAAAAATATTTCTCTTTGGTCATGTATTCAACTTATAAAAAAGGAAAAAAAATGCCGAGCCAAGCTGTTGTCTGACATTCTGGCTTGTATCTTCTCAGATGTATTATGGAGATTTTCACTTAACACTGTTGCCCTTTGTTCACCTGTTGGACTTCTGGGAAAATTGGGTTCAATCTCAGGTCTTTTGCTAAGTGCTTGGCTCACATCATCTCCTGGAATTGTTCTTGAATGTATTGACAGATGAGAAATCTTCACTAATGCTCTTCTGAGGGAAGTGTGTGTGTGTGTGTGTGTGGAGTTAGGGTCAGAACAGCTTGCCCTTGTGGTGAACTGTGCAGTTAAATAAAGACTTGAGATTCAACCGTGATGGTTTACTTGACCAGCCTTGAACATTCTTTGACACGTGGGTTTCTGACTCTGACATCAATACGTTTAAATGCTATGCTTCACTTTGTTTCTCTGCAGCAGGATTCCTGCTCACCCTGCCACCATGTGTAAGACCTTAACCATCACACTGTAATAAGTTATTGACTTTTCATAGGTGGTGAAAATAAACTGTATATCAAAATGTGAGATTCTTCAATGTGAGCATGTGGTTGAAACAAATCTTTCAAATATTAGAAAAAAGAACATTTATTGAATTTTCCACAGTAGGGAAAGAAATTAACATTTACTACATACAAAAAACATCTCCAAGTGTTTTTGGTAGATAAACAGTAATGTAATGGGAGTACTTAAAATAAACGGACTGTCTAAAAATCAAGCCTCACTGAGGCCGTCTGCGATCTGTGAGAATCCAGCAGAGTTGAGAGCAGAGACCAGGTTCTCCACAGTAGCTTGCGTTCCCTCTCGGTCCTGCCAGGCGACCAGCAGCAGCTTGGCCTGCATGTCGATATCTTCGCTGTCCGCTTCGATCTCCCGCATCTCTGCCGCCTTCATCTCCAGATGAGAGGCTAGCGTCTTCCACTGAGCACCGAGTTTGGCTGCCAAGTCGTCCATCTGCTGGTTTGTCACCAGCTTGCTCTGTATGCTGGGACCTGGGAGAAAGACAATAGGGAGGATAAAAATAGTCCCAAACGGAAATTAGTGATAACGTGGAGGATTTGATCGTTAAAAACGCATACAGGGGTCATGTTGGGTTGGGGAGGCTGGATGTTGCATGTTAGCGGCAAATCAATGCTCCACATTTCGTTAGACACAAAAAAGGATAGTGAAGTACGGTGTTTAACAAGCAGCTATTCAAACTCACTGTCATTGCTGTCTTTCAGTAGATTGTCTCCATTGTCGTCGTCTTCTTCACCCGTCTTGATCTCTTCAGAGGGGATATCCTTCTGCATGTAGGGAATGGAAATATGTCAGTTTTTATGTCATCACGCAGTGCTTTATTATAAGAAAAAAAAAGAAGAAGAAAGGAATACATCCTCACCGGCAGTTCTTTGGCCAGTTTGCTGACCATGGTGTCTAAATAGTCCGCCAGGCTCTTGAACTTCTGGTTTGTTGGTTGAAAGAAATGCGGACTCCTCCTGGACAGCAGCCTCAGAGCGCGCCACCCGTAGTTTGGGTTCCGCACAACCCTGCACAGATTCACAGAAACATGCAGGAACCTCAGGAAAACAGACCAGAAATCAAGCCACTTTAGTGACTGGCCTAAAGGCTTTGAAAGGACACGTTTAAGTGCCAACTTACTTGTACTCGTCCTCCACCATGTTAGTAGGGTCGGCCTGTTCGATGGCTTCTGCAAAGAACTCGTCCAGTGATGGCATAAACTCTCTGAAAGGAACATAAAAAAACTGAAAAATCTATAAATTATGGTTTACAATAGACCTTTTCCACAGCAACCAATACTGACGTGAAATGCAGGCTCTGCTACACAAAAGGGAACAGAGCCTGCATTAGTATATTTGGTAACGCGTGTGTTTGCTGACTAGTGCTGTCATAGCTGCTGTGAGAATGGTCCATTTGTAGGAAGCAACAATGCCTGTGTGTCCTGGGCCACTTACCTGCTGTCTGACTTGCAGGCCTCCATGTTGTCGTGGTTAAGGTTCCACAGTCGAGTCAACTCGTCACTAAACAACAACAGAGAGGAGCTTGATTAAGATAGAAAAAAAAAACTGGTGGTGATGTGTTCTTATAGTTTTGAGCCCTTGTCACATAGGACTAGTGTTACCAGGGGAATTAATGAGATTTGTAGTAGTTGGGGAGGTTGTCTGATCCAGATTTCAGGTAAAGCTGTCCTGTCTGTAATTTGCAAAGTAAGAATTTCACAGGTCATGTGATATTAGTCCCAATGCGAATCTGCATCTGGGATTTTTCAGTAAAACCGTTTTTTTTTCTCCGCCTCTCTTTTGGTCCACAATAATTACTTTACAAACAGCTGCTGAGCCATCACCCCACACAAAGCTAATATAACAATAACTGTTCATCATTTGTGACATGTAAACGTCCCCAGAATAGTATTAGGTAGGTTATCGAAGTCCCGATGGTCGCTCTGCATCACAGGGAATAATTGCAATAAACTTGAGTAAAACAGACCCATGTGACTGCAACACATGAAAAACAAATGGGGGTATGGTGGGATTTCTAAATCACATGAGGTCCCCGGACCATACAGGCTTTGCTCACATTACTGTTGGTTCCCAGAGGTCTTGTTTGCATTTTCCAAAACACAGAACAATGCTGGCAGTGTTTCACTTCTTAATGTTCAAAAAGATTTTCGCAGGATGATAACTATAGTCCTTTTTGCACAGGACTAGTACTACCTGGGGACGTCATGTGATTTATTGCATCGTGCAGGTCAGTGTTTTATGTGCCGCAATCACACGAGATAAGAGAAGCCTGTATTTTGCTTGCCTTGACAGACATTATTCCTCTGATATTATTTAAAATGTAACGTCGAACGTCTGCTTCCTTTTTTATTGTACAAGAGTTCGCTCTCAAAATGGATTTTAGCTTGCTCGTTCTCTGAGTAGCAAGATCAGCCTTGTGAGTTGCACCCAAATGTAAAAGGTTTCATTCTTCATTCTAATGATTCACATCCAGAAGTCTCATCTTGGAAAGCAGCAGAATAAAGATGTTGAGAAATAGAAATAACAATTATGGCAGATTTGCATGGGATTTAGATTACAGACGACCTTTTGTATCCTTACGAGTGCCCAGACAACAGATAACACTGGTCCTGTGTGAATATGGTTAATTACGGGATTTAAACCTGGGATTTCCTATTCAAAAGACCTGCTCATTCCTTACTTTCCCATGAAGATCTTGCGGTCAGGTCCTTTTCCTAGGAAGTCTTCTGGAGCTTGTCTCTTCCTGGTTGGCCTTTTGGGTTTGTCATCGACTGGTCTATTGAAAGTGAAACAATAAGAACACAATGGCATTTTCATTTCAAGCCAGCTCTAGATAAGGACTGATCAACAAAAATGTTTCATCTTTATCGAGTACCGTTCTTTCACAAAGCTCGGACATCCTTCGTTTTTCCACCCATTCCAGTTCTCCTCAGTGTTGAGGATATGCTGTAAAAAGACATTTAAAACAGACACCAAGTCTTGTGGTTAGATAAGAGACAATGAGAATATTTATATATCATGCACTCATAGCAAGTATGTAAATTTATTTGGAAATGATTAGTAGAGGCAAAACTGATAATCACATGAGATGGGTGTGTCTTTAATCCCTGCACTATTACCAGTATTTCTACAAACTGAACTTACTTCAACCATGGTGGCAAACTTGTCTCCATCGGGAGGGATTTCTCTCAGTAGCTGCAAGGGAAGGGTTACATGTTAAAACAGGTTTGTCTTTCTCTGAAGACCATTTTCACTTTTAAAGTATCATGTTACAAATTGACATACATGTATAAGGAATATTTAAAATGCTAAATACTTTATAACCACTGATCAGCAACTAAAAAAAAACATTGATTTGTGTGAACTGGTCCTTTAAGTAATTCTGTAGCAGTTCACATGAATCCTTACTGACTGACCTGGTAAACCAGTTTAGTCGTCTCTTCAATCCACGCCGTCTGGTCATCATTCAAACTGCAGCTGGAACTGTGAGAAGACAAATGTGAAATATTAAACTCTTCATTAATCACTACAATACTTAAAATTTCTCATAGAAAAAAACTGTACCTTTTGAATTTCACCTGACCCTTCAGGTACTGGAAGAGGATGAGGTACTGAAGCAGAATGTGGCGCCTGAAGTTGCTGTCACTGAGCTGCAAGTCCATCAGCTGGAGAAAAATTGTATATATATATATATATATATATATATAAATAAAAAAAAGGTAAGAGGTAACGCCCTTCTCAAATCTTCAGGACGGTATCAAAGTCCACATCTTTCTTTTAAATGGTTCAGGAAATCATGTATAACCCTCACATCATCATACTCTCATTCACTTTACAGAGAGGATTTAAATATCTTGTCCCCTGTTTCCTCTGTCCCTTCCCGATGGGACGCCCACTGTGCTGTGATCTATTCTAGTGTCTAGTGTCTGGTCTAGTGCGGTTGACAGTGTCCCGCCCCTCAGAGAGCTGGGGTTAATTGGGGAAACAGAAGTTAACTAGCCTGGGTGAATCTGTTCTTCCTTCCATGTGAATTCACTTTGAAAATCAGCATTCAGTCTGAAAACCAAAGACACAGCTTCCCCCTCAGCAAGAGAGCAAACAGTGAACAGAGGCTGTAGCAAGACTTCAGAGGGGGCCAGACCACAACAGAATGAATCTGTGTCCTAATTTACAGTTTTTATGTTAGCAGGAACACACACGTTTCTCACCTTCTCACTTGTTAGGAACTTGGCAAAGTAGACATGTTCTCCTCCAGATGCTCTCAGCTCCTCCAGCTTTCTTTTAGAGGCCTGCATGTCATCCAACTTGAAGCTCTTGAATACTGCCAAGGTCTCATCGGAATACTGTACAAAACAAGAGGAAATTCACACATTGACAGTGTCCTTCTTTAGTGTTTTTCTTAGGATTAGACAGTAAAATGGAAATTTTTCACAAGTTCATTACCTTGAGGAATGTCATCCAAGAGAATTTATCATAACACTGCACAGGGTTCCTGAAGTAGTCCTGCAGTGTCCAGAACTTTCTGTACAAGTTGTAGTCAATCGGGATGGAGCTGAAAGTGAAATCTCATTTTAAATAAACTTGAAAGACGCATAAAGAAGTTATAAAATAAAACATGGATAAGCATACATTGTATTTTAGAGTTACTATACCATGGTGCGGGCAAATCCTCTTCTCCCATTTCCCCTTCCTCTACCTCCATACCTTCTTCCTTTTCTTCTGTGTGCTGTAAAACATGGAACCAACGATTAGAACTAAACTTTAATTTAATGACTAAATCAAAAGACATGCAGACATCAGCACATTTCAACACTTTACCTTTTGTCCAAGAGTACTTTCTTGTTCATTTTTGTTGAATACAGTGATGTTCTCCAGGTTGAACTGGCTCTGTAGATTGAGACCTGGAAGAAACAAGCAACACACATGCAGATAAGGGTCATCAGTGGAGTAATGGACCATTGTACATTGATGGATTATATTGTCTTATTGCTGCGCTTACCCGACTTTTCAGACAGAGGGAAAAGACGTGCCAGGAAAAGCTGGATTCGCCCACAGAATACAGTATTCTGAGACTTGGAAAGCCTTCTTAAAAGATCTATGAGGGAAAAAAATGTGTCACAAAGACTGCTGCTGCTTATACTTGGGGAAAAAAAGGTCTTCTATATAAAAAAAACAATGAGATTCTACCCATACCGTTACACATTCTCAACAGATAGTTCTTCCCGGCACTGTAAAAGGAGTTCTGGGAAAAAAGAGAAAGCATGGATATGAAAATCTATCAAAAGACTTCAATCGACTTTACAGAGAGGCTGCAGATTAGTTACCGATTTCCAAGTGGAGACATTCTCCTCGACAAAGGAGAATATTTTGTCGCACTGATCAAGGGGAAGGCTGTCCAGTACATCTCCCAGCAGGACGAAAGGAGTCGTAGCAGAGCAAATACCTGCATGGAGAAAGGGGCCTCGTTGGTGTATGTGTAGATAACAACATTTAGGGCCAAACTGTATGTAGGAACACACAATATTCTCTTATTCCTACATAATATGTCAATTGATTCCTCACTCTCATCACTATTTCCTTGCAAAACAATGTACAGTAAAAATCAAATGTATATCAAATTGTGTATTTAAACTGAATATGTACAATGTAAATGGGCAGCGTTACAATTTTTATGTTTCAATATTATCTAGTGCCCGAGTTCAAGTGCGAAGGCGCTTTATGATATTATGTAGAATGGGCAATTTCAATAGTGTGACACACAAGATAAATCATTAAGCTAGATAGCCTTTAAAGTCAACATACCCTCAGTAACAGCATCTATACTGAGGTAGATGAGGGACAGAGAGTGTTCACAGCTCGCCTTCTGCTCAACCTGCACACACAAACATTCATATATCAATCTTTCATAAAAAAAGAATACTGAAGTTAGATTCTGATATGTGGCTTCCAGTTTGGGGTAAAGGAAACGTTACGGGAAATATAACCGATGATATTTAGCAGCTGATTCTGTTTTGTTTCACTTCTTATGAAAATGTTTGATATATTATAGTAATAGTGTTACTATTAAGTAGTATAGTTACCCCACTTAAGACAAAAATTAAAAATTCTTCTCCTTCTGGACTAAAATAGATCAGATCTGAATACTATACTAAAAACTAATCTGACTGACTTATTTTATACAATTAGATGGTTCCAAATTGTTTTTTTAACTGGACCAGGTCTGCTGTAGTCTGTCGTCTAAAGAAATATCGATGGAGTCCCTTTTAGTGATTTTATACATAGAATGAAGGTTTCGCGGACCTGTAAGCAGCGTTAAGGCTTTTACAATGATGCCTAACATGCTAAATATTATTATGTACAATCCTGTATTTAAAAATGTTCAAAAGTACAAGATAAGTAAAGTTAAAGATATATGTAAAGTATAAAGCATGAAGGGCATTGCTATGAATGTCTATTATTATATTTTTGTTTTTAATCACCAACATAACACGTTTTGTGTATTAACAAGCCGTTAATGAGCTTTAGCTACTTGATAATGAGGTGATAACTAGAATCAGGTGTGTTTTAGGAGTTTATAGCATTATAATAATCTAAAAAATGTTAGGAGTAGTAACTGCAAATATATGTAGCGGAGCGGGATACAAGATATAAAGCAGCATCACATGCAGATACTCATTTAGAGTACAAGTACGTACAATCTCATCACCGAGCACTGCCCTCAGAGCCTGGTCGAGGGTGGTCTTCTTCTCCGCCTCACTGTAACACAACACAGCAGCATGAAGGCGATGCTAGCGGCTCCTAAACCAGCCGTAGTTACCAGTAAAACACGATCACTTACTTCCCGAGGATCTGGTTGAACGCGTTTATTATCGGCTTGCTGTTTTTACCGGCCAGTGCTTGTTTGGTGGAGGCCTGGGAGCGCGTGAGGAGGGAGAAGAAAACGTTTTATTTAGCCTCACCGTTAGCTAGCAGCAGCTAACGGCTACGATAACACACCCGGAAACAAACATTAAGAGGTCGGGACCAGGAGGCCGACCAGCGAGTACGGGAATCACGACAGATAGCAGATAGCATTGGGCAACTACAAATTTAATAAACATGCTTCATGAAAAGGTTTCTCACCGTGAAAGTGTCTTTAGCATCGAGAAAATTAAATAAGGACAGAGACATCTTTACACCTCTATGAACGGAAGTGACGACGGCCCACCACTTCCGTTTTCCAGTTGTTTTAGTTTTTTTTCTTTATTGAGAGATAAAACAATTACATATTTCTTATTCAACAAAATATAATATATATATATATATATATATATATATATATATATATATATATATATATATATATATATATATATATCCAATAACATAATAATTGTCAAATAATATAATGTTATTACATTATTGGTCGCCATGTCAACCCTACTCTAAATACAAAATAAAACATTTCTACCAAATTACACTTTTATTAGATGTGACAAGTGTGTTCTTAATAAATAGGAAATTAAGGGTCTCTATTGTATTTTGTAATTATTGTTGACTATTCTGTCTCATGCCTCTGTTTGAATGAAGATTTTAAACAATGCCATATTAAAATGAAGGGTTTAAGGCACATGTGTCAAACTCAGGTCCTGGAGGGCCGAGTGGGTGCAGGTTTTTGTTCCAACCAGGCAGTAACACACCTGATTCTACTAATCAACCAATAGAGCTCTTGCTGAGGACCTTCATTAGTAGAATCAGGTGTGTAACTGCCTGGTTGGAACAAAAACCTGCACCCACTCGGCCCTCCAGGACCTGAGTTTGACACCCCTGGTTTAAGGGTTCCTCTCACCCCTGAGTGTGGGGTGTCATTGTTGGATTATATTAGTACCAGTACATTTATATACTATATTTTTTAAATTAAATTAAAGAAAACAGTTTTGCAGTCTTTGTAGAAATCAAGAAGTGATGCATTTTTTAGATTCTGACATCACTAAAATAGGTGAGCATTAGTCTAGTATTTTTTTTAAATCTGTTTGGTTTAGGTAATTTAACATTACACATCAGCAAATATTTAACAAATGCATTATTTTTCTCATGATGTATTTGCTTCATTTTATTTAGATCACAATAAATGGCCAATATATACTTCACTGTCCTCAAGGGGGAATTTCATTTTGGGGCTCAGGTGTTGAGAACAGATATATATATAGAAAAATAGAAGCTACATTCTATAATGGTCATAATCTCCATTATGTACATTACAGCTACCTGATGCATACAAAATGCACTAGTTCTATACACTGTTCCTACAATGATGAATCACAATGACCTGTATATTAAAGAATCAAAACCATAAATAGGTAAAAAACGGATTTTCAAATGGATATCATAAATAAGATATCCAATTAAATAATAGAGTTAGAACTGTAATAATATTGTAGGCATTTACATTGATCTCCATCATTGATGTTTCTAATAGGAGTCTGTGAGTCTAATCTCCCCTATTACCTGGCAGGTCTCTGTGACATAAAAGAGGACGTTGTTTGTGAAAAATTCAGATTCGTTCTGATATTTAGGCCAGAATCATCTAGATATTATGTGTCTTTCAGTCCATGCAGGACTAACCCAGTCTGAGCCAGAGGGCGGCAGTGTTGCACACTAGAAATGTTCCAAATTGTTAAAGCTGTCTGATCATGCTGCTGTCTTTGCACCTATATAACAGTCTATGGTTTGCACTTTATGTACAATGGTAGGATACTGCTGAAGTCCACTTCTTTCTGTTGAGAATCCCTGTATTATATCATTTTCATATTGTGTTAAACTTCACTGAAATTTGATCCATATTGGTCAATACAGTGTATACAGTGAATACAGTGGTTATAGTAGAGGTCACCACGGTTGTGTTAGTGTGTTTTGATTTGCGTGTGTGTGTGCCAGTGCACACTTCAGTGCGCCGCTGCAGGCAATTTAAATTGCAACTTCTGAGCTAAATACTTTGATAGGATCTCCTGTTCAACAATGTCACGCAACACATTAGAACCAGTGGGGCATTAAACGGTGACATCAATCATTAAAGGTCCAAAATGTCATTTTGTACCGGAAAACTTCAATAACCTGGATTTGATACATTGCCAAGTGTTTTTTTTTTCCAATTTGACAGAGCTAGTGGTGGGATGACCTTTTGGTTAAGCAATTCTGTTTTGATGTGTGTTTACCAGCAGTTTGTTAGAGCTCTAAAGCAGTTTACTATGACCATTCACCTTCAGTGCCCTCTGACGGGGGTTTACAACCCTGCACTTCTGAAGACTAACCAAACCTCAAAGGTGTTGTGCGTGCTGGTGTTAGGAGGAAAAAAAAAACACTAAAGTTGTGAAATTACAGGGCCAGGACTGTTACACAGAAAGAAGTGAGGCCGTTGCTTCCGATGCATCTGTGTAGTTGCAGTGGGACGTGAAAAGAAAAAAAGTGACACCTTATTTCTGATACCCAGGAGTCATGCTCGCACACAGTTCACCAGATGTTGAGGCGTGCCGCCGCCATCCCCACAAACGCCCCGCACGAAACAGCGTTTATTGAATCATTGCCAAGAACTGATGAGAAGCAGAGAGGGAGTGAACGCGGTGGGTTGCAGATAAGAGGCCCCCGCATGTGTCAGTACGGGGGGGGGGTGAAGAGTTGAAGTTCTTCTAGCTGCCGGTCACACTGCTGCAGGCCACTAAGGAAGCAGGTGCATGACCCTTTAAAGGGTAACTTCAGTACAATCCAAGCCCATTTGTTCCATTAGCGGTCATTATTATTCTTATAATTCCTATTACTATTTTGTTTAAAGGTTGTCTTTCCTCATTATTTGACAGTTGGGGGAGATAGACAGGAAACACAGAAAGAGAGTGATAGGGGAATGACATCAACTCCTGCTTCAGCTGCTGAAAACAAATATACAGTTATGTTTTTTTTTTCCTGTAAAGTCATTTCCTCAAACAGCTGGTTTCTTTAGTTTTAAGAAAAAAAAAGCGGTTTTATTTGGTGCTATATTCAGCCACCCATTCATATGAATGTGCTTAGGGATAATTAACATTAGCCGGAGGCACACTATATAACCTAAAAAGATGTGGTGCTTAAATTAATCAAGCCAGTGTGACTCTAATATTTCTCATATTTGCTACAGTGTGCACATTGACCTAATGTTAACATCTCTTTAAAATAAGAAACAAGTAACAAAGATCGAAGTGTGCAACAAAATGCACATTCTTCATCTTTGTGTAAGACATTTATCAATCACTTGATTACCTCAAGCTTCTGGGGCCAGTTTCAATTAAATTATCAAATTATCTTTGCATTTTTAAATTTTTTTTGTTTTGATTTGTTTTGATGCACTGAAGATCAGGTGATGGTTTTGGCCACACATATGTCTAAGTTGTTTTTTGTGGGATTTGTTGATGCAGAACATTTTATTCATTTTCAGTGAAAATGAAGGAAGCTGTTTGTCCTTCACAGTATCTGATGAGAACACGTTCAGGATGTGAGCTAGACTGAAAAGATTGAATGAACTTTTCCTTTTCAAATCGCAAGGTGACGCCTCCGCTGCTTGTTTGTTTTGTCTATATAAATATAAAGACCACCGGCCAAGTAACGGGATAATCGAGGCCCAAGACGAGAGCCAAATAATTTGATGAACGACTCCTCGGACGAAATGACAGGGACAACAACAAGGGCATTGTCCGCGCTTGTTGAGGACAACCTTCAAAACAACAGGCCAAACACAATGCGCTGACCCCGGAGGTTAAGCACACAGAAGGAAGGAGATTTCAGATTGACTGCTGTCACACGACCGGCCTCTAACATCCACTGTATTAAAAAAATCATGCAACGAAGCTTCACGCTATATAACTGCAGACGAACCCATCAGCATGACCATCCTTCATCTGCACGTTTAGAGACCTGTTGGTGGTTTTTCTGCGTAGAAGCACTGACAGAGACGTGGTAACACACACACACCAGAGCAGAGCAATATTCTTACTTGAAGGGAGGAAAGTGGTGGAAGTTGATATATATAGTGAATGCACATAAATCTTTTTTGTTTCTTTTTAATTTATATTGCAATAAATATAATGAAGTGTGCTGATTTGTGTGGGTTTTTAGATCTTCTTGGGGCTCTTCACCAGTGCAATACATCTATCTGGTCTGGTTAATGTATATATATGTATATATATATATAAATATATATGTAAAAGAGTGATTTTCCATCACAGATTTTACTTCCTTAGCTGTGAGGCAATAAGTGGAACTTGGACTCGGCAACATAAGAAAACGCACGTCGTTACACCCTCAAACGGAGTTGTAAAAAACGATTTGGGACATTATTTTGTAAATGATCACCACACACAGATGGGAGTCCTGTCTGAAGGAGATGTGCGTCCAACCGCGGCCGACGTCCTGTCCCCTGATCGCCGCGGTCGGCCTCGCGCTGACTCGCATCGACTTAAAAGTGACCTTGCCTGGATTGCCCCTGGTTTGCTGTTGAGAAATTGTTTTTTTTGGTTGTGGAGTTTAAAGCCATTTGATGGTTATATAATGATTAGCCCAGGGTGTGTGTGTGTGTGTGTGTGTGTGTGGATGGGGGGGCGGCGGTGGGGCGTTGGACCATCAAATACCTATACGCCATAAAAATGGGATGTGAGAGCGGCGGCTGTGCGTAGACGGAGAGAGGACATTCTTGTGTCACGGCCAAAGAGGAAACCTCTGTGATAGCCACATCTTGTCTAATCATCCTTCTTCTTATGAAGAGTTTAAAGTGCTTTTATGGGTAATTACCTGATCCACATCCTTGTGTTGTTTCACTACAGAGAGATTTTTGGGACGCGGCCAAAGGCCTTGAATGGAGTGTATACAGTAGCTGATATATTGTGAAGCAGCTCCTGCCAAGGTCATTCAGACCTAAATATACATCGAGTTAGTCTGGTAACTCCTTATGGTAAAGATTATATTCGAAGATACTGAAACTAGATGGAGAAAAAAAAGGATCTTTCTTCTGAAGTAACCATTGGTTCCCATGTGTTTCAGTGGTTGACTTGGCCAACGTCGTCAGTTATTTCAGCCACGTCGTTTCCATTCTGCTCCTGGGTGTGGATACACGTGAAGAGCCGGCTCCAGGCGGTACACTTGCAGCAAAAGTGAAGGTCAGCTCTGACTGTGACAAGGTAAAGAGGATAAAAAGGGATTTTTTTTTTTTTACAGGCTAAGCTTCAAACCGCAGAGATCACCCAGCGGACCTGACTGTCACTATGTATCAAAAGCTGCTCCGAGGGAGAGATCGATAACCTGCCCAGTGAAATCCATGTGTAATGTGAAGTTAGGATGTCTCTGTCAAGCCAAAAAGAAAGGCAAGATTCTCATGGTGAGGATGTGACAAAACAGGTTTTGAAACGATTTCTTGCCACATTATAATAAACGGTGGCGCCAGTGATTAAGGCAGACGACTAGTATTCCCCACACAGGTAGTAAACGTAGGTTGTGATGCAAAGTCGACGCTGATCTGTATTCAGAACGTCGAGGCTGCCCTTTGCATCTGTGATGTGAAGAACTGGGAGACGCATCAGCCGCATCCTGCGAGGTTATGCAAGGCAGAAGTTTAAAGAAGAGGCTGGAATCTCAGGAGAGTACCGTATTTGGCAAGGAGAACCACCCCCAAAAAAATAAAACAAAATCACTAACATGGATTTAGGATATGTGCCAGCCACACCTCAGCAGCTTTATTGGAAAATAACTTGTTTTAGCAGGAAGCAAAAAGCGGCGTGTCTGAAACCGTGTTTCAAGCAAGTACAAACAGTCAGAATTATGGGATCGTTACTCAACAGCCGCCATAAAGTGT
The DNA here is from genome assembly GCA_036785175.1 of Eupleurogrammus muticus. Taxonomy (NCBI): domain Eukaryota; kingdom Metazoa; phylum Chordata; class Actinopteri; order Scombriformes; family Trichiuridae; genus Eupleurogrammus; species Eupleurogrammus muticus. The sequence goes on along the minus strand of JAYKQN010000014.1, from coordinate 13,619,064 downwards.
CCAAGTCCCTTTAGCGCCAGAGCTTATCAATCCTCAACATCTCACACAAGAACAGGGAGACTGGTTGGTAAAGAGTGAAAAGCAGCAGCAATGGTTGATGTGACAAAAAAGGAATTAAGCACTCGCTATACGTTTAATAGGTCTAGATGGAAGTCAGATTAGACAGGAATGACCCTGTCACCACCAAGGGACTCACTGGGCCACACACACACACACACACACACACACACACACACACACACACACACACACACACACACACACACACACACACACACACACACACACACACACACACACACACACACACACACACACACACACACACACACACACACACACACACACACACACACACACACACACACACACACACACACACACACACACACACACACACACACACACACACACACACACACACACACACACACACACACACACACACACACACACACACACACACACACACACACACACACACACACCTGAGGGCTGATCTGGCAGCTGACCAGCGGGGCCAGACTAACGCCAGGTGCACCCACTGATCTGACAAACTGAGCCAGAACAGCTGTGGACATGTTGCCAGCAAAGTAAAGGTAGCAAGCTCTGCACCCCGTCACCCCTCATCTTAAAAAAAACACAAGTTTTGTGTTAAAACCAACATGCCAGCCCAGCATTCATAGTGCAGCAGAGGCTGCAGAAGTTAAGAGGAATCCCAAAAAGGAGCGGAGGGGAGGAAATGTCAAAGCAGTGAATCAAGCTCCTTATCTTGGGGAAAAAAAATATTTTATTGGATAAAGTTCCGCATCATGCAGGACACATTTTAAATCACTCAGACGGGCCTCCTAGGACCAGTCTCCATCCTCCAGAAGAGGCTCCTGGATTTTGGCTTCCCGCGTGGAGCCGCAGCTGAAGAGAACTCTTGTTTTCTCACTCAGGGGCTCGTCCGTGGGGGCCAGCAGGTAGTTGTAGAGAAGAGCCGCCACCACGCCGCCGCTGAGGGGACCTGCCCAGTACACCTAAACAACACGTTAGGGATGACCCATGAATCCTGCAAATGCAGATACATGTAGGTTTTGCAGCAGCGCAGTACATACCCAATGATCATCAAAAGACTTCTGTATAACTGCAGGCCCGAAGGATCGAGCAGGGTTTATGCCGCATCCTGTGTAGCTGATCTGCAAACCATATCAGAGGAAAACACCACTCACGTCTCTGGCCGTACATCACGGAAGCTTGATGCGCAGCCAGATCATTGTTATCCAGGCCGGCGGCAGGACGGATGAACCATTTATCAAATTAATAGATTTACCCCGGCGAGGTGTCCCAGCCCCACCGACAGCCCGATGGCCAGGGGCGCAAAGCCGCCCACGTCGCGCCTCTTGTCCGTCACGGCGACCACGCACAGCACCAGCTGGAGGGTGAGCAGGAACTCCACCACGAAGCCCTGACCCGGGCTGATTCCGTTGAGCTGCAAAACGGAGATGAAAACAAAACGCTCAGTCACTATAAAAAAAAAAAAAGAAAAGAAAAAAAAAACCTTAAAATGGAAGCAATCATGCGTCACAAAACAGGCTTCAAGTACTTAACTACGTGATTTAGTGCTTAAATTACCACCAGCTTTTATCTCAAACACTCCCCCTGATGAAAATTAAGCTCGTCATCAAGCTCTGCACGAGCCTGATAACGAGGCCATCGGTGTGAATCAGCGTGTTGCTGCAGTGGAGCCATGTAGAACATATTAGGTAGGAGGTGTGTGCCAGGAACAGGGAAAAAAAGGAGCGTTTTTACAGGAAGCGTTACTCAGGAGAACTGGAAGCACGCGGGTCCTTCTTCACCTTGTTGACTCCCAGCGACTCCGTGGTTTCAGGCCTCACGCCGTACACCACGGCGCTGCCGGCCACCGCGCCCACGACCTGAGCCAGGATGTAGAAGACGGACTTGATCACGCTCATCTGGCAGCTGGTCAGGAGGCCCAGGGTGACGGCGGGGTTGAGGTGGGCGCCGCTGATGTGGCCGATGCACTGCGCCAGCGTGGCGATGGCCAGGCCGAAGGCGAACGCCACCTTGATCTCCTGGTCCGGGTAGGAGTTGTTCTTGTCCCCGATGGCGGCGGAGAGGCCGATGAAAATGAAGATGATCATGCCCAGGAACTCGGCCAGAACGGCCTTCCAGAAGGCCCACCCTTTGATTCCCGACATTTCCGGCTACTGCATCGTAAAAAAAAAAAAATAAAAGACAGAATTTGAACCAGGAGCAGTGGCTCCAACCAGCAGCCGCCCCAATTGAGAGCATCATGAGTGACATTCAACCAGCATTCATCAAGTGTGCGGCTGCAGAGAATCAGGCCTAATTAGAAGCAGCTGAGAGATATGTGTTTTCTACCAGTGAGAGTGACCTCCATGTCTCCTGGTTGGTTCAGTGGTTTTCCTGTTTAGTAGGAGGCAGTGCAGAGCACTGTGCAAGTGTAGGTGTGAAATGATCTAAGTGCTTTATTGGAAAAATAAAAAAAGAGGTTTTAGTGCATTGGCTCGACTAGACTAGAACATGCAGCAAACTGCAGCTTTCATGCATATTTTGTCAAATTTGATGCAAGTGAAAAGTGGATATCCCTCCGAATTAATCGAGAAATCAGGAAAAAAAAGAAATGCATGTTATTGCATGGTATTTTGTATAAATAATTAACCTTAACTCAAGGCACATGAGACAATAAATGTCTGAAGGACGTGCGTGTGAAGGACACTCATTAGTCACACCCCCCCCTTTCCAAAAAAAAAAGAAAAGTCTTTGTAGATGGTATCTTTTCAATCATTTCCTTCTATTTTGAGGATGTGTCATGCAGGGCCGCCCGCATTGAAGCTGACATCAGTCATATGCTGCTGTGAAGGAAATGGGACCTTTGGAGTCGGTGACAAGGAAACCAGCCTCCCCCCCATTCTGTTTTCTGTGTGAAAGAGCTGACAGGTTAAAGGGTCACGCCACTCCGTGTCTTCTTGTCACAACTGAGGGAAAAGGGAACCTATCAAAGCCAACTTCTTTGCCTCGGGTCCAGAACGCTCCATCCAGAAACAAAATGAACAGCTCCCCATGTATAGTTTTACATGTACATGCACATTTTAACAAACACCTCTTGATTTGGTTCTTTCAGTCTGTTCTCACACACATAAAACTACAGCTACCCACCGAAGTGGAAGGACGTAGGATTACCTATATCAGAGGAGCAGGATGGAAGCGGTGTAATGAACTTGCACATAATAAAGCAAACATGACAGCAAGCGTGGAGAGATAATCGTGGAGAGCTGATAGAAAGGACAAAGGTCACGCTGCTGCGACCCTGCGCGACCTACGCCAACTCTCACTGCAGCGCAGCCGGCTCGCACTCATACACGCCTGTGTGATAAAAACATTACTGTTTGTTATTCATGAGATTTTATCAGATTTTTATTAAAATTATGAACTAGGAAAAAGCTTGAGGTGTTATATAAATATTGTCCCATGTTTCAAAATGCTCAATCCACAGAGAAATGGACACAGCCTTCATATTGCAAAAAAAAGGATATTGTTTTTGGTAGAATTAATCCAGATTTGTAAATGATTTTTATCTCATATTTTTGAAAAATAATCTGCCAATGGATAAAAAATATAATTCTACCTAATATTGGACTAACTGTACTAAATTAAAATAAAATTTGCATTGAAATATTTTATTCCACTGGCAGATAATTTGCCTTATGTCAATTCTTTCCCCTATATTTTCAACTTAGACTTATTTTCTTAAAATATTTAATTGGTTGTAAACCTCCTCTTCTTTATCCTCTTTTGCATTTTTTGCCGAATTCTATTGGAGAATGAAAATTGCAAAAGCACTATCTGTATTTCCTATGTTTGAGGATTTCTAATGGTTATCATTTCAGTTACTAAAATGCAAAATGTTAAATGCTGCAAAATAACTATAATAATAATAATAAAAGAAATCAGCCATTGAGCTGAATTGGGCTAAAAAAATGTTGTTTGTTTACTGATACATGTTGAGGCATTTAAAATATGATCTTGATCATTTTAACAAAATGGGCAATATCACAATAGCTTTTAATCAGATTTAGTTTTGATGATCTTTATATCATTGCTCATTAGGTTTTAAAAGATCACAGTAAACATAAAATCTGTAAAAGCTGCATGACTCGTATTGTATAAATTCACTAAGCAGCTACAACCTTTCCAATCAATCGGTCGGAGAGGATGGATCATGGGAAGGTCACGTGTGTGTAAGACACAAATCCATCCCCTCGTCCAGCAGCAGAATAAACAACGTCAGGATGCAGGTGGTCCAAAGAGCCCCGGATGTGATTTATTATTGTGGCCTGTCAAGAGTGTTGGACTTCAACATAACTCACACATTATAGGGTGAACACAGAAGGTTTAACCAAGCAGGAATGGAAACAAGTCAAGTATATAATCAATATGTGGCTGCTATGCTGAGCAGAGGAAATTGGCGCCAACAACTTTAAAGGTTTTATAAGTGAAAAAAAAAAACATAAACGCATATGATATGATGATTAAACATCATAGAAAACACCAGGACTCTATGACAAAATAGCTCAACTCAAAATGGAGTTGAGTCCAGGGATTGGAGTTAGGTTGCACTTGTGATGGGCAAAGATAGATTTATACAACACTTACAATAGCCACTGATGATATGTTTCTTAAAAATGCGTCATTATTGTATTGTCTTCAAAATACCTGCGGGTCAATAAAAATGGGGGCTTGAAATTCTTGGAAAACTGTGGCTTCATGCCATTGCAAACATATAAGGGCCTAAAGGATTGACTTGAGAATCATAGAAGAGCATCACTTCCCCAAAAAACAGTAAGTCCATTCCATTTTTTTTTGTTATACAATCTGGCTTCCTTTTATCCTATCAAAGCCATGAGCATCTGTTTTCCAACGGAGGCTCGGGGAAATCCTGTAGTGACTGAGGCAGGAAAATCCAGAGTCTGTTTCTTTTGGGGCTAAAAGTATTAGATTAGAGCCGTTATCCTGGTCCTGTCATACGCACGCAAGAAACTACAGAAAATGTATATTCTGGGGCTCTACTGGAATATTTTATCACAATTTACATTTAAAAAAAAACTATTTTTTTTATCATTTATTCAGCCTCTTAAATTAAATTAAACCTCTTAAACAGCCAGTAGCAGTGTGTCACTTCTTAAATATATAAAAGCAGGCTACAGGTTGGAGCCTGAATCTGATCTGTTTATGGGATGTTAAACAGCTAATAAACTAGCAGCAATATTAGATAGTGATTTGTGGACAAAAATAATCTTGTTTTTTTTTTTTTTATTTGTCAAATTGCGAAACAACAGGCGAGCTGACATAGAGGACAATACATTACACACTGTGGGAAAATGTAGGAACTGACACAAAATATTTACATGTGAGACTGGAAAGGATATGGTGTATGCGTGTGTGTGTGTGTGTGTGTGTGTAATAAAGAGGTACTGTAATAAGACTGTTATTATACCCATAGTATAACATATTAATAATACATATACCTGTATTTGAAAGAGAATTGAGATAAACAAGATAGTAAAATAATGTAGAAAAAGAAAAAAAGCAATAAATATATAAAATAAAAATAAAGAAATGAAGAAACATCCCTCTATTGATTATACAAATATAAATAAATGACCTCATATATTACATTCACATTACATTCACCTCAAATTTTAGAAATCACAAACAGAAACAAAACACAAACAAACAGTATAGAAAACAGAAAAATCACGATAGAATAGAACGGAAGAACAAATACATGCATACGGCCGCTCTAGTGGTTCAAACCAAAGCCCACCCACGTGAACCCACATACTGTATAGTGCATACGGTGCACAGGAAGCCCAGCGGAACCAGCGGGGGATTCGATGGCATAAGAAGCCAGCACTGTAATGGGCTACTCACTTGGCTCAGTTCATTCCGCTGGCTGTTCCAGAGCGTGCATCCAAAAGGTGTCTTTGTGAGGCCTTTAATGGCTAAATGCCTCTGGCCTCTGGGCCTGGAATTCAAAAAACCTCTATTCAATCAGTATGTGTCTGTGCCTTAATGGGAAACTTCATCTGCCATCCTTTTTTTCCATCCGCCATAATGTCCTAACAGTATTAGCCTAAATGTGGCACGGCCTCGCCTCCTGTCGCCTCCAGTCGCCTCCACAGAGCCCCTCTGTTCCCCTCCTCAAGAAAACACCATGGCGAGGCCAAACAATGACCTGCATGTGGTGGGGGTACCCCCTTTTTCATCTCCGCTCCTGCTACTTTGGGCGTGTACGCACACACCACTGAGCGGGAGAACGGAGCGGAAGCTTCGCGCCCGCGCGCTCTTGTGATGTCCTTCTCCCTGTGGCAGGCTGCCATAAAACTTACCAAGCAACCTGCAGGGGAGAGAAAGAGAATGGATGAGTCAGAGACGTGTCCTCCACGCGCGCCGCTGCTCTTAAGTGCCGCGGGGAAACTCTCAACCACCTGGCAACCTGCCTTTAGACGTTCCGCTGAGCTCTCCGTGAATCAGCAACAATGGCTGGCAAGTACAAGGAAAATAAATCAAATTGGAGGGATAGAATATTACGCAGCAGCGGATTCCTCTGACATATACTGACATGATATAATATGATAACAAAAGGTGCTACAAAGAACTCTCTGAAGTTGTGACGACACCAGTCGGGTTTGTTCTGACTACGTTCACAGACACAACTAAAGTAGCCTGGGTATACCCATCATCCAATGCACGCAAATTCACTTTGTTCTATATTCAGTCTGGACACCAAGGACCCAATTTTCCCCTTCAGAGGGAGCCAATCCACATACCCGTGGATCTGACATGGTAATTTAGCTTTTGATGCAGCCTTAGAAAGCGTTTCAGGTCATTTAGACTGCAAAATCACAACAATTCATCCTTATGGGGCGTTTTCGATATAATTGGTTACAAGCTACATACAGACGCGTTTGTAGTGTCCAGCTCCTCTGGGCCTTTATAAATCCAATCCAAATAAATGAACAGATGGTTTCCAGACCTCACCTTTGTCTACTTCGACATGAGGTCTGCATTGTTGCATGTTCGCCATTGACGTTTCCAAGTTTCTAGCTAATCAGAACAGATTTAATCAACCTCTGACAACATCAGTTAAGGGTAATAACATAAACAAAACGCGTTGACACGCGGAATTTCGCTTCTGTCTCGTCACCTCGAATGCACCTAAAGACCTCATAAATCAATTTGGCAGCGATAAGCGGGTTCCGATTCTCCTCAGCGGACTTAGATGTCTCTCTCACGTAGGAAATCCAAGATGAATGCCAGTGTACAACAGAAGAAGTAGCTTTAAAATGGATAAAACAGAAATATAAAATATCAATAGTATAAACTACACATACGTTGCAAACTGCATATTTAGTGCAAATCATCAGTAATTTGTAGTCAGTGAAATGCAAATTGTAAATGCATGCCTTTCAAGTCTGACTGTTTCCTTCAGTCGTGCATCAATTGTTCAGTCTGCTCCTTTAATAAATTCTGTTTACAACTGCCACTAAAGAAGCAACCAGGGGAGTTAAGGCCTTGTTTGTTTCTTCTTAAGCAGGTTATGACAAAGACTTTTTCTGAGAAAGGAGTGAAGGGACGTAGGATGCCACGCAACAAAGCTTCCTGGAATCAGAGAGATGACGCAGAACATGACGTTATAAAGCAGTGTCACACACGTTTTGAAGGGCAGGGGGGCCAAAAGAGAGAAAAGGGGAAGTTTTAGTGAATTTTTACCACGGAAGAGGACACCTCTGGATTAGTGTGTTAGTGCCTTTTTCAAGGGCGCTTCATAAATGTGTAGTCGAACTTCTGGGAGGATCAGTGTCCATGGGAATTGTGCAGATTCAACCTGTGGACCGGAAGTCTCAGATACACACACAAAATACACATTAACCCATTTATCCCTCATTTTCCTGCAATTTAAGTATGTGCATGTTAATCTGTAGACCTCCATAGCACACACACTTCTTGTGCTTTTTGATTGTTTTGTTACTTACACTTTCCACCCGAAACTGCCTCCTAACTTTATACTAAACTCACAAAATATATCAGTAGTGGAATATATAGTTCTATCTGTTATTAAGGTGTTTTACTTACTTCTTTTATTTCATTTTCTTCCTGAGGCAGAAGAAAATATTTTTTTATTTAATAATTAATATTTGCCCAAACTAAAAGAGAACACATTAAGAGCTTTTTAGAAAAAAGAAACAAGGCCACAAGCGATGAGCAGTGGGGTTAAATGGGTTAAGGTTACACACTTGTTTCGATTTATGGATTGATAGCCTACACACAGCATGACGCCAGAACATCTCTGGCTCCTATAGCCTAGCTGCCCCTCCCTCTGACAGGGGGGGGGAAATCTTACATTATCTGCTTGTGTTATTTAACCACCACCCCCCCAATTTCTAAAACCTATTACCAAACAGTTATACAATCAAGCACCTATTCAGCAGGCTGGATAAGCTGCTCTGCTGGTTGATATGGACCTAGACTCTCTGGAGACACTGGCACAGGTGCAAATACATGTCATGGTCAATACCCGTGATATCCTCCACTAGATAGCTACTCAAACGACAGATTCATGAAGTCACAGGTTGTGATTGCTAGGTGTCTGTCCCGGCAGTGGCATGCTGGGAGGTCTGTGCAATGGCTATTACTATATTTAAGTTACAACCAAACGCTCACAAATATAATATTTATAATATATATTTAATTTGAAAAATACAGCCGCATCTTTATAGGGGAAACATTTTAGCCTGTACAGACACCATCATTAGTCAGTTTATCATACGTCATGTCTTATTATGTCACAGGCTTTGAAAGTCAATGCTGAGGACAAAGTTCCAGCAGACCTCCATGACCCTAGTGAGGAGGTAGAAATGGATGGGTGCATGGATGGACATTCAACCAGGGCGGGCAGTGCCTACCTTGACCACGCGCATTGTGTCTCAGCAGCTCACCCACTGGGCGTAGGGAAGGTCAGTAGATGACAAAGATCATCTAAACCCGTTTTACAGGCCTACGAGGAACTCGCTTGATTCAAATCAGGTGACGTAACAGTTTTTGGATGGTGATGGACCGGAGACTGGTGGACGTGTCGTGTCAGGAAGCCAAATAAATTGTGTAAAAAAAACGAATAACAGCTTAGGCCTCTCAATTGAATAAAACATGCATTCCAAATTAATCCCATGATTGTTTAGAGTTAATCAGGATCAGATCAAGTTTTGAATGCTCTTCTATAAAATGGGAGTGGACAAACATGCTGGAAAATGTTTGTTTATTACTATTGGAACAAATAGAAATATTCTTTAAGAATATTGTCAGTTACAACTTGAAACCTCTGCGCTGCATTTAGTGTTACAACAAATGCTCAAAAAGTATGGCAAGATGTCAAACACAAGTCATCTGTAATAAGAGTCCTACTGACACAATGTAGTGTATGTAACTTGTAAATGCTGAATTAGGATAATATCAAAAATGTGCAGCCATATGTATGAATGTTGCCTTCGATACAACATTTAGAACCTTACATCTATCCTTCACTACTATCTACAATATATAACAAGAAAACATTGAGTAGCAAGTGTAACAACAAGTGTTTGTTTTATTTAAAAAAAAAAAGTGAGCAACATTACAAAAGTGTACACACAATACATTATTTAACAGTGATAAAAAGAGATACAGGCACATAGAAATATGTATACAAAAAAAAATGGCTCAACATAGAATACTGATACGGGGCATAATTGTGAAGACGCCGCTCCGTCAAGATTCTCATAACCTTGACTGTTATGCTTGAGTGGCAGTGAAAATGTGGTCGAACCAGGAGTGAGTGAGTAGGAGACGCAGGAAGTGGCCCTCTACCATGATCCTCATCGGTATTTCAAAAAAATAGAAAAAAAATAGAAAAATACTGACAACGCTACGCTAAATTTAAGAGCAGTTTTACAAAAGTACATGACATGAGCGCTGTGATTGCAAAGGGGAGGGGAGGGTGGGGGGTAGGGTTAGGGGTGGGGGCTACTTCGATGTCATTTCCACACTTGTGGCGTCGTTGGTTCCGTTCACGTCGTAGTCGCCCACCGGGCCGCTGACCAGGACCTTCATGCGCTCGGGGAAGTCGTCGAACTTGGGCGACAGCAGGAAGTCGTAGATGAGGGCCGCCGCCACGCCTCCGCACATGGGCCCCACCCAGTACACCTGCAGCGACACCACACACGCCACCGTCAATGTCAACACAGAGGAAGCTGAACGCGTCCCACTCCGACTCATCGCTGATTAACTTGTGAAGGAGGATTCACCCGCAGCCGGGGTTAATCCGCCTGTTCCGGACTCACTCGATTATTTCAGCTTGAAGTGCAATATGTATGCAGAAAGAAATGCGAGGCACGCGTTAAAGCGCCGATATGCTCCCCCCCTCCACCCCTGCTCAGACTTACCCAGTGGTTTGTGAAGTCATTCAAGATCACAGCCGGACCGAAGGAGCGGGCGGGATTGATGCCGCAGCCTGTGTAGCTGATCTGGAAATCAGCAACAAAGCAGGCGGCATTAGAGGTAAATTCAGGCATGGGGGAGAAGAAGGGGGCGATGAGTTTGCGCTTAAAACAACAGAAAATGCATGAATTCATGTTTACCCTGCTAAGTGTCTAACCCCTAGATAAATATCATCCTGCCCCAGGGACGGTTGTAAGGTGCAACTCACCGCTGCCAAGTGGCCCAGGCAGACCGAGAGGCCAATGGCTAAGGGCGCCGAGCCGGTGACATCACGCCGCCTTTTATCAGTGACTGCAATAACACACAGCACCAGCTGGAAGGTCGCCAGGAGCTCTATGCCTACACCTTGGCTGGGAGTGACGCCGTTGAGCTGCGAGAGTCAGGGAGATCCACAACAACAGTTTGTTAGTCCGTGTCAAGTTGTGAGTTTTTTTTTTTTTTTTTTTTTCCCTGAACGCCACCACTCTGCGTTGAGCAGTCGCTGGCATCGCCCTTGGCAGAGACTCGGAACACATTCGCTTATTCATTTTTTTCACTCTGTGCCAAGCGTGATGGTTGTCATTCAATGTAATTTAGCTTGGGGTGCTCTGCATGTGTGTGTGTGTGTGTGTGTGTGTGCGTGTGTGTGTGTGTGTGTGGTGCGGGGCAGCGCAGATATCAGGCCCCACCAGCCGAGTGAGCCGGTTGTTCCTGGTTACAGATTAGGGGGCTGAAGTAAAAAGTGACGTTTCCTAGGAAGGACTCTTAAACCCCCCCCCCTGCCGTGCATGCAATAAACCCAATATTTTCAGAGGGGAAAAAAAAAAGCGCTTGACATTGCATGTTTTTGTTTGCAAATTCTTTTCTGGGCCGTGTTGGTTGCGCTTTAATCATGTGTCATCACTATCTAATAATAAGCAGTGACAGGGTGCCCGAAGAACAGAAAGCAACAGTGCCAAAACAAACAGTGCCAAAAAAGAAAGAGAGAAGGAATAACATGAAGCATTGTCAAAACTAAACTTGCAAGTGACATGATTTGATATATTCTGCAGACAACAGTGATATAAACTTTTTTTTTTCACTTACAGCGTTGACCCCCAGAGCTGCCGTGGTACTTGGTCTTGCTCCGTACATGATGCCGCTGGCCAGAGCCGAGCCCAGCATTTGGGCCACAATGTACATGACTGCCTTGAACACGCTGATCTGGCAGCTGGCGAGCATCCCCAGGGTGACCGCCGGGTTCAGGTGGGCCCCGCTGATGTGGCCCAGGGTCTGGGCCAGCGTGGCGATGGAGAGCCCGAAGCCCAGCGCCACCTTCACCTCCTGGTCCGGGTCGGCGTTATTCTTGTTCCCGATGGCCGTGGCCAGGCTGAGGAAAATGAAAAGGGTCATGCCCACCAGTTCGGCCAGGACGGCCCTCCAGAAATCCTTGCTTTTGAACTCCCTCATGGTGGTGGTGGCTGTGGGTTCGAGCTGGTCCTCAGCGAAGCGTGTGTGGTGTACTCACAAACAACAGCAACAGGCTGCATATATAAGGCCATGGCTGATAATAGCCGGTGGGCGGGCTTTTAAAAAAAAGTGAAAGAGAGGGCCACACTGAATTAATGAGAAATCCCAAAGACTAGTGTCTCACTTGCCTCCCTCCCTCTGCTCCCTCCCTCCCTCCCTCCCTCCCCTCTCTGTCCTCCGGCCCCTCTCCCAGTACCTCCCAGTGCACCACTTTTCTGGTCTTTGGACTTTTGTGAGTAATAGATTTGGGTCCTAGAGATAGTTGTAACCAGAGACACATTTTCCATTCATCCAGTTATTTACAGCTTTACTGCAGAGGTTCAGATGTTGAGCTTCCACCAAAAAAAAAGTTTTAAGTTTAAGTTTTACAAAACATTTTTTTTGCTTAAAATCCAGGTGAATGATAACTTTAATTAGTCCAACTCATGTTCTTTTGCCTCGGCAGTAAACAACTTTTCACAAGTGTGCTCCTGTGGACTTAATCATTCCATGGATCACTGACAGCACATAAGGGAGCTCCAGAAATAAGCCAGACAACTCCCTCATAGACATTTTTGGTCTCACTCCTGTTTCCACAGAAAATTATTTCCAAATCTTTATAGCATCTTGCACATTAAAAAGTGAGACAGTGAATAAAAAAAGATTGAGGCAATATTAAAAGTTAATATATTTATCGCACACTTCCAGACAGCTTCTTTTTTTCTTTTATTATCACCAATAAATAAATAGTAACTGGCATACGGACACAACTGTGCAACAACGCGGCAAAATTTACATTCAATAGGTAACATGATTCTGGACTTTTTTCAAGCAGCGGTGGTAATTTAGTTTGTGAGGGGACACATTTACAAGGTGTGACAATAACTCATTAACTGGAAGGACACTTGCTAAATGAGCATTAGATGTGTTTTTGGAAAAAAGGAACAGGGTGACACATCAACTCGTGAGAAACGCTGCGCCTGCTGCACCTGGCCCCCACCTCAAGGGGGTGTGACAACAAACAACACATGCAGCATGGCGTGGAATTGGCTTTGCATGCAGCTTTGCATATGTGTGTGTATCTTTTAATTTCTGCACATTGTCAAGTGTCTTATTCAATCAAAGTGATCAGACAACCGTACTGTGTTCCCTCCGCTTTAAGTAACATAAAAGGCGCTGCAGCAAAGAAGCTGACTCAGCCTGCAGGATGTGTACTATACATAATGAATACGGCTGTGACAATTCTGCCGCCGCGACACAGGACGCTCGCTGTCGTCAGAGGCAGATGAAGGAAAGTATTCCGCTCATGACCTTTCAATTATTAACTGTGCCAGATCCTACTCTCGCAAATGCGGCGGGCTGACATTCCTGAAGGTGAGGTCGATAGGGGCAGGAGCCCGATGCAGAATCAATTACGCGTTATCGCCAATGACTAATGCTTAAAGGGACGTTTTTTCTTATAAAAGGACATCCAGTGCGTCGCGGAAATAAAAAAGCCGCTTAGCTCGGCGCCGTGTCACCGCACGGTTGAAAAAAAAACAGCATCTCGGCGATGTGGTGCTGGTTAGTGGCGGCGGGGATGCGAACAGGAGCCAGCCAATGGGCACGCGGCGTAGAGCACACGCGCACACATACAATTTGTTCTTTCTACTGAAGGATATTTTGACTTTCACATGATATGGCATGCGTCTTTTGACAGGGGCACACCTCGGAGTCTGTTTCAGCATGTTCCTGTGGTTTGCCGCGCTGCCCAGGAACAGGATGTAGATAAGGGATCGCTGGTGAGCAGGGAATGATGACGTATCCCCTTGCAGTCCTACTCAGAATACAGTTTGATACATATGCAAACTATACTGCAGGGGACTAGGGCGTTTGTCAATGGTGTCATATTGAACACTTCACATTGTTGATTTTAAAACAGATTTACCAAATCATTGGCTGTTTTTGCACGGTATCCCCATATGTCTCGGTAAACCTGCCACTGGGTTTTAGATTCAGTTCTGACGGCATTGAGTGAGACATGTCGGCCAACGACTGATTACACTCAATGGATTTTGGCTCAGTGTTTTGAGGTCAAGTTTTGACCTCTGCAAACATCAATGGGAAATTTGGACAATTGTCCCAAATTCCTCACGTCTAAGGTGGGCCAACAGGTCTATGGATTTTTGGTAAGGAATTTTTAAATTTGTTAAGTTTCATCGATTAAGTACAACACTGACTAATGTGGCTTCTGCTTAGCTATTTTATTTCTCTACTGTGTTTAATTCACTTCTGTTTTTCAGAAGTTCTGACCTTTGTAAACATCAGATGGGAAATATGGACAATCGCCCCAAATACCTCAGGTTTGATATAGGTCAGCAGGTCATCTCATGTTTGGTAAAAATATGACATTTGTTAAGTTGCATCACTTAAGTTGCAACACAGACTAATGCAGCTCCAGTTTGTGTTGAATTCACTTCTGTTTTTCAGAGGTTCTGACCTCTGTAACAACAACTGGGACATCGCCCTAAATACCTCAGGTTTAATATAGGTCAGCGGGTCATCTGTTTTTTTGGTAAAACCTTTTAAATGTTAAGTCGCATCAGTAATGTGAAACCTTGACCAGTGGGACTCATGCTTAGTTATTTCATTTCTTTTTTGTGTTCAATTCAATTCTGTTTTTCAGAGGTTCTTACCTCCATAAACGTCAACTGGGAAATGTGGAGAATCACTACAGTGTAACTGATTTTGTGGTAAAACAAATGTCTTAAGTTTAAGGATTTAAGAACATTGACTTAGGTATTTAATTTTATATTGTGTTCAATTTGTAAATATTTATGAATTGACTAAAACCTAAGTGATATATCCCCCCCAACCAAAACACACACACACACCAACACACACACACACACACACACCAAACCCTGTTTCATAAGCTTTCAGGGGACTGAACCTAATTCAATCATCATTTGGATCAAGTGACATGATTCATGAGGACATGATAACATCAGTGTTAAAGTTTGATGCAAATGATATCGTTGAATTGCCCAGGCTCTCCATTGACTGGAGTTCAACTGATTTGTTTGATAATCAAATTAATGTTCCGGAAGGCGGCTGGGAAGCCAACGGGAAGCCTTTTACGAGCACTGCAACATAGCTGAAGGAACACAGAACTTTATTTTTGGAACCTAATTATAATTTCCCACTGTTCACCCACATAATAGGCACAGTACATTATTGAGAAATAGAGTTATGCTTCAATGCTGCAGTATGTCCGCTATCAAAAGCTTATCAGCAGCTAGATTACATCACTTACAGCTAAGCTAGCTTTTAGAAGAGTGAACCTGATGACTGATAAATGATAAATTCATTGTCATTTGTCACGTCTTATTACTCACATCTGATACTCAACCATGAACTGGGCTTTCAGAATGGTGCACGTTACATGTACCTTACACTTATACTTTACATCCGTGGAAGGTCACATGGGTCGCAAGTTTCTGCCTAGTGAAGTTTTGTAATTGCATTTTTCATTAGTAATAATAATAGAATAGAAGCTATTTATCAATCTTAAACGTTTCTGATCATCAAACAAATTTAAATATGAGTCAAAGACTGCACAGGTGAACAAAAATTGCAGATTTTTATTATTAAGGAAAGGAAGGAAATCCAAACCTACATGGCCCTGTGTGAAAAAGTGACTCAGTTTGAGTTTATCACACCTGAGTTACATTTCTCTAGCTACACCCAGGCCTGATTAATGACTGTTCTCACTCAGGCACTTAAAGAGGGTCTTCCTGATAAAGTGAAGTGAACCAAAAGATCCTCAAACTAGACGTCATGCCTAGAGCTAAAGAAACGAGAAAGAAATTCATTGCGATCTATCAGCCTGGAAAAGGCTATAGAGCCGTTACTAAAGCTTCAGGACTCCAGGGAACCACAGTAGGAGACATTATCCACAAATAGCAAAATCACGGAACAGTGGTGAAGCTTCCAAGGAGTGGCCGGCCAACCAAAAATACCCCAAGAGCAGCAATGACTCATCCAGGAGGTCACAAAAGACTCTACAACATCCAAAGAACTGCAGGCCTCACTTGCCTCAGTTCAGGTCATGTGTCCATGACTCTATAAGAAAGAGACAAAATGGCTGCATGGCACAGGTCCAAGACAAAAACCACTGCTGAGCAAAAAGAACATTAAGGCTTGTCTCAGTTTTTCCAGAAAACATTTTAATAATCCCCACGTCCTTTGGGAAAATACTCTGTGGTCTGATGAGCTAAAAGTTGAACTTTTCGGAAACTGTGTGTCCCATTACATGTGGTGAAAAAGTAACGGCACACTTCAGGAAAAGATCCTACCAACAGTAAAATATGGTGGCGGTAGTGTGGTGGTCTGGGGCTGTTTTTGCTGCTTCAGGACCTGGAATTTTCTGTGATAAATTGAGTCATGAATTCTGCTGTTTATCAAAAACAATCCTGAAGCAGCGAGTCCGGCCATCTGTTTGTGTCCTCAAGCAGAAATGAACTCGGGTTCTACAGCAGGACAATGATCCAAAACACACCAGCAAGTCCACCTCTGAATGGCTGGAAAAAAAATAAATGAAGACTTTGGAGTGGCCTAGTCAAAGTCCTGACCTGAATCCTAACGAGATGCTTTGGCATGACCTTAAAAAGGTGGTTCATGCTCCAGAATCCTCCAATGTGGCTGGAATACAATATTTCTGCAAACACGAGTGGGCCAAAACTCCTCCACGGAGCTTAAGGAGATTCATTGCAAGTTATTGCAAATGCTTTTTAACCTCTTTTTTTTTAAGGTTTTGGGTTTTTTCATACCCAACCATGTAGGTTTGGATTTTTTTTCTCCCTTAATATTAAAAACCTTCTTAAAAAAACACAGTTTTTCATACTTGTGTTGTCTTTGACTGATATTTAGACTAATCAAGGTTGATTTGAAACATTTAAGTGTGACAAAGATGCAAAAAATGAGAAAACAGGAAGGGAGCAATTCCTTTTTTGTCACTGTATATACTTATAATGATATCATTGTGTATTATAAACAACTTATTAATGCTGAGGAGGATTTAAACTCCTTAATACAAATATCAAACTGACTTGAAACATCTGAGCACCAATATTTCTTGGCTTGGCGTTGCTTTTGCAGCACCACAAAGTTAAACCACGACATCTATCAACGGGCCTAAAGTTTGCACAATAGCACGAGCGATCCGACAAAATCTTTCACAGTTTACGGTTCCAACAGATGCCTCTGCATCTTATCAGACGCTCCGACCGCTCTCCTTTCACTTCTATCTCCTCCAAAACATACCTCAGCTGCAGCCTGCGGAGGGATGTGACATCGGTCTAAATTGTGAGGTGTTCGGACCACGGGCACAGGAATGCAGGGAATGCTCCAAAACACATAAAGCATAAACACTGCGAGAAGTTCCACGCGAGTGATTTACGTACGAGTTAAAATAAACGTTCTGAAAACCATTACAGTTTCGCGGCTAATGGAAGCGGCCGCTACGACAGCAGCGGAAACCGAAACGTCAAGGCGAGGTCAAGGTCACGATGGGCTCGATTATCACATGAGTGGCTTTGGTATTTAGGGTCAAAGGTCACCGGGAGCATAGACAGAGGTTACCACTCTTGCACCATAATATTCCTAAAGCGCATGCAGCCTGTTCAGAGACCCATCAATAATTGTAAAACCGCAGTAAACATCTGGAGAAAGTGTAAAGTTGCACATCCTGAGGTCAGCAGCATAGGAAAAGGGCTGAAAGGGGCCAACAAGGCAGAAATGGTGGCAAATAGAGTTTTCCACACAGTGGTAATTGATTGGTCCAAGCATTAGATGGATTTAATTGAACTATTTTTCAGATTTTCCCTTATGTATATACTGTTAAATGTTTAGGGTTAAAGGTTCTTCTGATGAGGCCGCTTCTAGGAGCCATTAAAGGGGGAGGGGGGGGGCAGAAACTCTTTTCTGAGCTCAAAGAACCAGTGGGCTGCATAAACAGCCAGTATAAGTTTAAACACAAGGAGGTTGGGGTCCTTTAAATGTGCACGACACTCTGACAAGTGTCAGACTCGAGTCTGACACTTGTAACCAAATGTTGTAGAAGTGTGTCCACACTACGCAGTTCAACCCACGTTATCAGTTAAATTATTGGGATGTTTTGAAGGCCTCTTTTTCCTTTGTTGCCTTATTGTTTCTCCCACAGCACTTCAAAGCACCACATTGTGCAGAAATGGACACACGACAGAATTAAACCGTGCGCACGTTTTCCCGAGCATTTTGTGGGGATTTTTTTTTTTTTTTTTTAACACAGATGGTCGAAGCGAACAAGACGGAAGGGTTAAAGGTTGAGAGGAGCAAGGACAACACAGAAACTGCCTGTTGACAGTTAGGAACGCATTTTTATAATTGCTCGAATCTTATCTAATTACAGTCCGGTCATGAGGTATTTTGTGGTTAAGCAGGACAAAAAAAAAAAAATAAATAAAAAACATCACAACCAATATGCCGCTGTAATTTAATTAGAATACAAAACACACACACACACACACACACACACGCACACACACACACACACAGAAAATAGGATTCAACTTTCTAAAGTTGAACAATAGAAATGACACAAAGAAAACAACAGCAGAGGAGCCAGGCGTGATGAATTTGTTCCTCGACGCGTTTTGATTGCGGGGACAAGAAGAGGTCACCCTGCGCCGTGACCTCTCAGTGACAACGGGGAGGAATTTAGCGTGCGAGCAGGCTGAGGAGCCTGAAACAGCTGATTAATTAATTTCCAGGCTCAGATCCATTATTCCTTAATAGCACACACCTGCACACACACACACACACACACACACACACACACACACACACCAAACAGCACTGGTAAACAGTCAGAGGCTTCTATTCAAACCCGTACGAGACAGTAGCATTAAACAAATGACAGTCATGGGACTGCTGCTACTTCAGGAGTTCGCTCAGTCCGCTGCCCCAGACCTGACTGTCAGGAACAGAACTAACACCAACCATCTCAAAATAAAGGGGTCATGACACGAATTAAGCTGTTATCCTGGCGTTATTGTCAGTGGAACACCACTGAAGGGTCCAGTCTGGCCCCACTGGTTGCATGTGCTCCTGTTTGCTTACAGAAACGTGAAGTCAGTGAAGCATCTTTTCAGGGCTTCAAGAGATAAAACAGTTTACCGGTTTGATTTGTATAAGATTTGGCAGGAAATAACTTCCCCTGCTGCTTAAAATAGCAAAATGCAACAGTCATGACTGATAATGTAATAAGTGAGACATCGTGTTGTTGCAGTTTCCCCTTTGTTCTTATGCCATCCCGCCTGCTTTGGTCTATGTATTACAACGTATCTTTTAAAAGGAACGGGAGAAATTTGTCAGCTTTTGTTATTTATATGCAAATTCGTTCCGTTCTCACCCACATGAGATCCGATTACGCTGTATGTGGCCCTTCAACTGAACTGGGTTTGAGTCCTCACGCTGCAAACAAAACAAACAAAACAAAAAAAAGCAGGAGATCGTTTCACCAAAAAAATGAAATATTGTTCAGTGTGCAAATGTTATGAAATGAAATGCATCGGTAGACTGGAGAATTTTACTCTCTCCTGTTTTGTAAATTAAGGTTTAATAAAACATATAAATATTTATAATGTTTTATTATGCCATGGCTCCTATATTTTGTAAATTGATGGTAAATTAGTTACATGTTACATGTACATATAACAGTGGAGTGGAGAAGTTTGAAGGTAGTGTTATTTATATGCTTATTTTATTTATTAAAGCCAGGATTCAGACTTTGGAACTCACTGGGGAGGTGATGGGAGCGCATGTAGTGTGCACCCCAACAACTCCACCATGGGGTCACTCCTGTATGCTTATTTTCACCGGTCCGGCCCATTTGAGGTCAACTTGCGGTGAAAGTGGCTCATGAACTCGGCTGAGTTTGCCTCCCCCCTGTTCTTACCCCTCAGAAACGGATACATAGAACATAAAGAAACCCCTGCGTCTTTCTCGCGCCATTCCCCGTGGGTTATTTTTAAAGATCAGAGGTTTAACTTGAGGTGTTTACTCCGTGAGTAATCCGTTCCCCTTGACAACGCCAGCGTGACCAGCGTTGCCTCTGCGTCCAGATATTGTTGCAGCACAGGTGAATTATGACATCCCAGAAATTTCCTGCCGCGTCCTGCGTCACTTTGTATTTATTTTTGAGATATCCCAAGGTGTAATGTTTGGTGTGGTTACTTGGGGATAGGAAGCGTACGGAGTTCTAATGTTGCTTTAATGGTTTTTGGCTTATCTGACTTCCACAGTGGGAATGTAATTAGCACGTTATAAGGTGAAACTGTTTATTTTTGCAACGGCCATCATAGGATATCCTCTTATTCTGCATGTGTCTCTTGCCAAGGGAACTTGGAGTAAATTTGTTTGCGTGTCGTCGCGCATTCATAATGGACTTTGGCAGCATTTGGGTCCAGCTGATGCTGTACAGATCTGCTGATTGTTCATGAAATCAGTTGTGTTGCAGTGGTGAGAAAAAGGCTTCTAAGCCCTTTTCATTGCAATAGATGATTTTGTTAGCACCTTTGAATTGTTTTACAATAGTTGCATCAGCATCCAAAGTTCTTATCAGGGGTGGGTTCATATAACCTTAAACATTAACCGATTAACCTTCGATGGAATTTTGCACTCGTCAGATGAAACACAGCTTCCTTTTTTAATCTAAATGAGGCAACTGTGGTTGAATTGTCAAGTCTGATCTCATTTTTTCAACATATTTTGTGAATCTCACCAGCATTTGCAATTATATTCTGCATATTCTGTCTGAAGAGGTTTATATTTGCTGTGCGTGTTCACCAGATACTAGCAGACTCACAAATGCATGGGGGTGGGAATGCGGTTGGGGGGGGGCTATTTATTAGACGGATCAGTTCCCCTCAATTGTTACATGCAGCTCCTGCCTCTTTGCCTATTTATTACCATTGTAAAAAAAAAGAAAACACATACAAAAACATTTCTGAAAGGCTTAGTCAGGGGTCGGTGATACCATGACAACTGTCCTAACATTATAGACCGCTTCCCGCTCCAGAGACCGTGTCATGTTTTACGCACATTTGTGGTGAAAATCGCCAAGGAGACCTTGATTTGACTAGAACCGAGTCAGGACTTTTGGTGCACAACGGCCCGGCGGCTCGCCGCTGACCGGCGGCTGCTGTCGGACGGGAACAGAATGTGAGAGAATGTGAAACCGATCGGATTCCCTTACGCACAACAATCTGCACCGTGAAAGCCGACATGCATCTTGAAAAAACAAATACGGTAGACTCATGTAAACACTTATCACCTCTGTGTGGACAGATAAAAAGCAAAAGTAAGTAAAGCCCTCATTAAGGTCACAATAACCTTAAAACAGTGAGAAAAGTCCTTGTGACTGAACAATTGACTGTTTAATGACCTACTTTCTGATTCTGCATTGATTTATAACAGGGGGGATTGTTTTTAAGGACAAAATGTCACAAGGACCGTCCACAAAACATCTAGAGAAAGGCCTGACTGAGAAGGGACTGACTGAGTTCTTTGGAATTGGATTTTCAGGGTAATTAATTCCTTGCAGACAAAAAAAGTGAAAAGCCTTTTACTCATCTGGAAAGCAACTAAATCAAACAATCGGCACTATGGTGATAATAGTTTTTTTTCTCCACACAATGTTAGAGATAATCTTATGATAACTTCACACTCACAGTGTTCAACATAGTGTAGCCACCTCCCCACCACAGGATAATAAACCAGTTCATTTTTTCAAGATAGCGATAGTCTGTGTCATGTCTTTACGGCGGGCTGCCATCCTAGATGCTTTGGGATAACGTACTTCTCTGGCATGAAAACAAGTTTATAAAATAATAAAAAGGCCGTGGAGATAAGTGATAAGGATGGACTCTGTACTAGCAGCAATCTCATCTCTGGCTTTATCTTCCGGTACAGATGATCATAAAATATAAGCCCTGAACTCCCTTATTTGATTTGATGTGTTTGTTGTTGATATGGAGCTAAGAGAAATTTCATTCAGGAGGAGGCCTGCGAGTCCTTGTTGCCAGTTAGGGCTGCGCAATAAAAAGTGAATAGAAGAAATGCTCATGTTAAACAAACTTTGATTCTTTGATTTATATGGTAATGCATTTATAATAAATGTGCAGTATACCCTAGTTAATTCATTGATGGATTTTGTGTACTACAATGAGACTAAGCAGGAATAAAATTTGTAGCCACCACTCTGCCCTAATATTGAAATAAAATATTTTAGCATTTTTTTTAACTATGACCAGGAGAAGAAGGCTGATTGTAACTACTTTATATTAAAGATAGGGTTTGTCTGTTATATGACTCCATTACGGGCGACACGGTGGAGCAGTGGGTAGCACTGTTGCCTCACAGCAAGAAGGTCGCAGGTTCAAGACCGCCTTGGGGCCTGGGTCTGGGACCTTTCTGTGTGGAGTTTGCATGTTCTCCCCGTGTCTGCGTGGGTTTTCACCGGGTACTCCGGCTTCCTCCCACAATACAAAACATGCTCAGGTTAATTGGCAAATCTAAATTGCCCATAGGTGTGAGTGTGTGTGTGAATGGTGTGTGAATGGTGTGTGTGCCCCACGATTGGCTGGCGACCATCTGGGGTGTATCCCTGCCTCTCGCCATAAAATGCGCTGGGATAGGCTCCAGCAGACCCCTGTGACCCCGAAAGGGAATAAGCGGGATAGAAAATGGATGGATGGATGGATGGATGACTCCATTACTTTATGATGTATATGAGCCAAAGTGGAAGCAGCATTGGTTTGTTTTGTTAATATTATATTGAATTATTTTCATTTGCAATATATATGTGTATATTGACAAGGCCTACTGCCATTTGGTAAAAATGAAAATATGAAAATGATCCTGGCCATGATTTGAGCATCTTTTATCTTTGGCACATTTTCCCATCTCCCATGTTGACAAGAGTATTAACACTTGAAAAAAATGTCCTTTTATGGTAGATTTTAAACAGACTTAAAAAAATGTGTGATTAATTTGCGATCAATTTGTGATTATCTATGGACGGTCATGAGATTAATTGCGATCAAATATTTTAATCGATTGACAGCCCTGGTTTATATACATTCCTTGTTGGATAAGAGCTGGACACCAGGTACTCAGGAAGAGAGGAAATTAATCTGATGTCCTGTGTGAAACATAAAGTTACATGTCAAGCAAGTTAGAAATTTGCAAAGTGAAATGCATGGATTAACTTGTGATATATATGTGCCATTGATTGTGTATTATATGAAAGGCTACAGACATTGCTCTTACCGTAATATCCTCAGTTATTGAGCACAATCCTTTAGAATTAAATATCATTGTCATCTGGGCCATAGCAAGTGAAGGGAAAAACAAACAAGCTGTACTCAAAAATCATCCATCCATCCATCTTCTATACCCACTTATTCTTCACAAGAGTCGTGGGGGGCTGACAGAACCAATCCTAGCATACTTCAGGCTAGAAGCAGGGAGATCAGGTCGCAAATCTACCTTGGGACACACACACACACCATTCACTCACACACTCATACCTACAGGAAGGGAGGAAACTGGAAACAATCCACACAGACATGGGGAGAACATGCAAACTCCCTGAAAGGTCCCAGAGACCTTCGACCTGCGGCCTCCTTCCGACCCACAGCATCTGCTCTATTTGAAAATCAATCAATTATATTAAGTTTTAAAGAAATTAACACATGTTTATCTAATATGTGAAATGTTCAGTCAATTGTTCAGTGGTTTTGGTGAGCAGAAGTGGGAACATGTAGTGTTGTATGTTGTAAAATAGTCCTGAGTGGTATCATACCATCATACCTTCCTTTATCTAGCCTAGCGCTGCCCAATCCTGCTCCTCAAGATCTACCATCCTACATGTTTTGCAAATCAACTCACAATCAAGTAGCTGGAGGTGTGTTTGAGTAGGGAGATTCACAAAACATGTAGGATGGTAGATCTCCAGGATCAGGATTGGGCCCCCCTGAGCTAGCCCTACTGACAACTGAGACAAGGCCTGCTGGTTTCAAATGCCTATGGCCCATAGAATAATGAATAAACAGTAAATGAATCCAACTTTGAAAGATTCTTGCTGAAGCCCAGCCTCAGTTTGCGGTGGGTGGTGGTGGAAGACTGGCAGGTAAATAAATTCACTAGAAAGGCTATTGAAATGCCAGAATCATTATGGTCTGGGAGGTGCACTCCCTTTCATAATTGCAGTCTCGGCCCACCTGGACCAGAAGGGAGCAACACACCTTTGCCCGGGCTGAGACCCAAACCTTGCAGACATGGCAGAGCCAGAGCTGTCACAACTTTCATTTTGCAAACAGAAATTGAAACGAGATAACCTCTCACCGCATGTTGTCTTTCCATATACCGTGTCAGTTTATCATGATGGTCTAGCTGAGGGGGTCACCATTCGCCCCTGGAGGACTCCCATCCTGCATGTTTTAGGAACCTCCCCACTCACACTCACCTGGTTGTAATTATCACCTCGTTGTCAAGTGGCTGAAGCTTGTCAAGGGCTTGTTAATCATTAGAATCAGGTGTGTGTGAGTGTGTGGGGGGGGTCCTAGAACCAGTGGGATGGTAGGTCCCCAGGAGCCGGGTAGGTGACCCTTGGCTTGGCTGCTAGGTAATGAGACACAGGAACGTGCTGCTGATTTGAATTACACCACAGAAAAATGAAGTCACAGCAAGAGGAAATGTCTTGTATATAATATAAGTGGTCTACTAGTGAACAGAATTATTAAAACTACCGTATTGAGTAATGGTTTACATTTGTATGTAGTAACCGACAACCAAGGTGGTCTATGAGGACAAAGACACACAGATACCTTGAAGAATGTTTGGCATATGGGTGGATTACCAATTGTTACAAGGTTGAGGTTGTAGTGTTTTGTTTATTTCTGTCTTGTAAGAATGGAAGCTGGGTATGTGACGGGTAAAAATGGCTGAAAAGGGTCAGAAGGCCTGTAGCCTATGTCAGAGGTGAGAGAGCCATATGTTATACTTTCTTTGGACTATCTCAAGGCTACTGTCTAGCAAAAATAGGAGCTAATGGTGAGTTGTCTTGACCAAATGAAGATAGGTTTGACCAGGTATAGACACCATGTTTGTGAGAAGTGGAATAAAGAACAGTATCTAATATAAAGAAGACGTTTGGGATGGGTATTGGCACAAGAGTGTTTAAGAGAGAGAGATTTACAATTTGAATGTTTTTGACACTGTTCTTTTTGGAGTGAAATTCTATTTGGTGACTTCTTTTCATGAACAACAAAGCAAAACAGACTAGACCCGAAACTGGTAAATACCCGCCTGTGTAAAAACAAGAAATCCACTATCTAGAATGTCCATGTATCTAAGTAGGCTTTCAACAGGTAGGAGAATAGTTCCCAGCTGTGCAAGCCAAGAACACTACACTATCCTAGAAGTCACTGGGAGGGCAAGATGGAGGTGGCGTAGTATGTCTGGATTGTGCCTTCCACTGACTAAATTTGTACATAGATGCTGCTACTGTTACTGCATTCCAGTAGTAGCTACTAGTTAGTAGGCAGTGCTATTATGGTGTCAGATACAGCCACGTTTTCCCTATTTGGATACAAGGGCAGAGAAATGGCAGATGGTCATGCCAGGGAATCGTAAATTTGTAGCAAGTGCAGTAAGCCTTTAACTCCTGGGGAGGTTAAATGATATGATATTTGATAGGTGGAGCAAAGGTGACCAAATAGAAACATCGGATTTCCATTTTCCATTCATTCGCTTTGATTTCCAATGAAAATAGAGAACTAGTATTACAGTCTGTTTGTGTGTGTGTGTATGTGTGTGTGTGTACAGTTGAGGAACTCAAGGCCTTAACAGATAATCCTCTGTCCTCCAAAAAGTTTTTGGGGGGATTTGTAATGCTAAGCTGGTTGGAAGCATGTGGAACACCAACATGTGGAAGATGAACCCTGGCGTATGTCTGTATTATCTGTGAGGTTTTCTGCAGTGGAGTGGTAGTATCAGAGTTATCTCTCTATTTGAAATAAAGCAGCACTTACAAAAATTTATGATGACCTGACAAAAAAAATCCTTAAACCTGTAATACAGCATGCCTCTTTTGCAGAAACCTGGCTCACTGGCAATCCCAATATGCATATAGGATTACATTGTAAATTGAGGGAAGGCCCTCCAGTCAAAGCAGTATAACACTTGCTGTAAATCTTATCGGTAAAACATAAACTATTTAAACTTTCAAACTCTTAAACATCTCTGAACTCCTCTAAAGTGCTTGAGATGAAACGGGAGTTACAGATGGTACCACTGTCTTGGCTGAATTATTATTATAGTATTGAATATATAAAGGCAGAACTAATTAAATAATGCTCTTTTACTGGCACAGCTAGGCATACCCACAGAGATAACAACATATCTAGTATCTTTTTTTAAATTATTTATCTAATCTTTATTTAACCAGTATAGCTTGTTGAGATGTAGAATCTCTTCTTAAAAAGTGGCAGTAAAATTTTAGAGTGCAATTTGTAACATGAATAGGACTAGAATGCTTCCTACTGCTATAAAAAAAAACCTCTACGATGCTTGACTACATATATAAATACATATATTTATGGCGTGTTTCTCTAGCTATAAAAAATGTGAACAGCTGACACCTCAAACATTACATCTCAGTGAGTATTTCACCAAATATCTGGTCAAATAATACAGGATAATAATATTACGAAGCACAGCAGGTATATACAAATCATTTTTCTGCAGTATTTCTAATAACCTCTATCAAATCTCTTCAGTATTATTTGATTATTATTATTATTATTTGATCTTTGGAAAAAAAAATGGAATCTGAGTTTGCCTCTGTGGTAACAACAATGATGGCGTATCAACGCCCCAAAAAAAGAAAAAGAAAAAGAAATGGTCTCTTTCTCTTGATCCCCTCCCATACAGAGGCCAGCAACACCCTGTGTGAGCGCCGTCCGCAGGGCAGCGGCTCTTGGAAGTTTTAGGATCTCTACATGAGGCTGGACACTTGCTGTTATGGGAGGTTGACCCTTTGAGCTTTGTGGGGGAAGACTCCCTTGTTACTAAACCACCTGCTGCTCACAGAAGCTCAGCCTGGTGACAGAAAATGCCCTGGGAAAAGTGCGTTTAGAAGCCGCTCATTGATACTGTTTGAAGCAGAAAGCATGACTTGAATGAAAAAAAAGAACTAAAACATTACATTTTTTTGCAATTTCTATTCAGATTTACTGAAAAGGAAAGTTGAAAAAAAAACAACAATTAATAAAGTTCAAGCGAGGGTCACTAAATTCTACCTCATTTCTATGTTCGGAACATCTGTTCTGTTGAATATGTGGATGCAGAAGAGCACTGGTGTAGGTATGTGTATGGGTGTGTGAGGCCATCTGTTTTCATACTGTACTGAGAAGGGAAACAATGAAACCAAATTAGACTGTGTCCTATGAGACAATCTATTGGGAGGCCAGAAAAGTGACTTATCATATAGTAGGCATATACATTGTGCTGAGAGCATGACTGATGTCTTCACACAATCAAGAAGCAGCATAGCTGACCCCGTATGTGGCCTGTGTGCGTATGCGTGCCTCGCACCGTGACTTCATGGGTCGACGTTGGAGAACAATGATCCTGAAAATATGGTCAGATGATAATTACTGATGGCTTCGGGTACTCGCTAGCGAGACTGTCTGAGTCTCAGCCCGGAGACGCACCCATCACAATGAGTCCATAAATCTTCTCGCGCTTACCGGGTTGAAAACAAAATGTGCTCACATAGCTCCTTGTGTCTCTCTCCGATGGGTTGAAATATGAAAAGGCAATAAAAAAAACGTTTTTTAGTCTCTCTATCACAAAATATAATATTGAGGTATGTTCTCTATTATGTTCTGCATGAAAGATCTGATGAGTCACAAATATCAACCCATTCATTGGAAATTTGATTTTTTTTTCAATTCAATCCAAAAGCTGCATTATTCTGTCCAGCATACTATTTCACAAATGCACAAAGGAACATAATGTACAAATACTTCTCAAAGTACCTGTAGCATATTTTTTTTGGATATAATCAAAATCAAGAAACTTTGGAGCACCAATCTTGGACTTATCTCCTATTATCTACACAATCGCTTGATTTGACTCAATTCGACTACTACAAATGACCTTAAAATATCACAATAGCAGAGATTATGCAAAATCTAAAGAAGAAAGTTCATGGATCTAGGTTCTTTCTCTACAAATCTAATATCTAATATATTATCTAGTCTAAGCTATATAATAACTATTATAGCAGCCAATTGTGATACTAAATATTGAAAGCCATTTTTAGTATTTGCTCAGTATTGCCTTCCTAATAAATTGTAGTTAGTTTTTCATCCAAGGAGCTTGTTCAGACCTAGTGGTGAGCACCAGACACTTAACCTTTGCACGGTTCTTATCAAGGTCATTGATACCACTTGCTCCTGTAGTGCTCCTGGCTTGGAGTTGTCACGTGGGGCCAAATGTGAATGGTTGTCAAGTCTCCTAGGGATGGATACAAGAATAGCATTGGTGGTGGGGGGATTAATGGTATCCCAGACCTCCCGAGTCTTCTCCCGCTGAGTCTTGACCTAAAGAGTTGGTCCTCCTGTGTTGAGCCATGTGTTTGTTTAATGGTCGGTTCGCTCAAATCAAGTCTGTGCATTTCTCAATGCGATGGACTGCATACATTTGTTTGCTTTTCCTGTGTTTGGTTGTGTGTGCAGTCCTCGTGTGCTGCTGGGTTTGAAGAACAGGTATGAAGCGTTAAAAACCCTCTCAGAGATTCTTATGTACTCCACACGTGAATGGAATTAAACCCTTAATGAATGGAGAGAGGAGCACCTGATGGATGGATTAGCAGGATCATTTCTTTCAGGTGAAAAGGTCTAAGAGAAGAGCAGGGCCATGGAACACGAAACACAAGATAAAATATTGTAAATGTTTCTGGTTTAAACACAGTAGTTAAAGAACGTTGAGTGTAGTGATCACTCACTTTTTTATTTCTTTTCAAATTCTGGCAACTAAATGTGTCCGTGTATAATATCTTCAAGTGTTTAAAAGCTACTGGGACCAAGCAAGGTCTGCACGTCTTCCAGGGGTGTTGTCTCTGAAATGACTGGCCTCATTCTGGGGATATTGATTCATTGTGTCTTTGTTTACTTTCTCTCACATCTGTGGAGATACTAGAGCCAAGTCATCTGTGAAGTCCAGGTTATCAAGCAGGGTCCACAGGGTTATCTGGAGTCCTTTTCTTTTTCTGTAGTGGCCCTCATTCCGACGCTATTGACAATGAACAGAAATGCTGCAGCAGTGTGTCAGGGTGTAAATGGGTCGAATCTATGAACCGACTGCATTAAGCGAAAGGTCCCATCTGATATTATTCTTTTCATACAATAACACAAGAGAAAATAACGAGATGATGAGCGAAGATAAACGCTGAGAGCAATCATACTACCACCTTGGTACTAAATGAAGAGCCAATCGAGAGCCCATCTAAATACCCTGTGATTGTCCTATTCATTATTTTGCTGATGTATACAGCAATTGCTGACCCCTCTTAAAAAAGAAGATCAAAAAATGATTTCAGGAAAGAACAGAGCCCTAATATCTAGTTCCTTTCAAAGAGCTGTAATTCTCTTCACTGAAATGGTGGCAGCTCTGTCTAATGCAACCTGGAAAGTACCGCTATCTATACCTGCATGTCAAACGGCTTAGAATTTGTTCTAGAGTGCCATAATACACACCGACAGGTATTTACCATGTATATGTTAAAGATTGTTTCATTTACAAAAAAACCTCATGACTTTTATATATATTTGTGTTTGAATTGCATCTTTGGAGGATTGTCCTTCCGAAATCCTGCCTTTGGCCTTTCATCTTCCAGTTGGCCTTTCATCTTCTGACAAAAATTCAACTTGAATGTCTCCCCATAATAAAAGCCTAAAAGCTGACCAGAATATAGAAGTAAAGGATGACATCTACTTTCTCCTTGATTCTCCTTCGGTGACAGAGACCTGAGCATAATTTGAGGGGAAATCTGTCAGTCAAAGATACCGTACAAGGTGGTAATCAGATCACATTGGCAGGTTTGTGCGCAAAAAAAGTTCGACCCAGTCACTGGATCAGTCAACAGAACCACCAGATCTAGGTCCTAGATGTTGAGGATTTATTGCTGCTGCTGTTGCTGCAGAGCATCACCTGCTGGCTGCAACGTTGACCATGAAACTGAAAGAACTTGACATTAAAGTGAATGAAAAGGCAAACGTTTAACGTATTGTTGCTAATAGACCCAATTGTCCGACAAGACTGGCACAGGCGAATGTATTCCAACTGTGTCAGGGCGGTCCACGTATGAGGAGAATCACCTTGATGCCCTTTGGGCAGGATGTGAAGGGAGCCTTCACCCATCAACGCGTCTCGGATGGGAGGAAACAACAACAGGAGGAATGGCTATCAGCGGCGACCACGCAGAAGATCCAGACATGACACGGGAGAGAGGAAACCGCGCAGCTAACAATGACGAAAGAGGTGACAGCGTTGGCACCGGCAGCGCCGCGTGCCAGCCCACAGGGGGGCGAGCAGCAACGTCATCGGGAGCTTGGCAGCGGGAGCGGAGGAAATCGCAACCCGTGGAAACAAGCTAATAGAACACGAAACAGACGCTAGCAGGAAGCAATGGCAGACGCCGACCGCACAGACTGGCCAAGGATAAGATAAGACACTTTGCTTGTGGTGAGTCTCAGACACCAGCAGCAGAAAAACAACAAGATAAATAAAACCGGATAAATATGATGAGGCAGAGTCCTCTAACCAGAGCACGCTTCAGCAAATAACAGGATGACTGAACGTCTTTCCCCGAAGACAGAAGGAGACAGAGCGTTCGCTGTGGAACGAAGCAGCAGATATGTAATCTCACAAAACCACTGCACTGAAGTGATTCTCTAACATCAGACTATAAATCACTCTCCCCTCGGTGGAGTAGAAACAAGGTTAGAAAAGGGTTGCTCCAATAGATAAGTACACCAGTGCATTTATGCAGTTTTGGTCAAAGTCATATGCAAGATCTTCAGTTTCAGCTTCCCACTCTCCACGTGTGCAGATCTGCTCTGTCACTAAAAAAGTCACTAACTGGACATTCAAATTTAGAAAACTTTACTTATAGCATAAAGTCCCACTTTTTGCATTACTATCAAGGCTGATCCCTCCAAGTACTGCTCTTCACTACTGTTTTTACTAATCTCTGCAAAATTAACGCTCCTCAATATATCTGCTTGTTATTTCTTTGTCTTCTGTCCCATACTGAAGGTTGCTCCTTCTTAAACAATTGTATTTAGACTTTCATCACTTCACCATTGGTTATTTGAAATCTGAGATATTAAAGGTGGGTTAGGGTTAGGGTTAGGGTTTAGGGTTAGGGTTTAGGGTTAGGTTAGGGTTTGTACAAATGGCCCTTCTGTGTTATTCTGGAAGAGACACTCAATACTCAAAATGTCCTCTTTATTTGGAATGTCTCATGCATGCGTTTGATATGTTTTCTTGTGCAATAAGGATTGATTTCCTTTCATTTCACCTCAGCCTATCCTTCACTAGTGTGCAGCCACAGTGCCACACCCGGGGACCGACTTCAGTTATTTGGTCAGGGCCAAATTATTGGGAGTGTTACCCTTAACATTCAAGGGAGGAAACTGGAGCACTTGGTGTTGGGGTGACCCATGCAAACATGAGAGAACATGCAGATTCCACACAGAAAGCACCGAGGATGGCACCAAATTGAAGCCAGAGCCCTTTTTTACTGCAACAGGCATCGTGCTGCCATGTGACATTAATGAACTAAACCTGCATACACCAAAGTGGAATATTTTTTTTTCTTTTTTTTTTTATTAGAAAGTGCTGGTTAGTCTACTTCTTTATATGTTCCTCTAATTGGATGCATTCCAAACATTTTTATTTAATAGTTCCTTTCCACCATAATCAAGCATTTACAATGGTAATCCCTGAACCAGTGTCGTCTGCTGTTTTTTTTTCCCTCCCTTTAGTCTCATTGCAACTTCCAACATCTCTGCTGCTGTTTTTTTATTGACACAGAACACAAGGGCCCACAAATGAATACATAAAGTTTTAGGGCTGATAGGGGAAAGTCGGTTGCCAAGGCTTTAGGGCTGTTTTACCATTGTTAGAGCGAACGTGGAAGGGGATTTCACCTTGTAATTAAAAGACAATACAAGGAATTGGGATGTAGATGTGCACGATCTGACATGAGCTCTTCGTGGCAGCGAGAGATCAGACTATACAATGGAATGCTACGTCAAAGACAGTTGCCGCGTTAGATATTTCCCATGACTGGATTCTTTGTGAGGTGTGTCGGGGGGGAAACAAGACATTGCTGCCAGATCGTTGCACGTAAAATACACATTAAACCTTGAGGTTGGAGATGCTAATTAACTGTGGGGTTTTGCAGCTCGGGGAGAAGAAGGAAGGAAACTTCAAATGCGCTTAAGTGTATTCATTTGTATCTTCCAACACAAGTAAAAATGCATTCCTATTTGGGTTTTATTTAGGCTTTATTTCTCCCATATATGTGCGATAGCGCCGTCACTTTCATTTTTGCAGGGAAAAGCTTTATCTAAAACAAATAGAAAGCCAAAAGAATGTGATCCAGGAGAATGAACTGGACGCAGACACAAAGAATTGTCAGCCAGGATGCAGATTAAACACAACAGACTGTTGTTCTGACAGGGCTGTGGCTTTACTTCCCCTGTGGCTGCGCAATTGTGACATTCTGTCATTCACTGTTAAGATATGCTTAATGGGTGATATGATTCATGGTAATGACAAGTGCTGACCGCCGAGTAACACTGAGGTTGACCTTTGTGGCTGCTGTTTTCTGTCTTTTATTTGCAAAACGTGGTGATTGAGCAAAATGGAACAGATTTAAAGAAAATGAGCTGTCTGTTATGAGACTTTGCAGAACTTTCATCTTTTTATGTTTTAAATCCTAGGTTGAGTAATCGGTCACATTTTCTATGAATCTATTCATCCTAACTGAGATTAAAATCTGTGTTTTTCTGCAAGACTTCACTCGCTTCTTCCGACCTACACATGACAACTGGGCCTGGTGGGAAATGAGAAAGCACCCCTCTTTCCCTTCCCATGCCCACCACCTACTCTCAGATATCCTGTCTCTGTGAGAGTCGTTGGTGATGGACATCAAGGGCCGCGATGTGGTGAAAATCCGTGGCTAGAACAATGAGGGGCCAAGCGGTGCTGTCTGTCTTAGTAATGATCAATAAAGCTCCTGGGGTCTGGATGAGAGTCACATTAGGGATTCCGGTGCATGTGATTGATGCGGAGGCGCCGCCTCCGCTTTAACCAAACGGGGGACTCGGGCGTTAATAAGGCGACGTGCTCGAGCGCCTTTAAACAAGCGTCCCTGCCAGCTCCCGGCCTGACGTAAGTGCAAAATCCCTGAAGGGATTAATAAAAAATGACAGTAGGCTATATTTACACTGCGCCTATTGTACCTTTTGATTGTTAAAAATGCTCACACGTGTTGCACAGTCGCCCTCCTTAAAGCTCCTAAGATCTAGCGGAAATGTTTCATTGTGGTGTATTTTGGTGGAATCGCGGCGTGAGTGCGTTGCGAACATCGCGCACGGCAGAGAAGTTTGATTTCAGGGACGTTTATAGAGATGTTATTTTTTTTGGTTGGCAGCATTCACATCCTCTGCAGGCGAACGCGTTCAGTGACAGGCCGAGCAGCTCAGTCCACGTGGCTTTCAGCCGTATTCTTCTGCACTTATTGCCCTTATGCAACGTGGGGATTTACCAAATGACCATTCATGATTGTGTAAAACAGGCACTCCTGTACTTTTGTGCACTCCTCCCAAAAAACAGAGGCAGACCGTTTAATCACATCGCAAGCATTTCCCAGATGCCTAAGTGTCAGCATTAAATCTTAACATACAAAGCACTGTGAGCGCCGCGGTGGAAACCGGCGAGCGCTGATAATCAGTGGGCGGTCGACTGGGAACTGAAGCGGGAGTTCATGGGTGGCAACGGGGCAGGTGTTGGCTCCAAAGGCACAGGATCTTCTCACACAGTGCCGGTCCCCAGGGTGCAAAAGGACTCTCCTGTCTCCTGTTCCGTAGTAGCCGCTGCCGTATCAAGGGAAGGAAATAATCTGGGAGCTGCTTCCCTGCATTGTGTGTTATTGTTCCCCCTAGTGAGAGAAGGGCCGCATTAGTCAGCAGGAGAAAGATGGAGCTTCGGAGGTGGCTCAAGGTAACTTTGTTTGCGCTTTCGAGGAATATCGGTAATTTTCACTTTAGAAGTAACAAACAGAGGAAATAGAGGAAGCGCGGTAAAAAAGAGAGGCAGTGAACTTTCCAGGAATAGGTAATAATTGTGACTTCCTCAAGAAAAAGAAGGGAAAAAAAACAGCTTTTCCCAAATGCTTTGTTAAAGAAAAGCCGCCTCATTTGGTGCTCTTTTTTCTTTAACCCCTGAGTCCGAATAACCATCCCTCCACGTGAAATCCATTTAACAGCCGAGTTGTGTAGCTGCATAGCAAGCGCCTCACCCATTCACTTCCACTGGCAAAAGCCCATTCCAAAAACATACTGTGCCAACTGGGTGGGAGAACAGAGGTTGTCTTTTTTCCACTTCTTGGCTGGATTAGCCCTTATTATCAGCACGCTGACACTCGTAACGAACACTCATCCTTCACGATATCATACGCTGCAAAACATGAAACCGCAGCAAGTGAGTTTAGAATTATCTTGAAATATCTCAATCCAGTGGCAGATAATTCTACAGATTTAGTTTCTTTCATTAAATGAGATGAATGTGTTTGACTTTTTTATCTTTGGAAACAATATGTCCTTTTTATCTCATATTATGGACTTTTTATCTCATAATTTTGAATTTTTATCTCATAATTTTGAGTTTTTGTATATATATATATATGCCACTCACCCTTAATGGGCTGGGATAGCAGACCCCCACAATGAGGAATAGGCGGGTATAATATATATAAAAATATATAATATATCTAAATATATATATATATTGTATGTAGTTGCTCCATTTTTGCAGTGTAGTCATGCTGCTACTCTGCTCAGTGCATTTTTTACAGCAATGCAAGTGCAGACAGATGACTCAGAATCTGCTGAGTGTTAAGGGGGTTGTTAAAAAAGTGAAATGGTCGAAGCTGTTTTAATGTTCTCTGCTGAATGGGATCCTGCACTGCAAAAACGGAAACATTAACATGGAAAATATCTTGTTTTTATTACATGGAGTCCATTATGTTCTTTCTTTCTTTCAACTTTATTATTTATTAAATTTCTAATCTGCTGGAGCCAATCTGTCAAAAATTGAAAAAAAATTGAGAAGAAAAAGATAATCATACTCAATATAGGAATCATTGTATTAAAAACAAGAGTAAGTGTGGGCTACTGTTCATCTGCTCAGATCAAGAATTTACAATACAGGGTGAAATGGAACCAACACGTCCCCCAATGACAGCTCAACAGTTTACTCCTTTCTTGGGAGGAGCCTACCAGATTTGGTGAAGGGACGACTCCACACCTCTATGCATATACATGATACTCATAGCAGCTGCTGTCTCATTAGCTCATCTCCTCTGATCTGTCAGCAAGCAAATCATTCCCTAACAGAATTAAAGCGTGTTGTCGGGACGAATGGCGAAACCAAAGTAAGCATATTCCGCTTTGCCGCTGCCGGCCGGCCTAATGAGGTCAGATGGACCCAGTGGTTCAGAGCCATTACTCTGAATGTCACATCGCTTGATGCAGAGCAACCCTCCAAGATATTTGACCTCTCGTGAAATCACAGTGCGCAAATTTGAAGCGGAAAAAAAAAAATGTTACGCGCAAGAGAACGAGGTTACAAAACTGCAATTGGCGGTTGGACCCGCGGGGGGGGGGGTTCGGGGTGGGGGGACATTAAACACTCTGACCGCTTCAGCGTACCTTTGGTGCTTTACCCCTTCGTATAAGAGCAGGTCAGGATATAAATATCACAAAGTGTAATTACAAAGTTCCCTGGTATTTGAAAAGGTCAGCTCTTTTTTTTTTTTTTTTTTTTTTTTGTTGAATCCGTTGATGGGATGCTGGCTCCTCCCCCTATAGTGCAGAATAAAAGCCATTGAGGCGACCGCGGTGTAAGGCCCCACAGTTGAATGGGGATCAGATGTGCGAGCAGAAGGCCGCCTCAGACCTATATGTTAATGAGCGAGCGCTGCCAAGAGGCCGCTGCCGCCGCGGCTCAGGATGTGGAGATTCAAGCTTAAACCCATAGACAAACAATGAGTCACTGAGCTCTTTGCAATCCGTTCCTGGATTGCGACCCCGGTGCTATTTCCAGCAACGCAAACAGCACGATTAGGCCGAAAACGCCGTATATGTAAGAATTATTATTAGTTTGTGTAGGATTGGCATCCTATTATTCATCCAAACTTCGGAAGCGCTTCGGAAGTGACCCTCATTTCTCTGCAGTTAAAATACTTTGTCATATTGTCATATTTCACTGATGGGTGTTTCTGCCAAAAAATAAAAGAGGCACCAAGACGGAGGCAGAATAGGCCAGTGTGACTCAGAGAGGATATTCCCATTTATCCTGTGTATACAGAAGAAATTAGACTTGCTTTGATTGGAGCAGCATCCCAGTCAGTCACTCCACTGAGGGCAGCGGGGGTGGGGTGGGCGAGGGGAGGGGGGGTGGTGGTGGTGGTGGGTGTTCAGGTTACTTCCTGTTAAACAAAGGGCCTGTAGATCAAGCAGCGGGCTGCGAGAATGTCTTCAAACTGCATAATCTGTATCCTGGACTATAAATTACGCACGCATGCCGTTTCCACGCAGCGTTTTTTCGCACAATGGGTTAAAGGAGCAAACGCCGCAAATGTCATCTACAAATCACGGCCGATCAGGCACAGGGCCAGTCATTGTGGCAGCTTTTTGCCAAGTTCAAATCTGCGCCGGTTGGCTTGTTTTCCTCGGAAAGGCCGATATGTTCATTGCATCCTGTCGCAATGGGTAGCTGGGGAGCTCCCTTTCATTGGCGCTGATGTTTATTTGTCCCTTCTGTGCATTTTATGGATGAACATTTACACTATAATGGACTGTAACTGTTTTCAACTTTTTTTTCTGCAAGAAGAACAAATCTGCTGATTTTCTGAATAACTTTTATTTATTTATTCAGGGATTCACTGTGAGGCAGGAACCTGATTATAGTGGGATACAGTTCCACATATTTTACCACACATATATCATGCATTTTAAACCTTAAAAAGACATTATCTCAAAATGACCTTTTGACCATTCACGCCAAATAATTTTTCTCCGAATCCAAAGGAGCCACATCAACAAAATTTCACGATGGGTCATATGCCTTATATCCAGACTTTTTTCAATGCTATTAATAGTAATTTAGATTTTATTTGGTGTTTAAGTGTTGATAATGCGTAAAATATGATTAATGCGCTTGTTATCAAAATAAAACACATAATAAAGGCCAGACAACACTCCAGAAGTGGCAGAAAATGCATTATATTATACATCCATAGAATGTGTAGATGAACTGCAACCTGTTGTTGTATATACCTTTATAGCATCAGACTGTACAGTCTCTCAAAATGACCTTTTGACCTTTTGTCCATTCAAATCATTTTACCCAGACTCCAAAGGAGGCACATCAACAGAATGTCACATGATGGTTAATAGGACTTATACCTAGACTTTTATAAAACTTTTTATAACTTTTTTCAATAAGGAGAGTAGCTCAGATCTTACGTGACATGTAAAATATGTGCAATGCATGCGCATATTGTTTCTGACACAATTTGTCGATTTTGACAAATCATAAAAGTCTTGTTGTCAAAACAAAGCAACGAGAAACAGTTTTAATATAATAGATTTTGTGGAAAATGATTCAGAGGGTTATGGAAATAGATGCATATTTAATGAGAATTTGCACATTCAAATGTATTCATCTAGCAAACTTGTTTTGTCTATGTTTACTTTAACTATGTTAACTTTTAATCTGATTGGACCAAATAAAAAAAATATCCTGTTCTAGAGTTGTATCTGACCCTGAGGACCAGGGAATTGAACCTATGACCCATATCTGCGATTATAGCCTCTAAAAACTTTAGTTTGACCATTGCCCAATGTAATTTAGAAATTCTGAATGCATACAGAAGTTACTGTAATACAGACAGAAAACATTCCTTCACATTCTTTGTGGAACTATTCATTCTTTTTTGTATGCAGGTGAGCGATCAAACATTACAACACTGCTAACCCAGGCCAACTATAATGTAACCGAAACAATCTCATTGGATTATACGCTCAATTACACACGGCACGCACCATAACGCTGCAGTCCTGCTTTTTCTGCTTCTCTAAAAACACACAGCAGCACCTCAGGAGCTCGACTAAGTGACCCAGAGCGGATTATTATAAATAGTTTGCAGTGCCTTGCTGCGAATGAAATTGAATTAGCAATTATAGGCTCATCTAATAATGAGCGGTCACATCAGCTCTGCCTCGCGTTTCAGGCCACTTAGAGACCTTTGTGTCAACCAGGTCAGCTGCTGGAGCTCAGGGATGCACCCTCCCTCGGTTCCTTGGCTGTCCGTCTTATTTGCTTTTCCCTCCCACTGTCAAAATATATGTAAAACAAAAAAGAGAGAGAGAAATGTCAAGAAAATGTCAACCTTGTGTAACACATTAACTTCCGCTGATCGTTCAGCGCTCCCATTCGAATCAATGGAGCCGGACCAACCTGGGTGAAACGTTCCAGCAGAAATTTGGCCACAAAATGTTCTCATGATGAAGATTATTTGTGGAGAGTCAAATAGGAGGACAGGAAACGTCACTATTGACAAAGCACTTGTGCAAATATTAGGATAACACCGCGCTGAACTCAAAATAAGGAAGGTATGGGCCCGCGTTGTTATTTCAACCCGGTATCCTGCCATTGTGAGATGGGATGGGATGTGGGTAAAAAAGCAACATTAAAAAGCACAAAAATCGCCATTTTGAATACCTAAAGAAGAAAATATTCAAAGAAATACATTTTCTGCCGCACGTTTATTAATAGATTTCCTGTTCCTGCACACATGTCACATTCCATAGGGGGCGACGTTGCTGGGTAGAGCTGTGGTCGTTTGAGAGGAAAAAGAAATCCGTGTGATCATCGGGGCGTTCCTGTAGATTCAGGATGGACCCCCCCCAGCCTAATATCAGACATAGTGATCTGTAGAGTCATTAAGTGTAAATATATACCATAACTATGACATTCTGGGGAGCCTTTAGAGGCTGGGTGATGCCTATAGATACGAGCTTATCTCTGCTGCTATTGGAGCATACCTTACATTCACCAGAGGCCCGTCAGGCCACACACGGAGAGTTCACATTATCCGAGTTTTGTCGTTCATCAGTGCACGAGGTGAAGTTTTATCTGGTGAATGATGTTTGTTATTTGTAAACTGATTGAAATGGTGGAAGATACAAGGACTTTGTAGAAATCTGGTTAGGGTTGGAAAAAAAAAGGCAGCAAAAAAAAAAACTAAGAGGATGTTCTGGTACTTGGAAAAAGGATCACACCGGGCCCCACGGCTGACAAAGGAAACCCAGATAAGAAAATCTGACCGCGACAAAAATAATTCTGAGGGAAAACAAATTACTGATCAGGAGAAAAGGATTATGCAACAGACACTGGCGCTGTGTGCTCGCAGAGAACCTCTGCGGCCATTGTGCCAGATGAGGATTTGCTAAAACTCAACGCGGCTCCTTAATTCCACAAATTGTTGGGTATGGCTAGATAGGCCCTGTGGGAGTATCATTTCACAAATAAAAAAAAAAACAACAAAAAGAAGAAAGTCTGATATTCTTAGAGTTTTTAACGACTCCATGGAGCCAAATATGAGATTTGTTTTCCTAACTTTTTTTTCCTATCTCTCAGGGGTGGTCAGCCCAACCTGACAGCATGGACGGAATGTTTTCAGAATGTCGGTGTAAAGCGTGAATGTTGCGTTTCTAAACTAATGGTATGAACAGCTTAAGTTTGACATGTTGATACCGAGGCCCCTCCAAAGCTTTTAGTGGGCACCGCTGTCTGCTTAATGGCTGCGGACGGAGCCGCCAGGAGCCTTAAACTAACGTGTGGGAGTAGCTGCGTGCTGGACAGTATATTCTGCCCTGACTTTCATCTCCCTCGGCCCACATATCTGTCTGTGGTTTGGTCGAAGCACGCGCGCTCCAGCACACGCACGCAGTCAAGTCAAATAAAAGAAATTAATTGATCGATTGATTTCCTTTTTTTCTCAGGAAATGTACAGTTCCTTGACCTTCCCGAATGGGACGCTGGGGACCAGGCAGGAGGCATTTGTCTCCCCCCTGCACCAGATGGTGTAGCCATTGAATCCGCTGGATGCATTTATAGCAACAAGGTGGGGGCTCGCATGTGACCGAGGCGGGATACAATACCGCAGGAGTCATACGCTGGGGTCAGATTGACTTCCATCACAACTGAAATCCACATAATGCCCCGAAACTATTTCCCCCCTGAGTAGATCGCATTGTTTTACCGTGGATGTTTTCATGCATTATTCTGCATTGCATCAAAACATCCAGTAATGCTTACCCAAGGGTTCCTTTTTTGCAATGCGGATGGCATAGCAAATATAAAAAAAGAAAAAAAAAGAAATAGAGAAGGAGAGAGCGAGAGATTGGATTCCAATCATTCCTGGATTGCCTTCAGAGTTATAAATACAGAGGACTGTATGCTCCTGCGATATGAGATTAGGGATCAGCATTTGCACACATGGGTCACTGCTCCTGAGGCTCATCTCCCAACCTCACCATTGCCCTCTAGTGAACGGAGTTGAATCACGGAGCTTCTGGTTTTGCATTGGCTCACTGTGAAATGGATTCCACTGGGCTTCAGATCGCCTGCGTAGATTCTCACCGGCAGAAGCTCTCAAGTCACAGAATGTTGTAAGGAGACAGAACCCCCCCCCCACCCCTGGAAGAAAGAAACCTCTAGAGCAAAATCAGTGATGGGCACAAAATGTCCCTCCTGACTGATGTGATTACTCTCCTTTATATGATTATATTGTGTTTTATAGCAGCTCATCAGACTTCCCACTCACCCCGACCCCTTCGGACGTGTTTGTTGGGAGGAGACGTGCCTTCACAGGGTCCCCGCGTTCACACCCACTGACAGAAAATGGGAGAGGAAGCGAGAGAGCGGCGAATGTGTCATCTGTCCTTGCTTCGATCGGGATGTTTATATAAGCCCTTTGATCCCCCGCTTGCGTAAGTCGTGAAGCGCCGGGCTGCGGTTGTTTAATTTAGTGTTTTTTTTTGCATTGTCATTATGAAAGTTCCCAGAACTGCAATCTTCTTGTGAAATCAGCTGCTCCTTTCTTTTGTTTTTCTTTTGGGGGATATCACACATTTTAGGGGACGAGACTTGAAGCAACACAACACAGGATGCAGAGTAAAATATCGAAAATATACAGAGTTACCAACGGCGATCACTATATTGTTACTCACCCCAAGTCAAATGCCCAGCCACACTTTGTTGCCTCTCTCTGAGGGCGAGAACGGTGTCCACCAGAGGGCAATAATGGATCAACATTCTCCTTTTGCTGCCTTCCACCAGCTGCTTTTGATAATTTCTCATTTCCTGTCCTTCCAAATGAAATTCAGCTTTTAATTGACTCGCCTGTTTGAAAAGGAGAGTTGGTTTGACCTCTCGCTCTGCCTGCGCGGCGCTGTCGCTCCGAAAAGAAGTGAAGTCAGCGCGAATGAGAGGACGCAATCTTCACAGGTACAACTATTCCAAGTCCCTTCAGTAATTAATTTGATCGTGGCGGATTAGGAGTGTCTGCGTATCTGTGCAGCGAATCAAATTAAAGAGGCGCCTCCTGCCCTCTCCATCTATGTGAGTATAATGTGCCTTAGTGAATATTGTACAGCCCCACTTCAGCATGTCATCGTCAGCTGGCCTCCATGCATCTTTATAACCCTAGAGGCGAACACATGACCCCAAGAGCCCATTTTAAGC
The DNA here is from genome assembly GCA_036785175.1 of Eupleurogrammus muticus. Taxonomy (NCBI): domain Eukaryota; kingdom Metazoa; phylum Chordata; class Actinopteri; order Scombriformes; family Trichiuridae; genus Eupleurogrammus; species Eupleurogrammus muticus. Next base: position 13,576,836 of record JAYKQN010000014.1, on the reverse strand, counting down.
AATATCACGCACTCATCCCATATCGTGCACTTTTCTCTGTGTTTTTTTGTGGTTTTAAGTTTAAAAATCAATCTCAATACAGTTTTATACAGTTCTAAAGCTTCTCTCTGGAGGACGTGGTCGCTTTTGTTGTCTGAGATCAGCTACGTGCTGCTTGAGCTTGTGGTGAAAAATAATAGCTCCCGTTGCCCAGTGTGCACATTTGAAGTTCGCCCTGCGCATGTGTCTGGATGAGGGTTGAGGCCTCGGACGGAAATATAATCCGTTCAGCTTGCTGTCATTTTCCTGCATTTCTCAGCAACCGAAACGAAAAGAAAGTGTCGTAATCCCTGCATCAGGGAAACTGCTACGCGCGGTCGTAATTAAGCGTTTCCATCACTTTGGAACAGAATTGGAAACCTTCCAGAATGTCAAACGTCGCGTCAGGTTAATTGGGACATGCTTGGCGTGAGTGGTGTGATGCACAGAACAATCTGCAAGCACATGCTAATCCAGATCACTCTACCTCGGTGTTTCTGGCTCTTGCCCAGGATTTTTAACTCAATACCTTATAGAGTTTTCAGTTTATTGGAGTTCAGCTCTGGGTTATTGCACTTCTCATATGTTTGAATGAGAAGTGCCACCCCCACCAATCTGCCTTCAGTGACGACCGGGTATTCTGCTTCATATGTTAATCCAATAATTTGCTGCCGTACGAATTGTCCACACACCAAAAACAAATATACGAGAGTCAAAACAGACAGAATCTGTTGCACATTTGACTGGTCAGAACAATTGATTGCACAAAAAGTGCTGATTCCTTATTTCTTCCTTTTCTGTTACTGACTGTGTGAGTGCAGGGTGCGGAGGGAAAAAAAACATAATCAGCAACACACACACACACACACACACACACACACACACACACATACACACACACACACGTCATCACAGGCTGTTCAGCAGAGTAGTTGAATTCTTTATGGTTTTTTCCAGGTTGACCGTACATGATTGCACAGAATTGGATTACTCCTGTCAGACCACTCTTTCACAAGAGAAATAATCATAATAATGAAATTGCAACAAATAACTTACACACTGTCAACACAGAAACATTTCCATAGTCGATTTTACTTATATAAGTAAATACAAAAGATATTACAGTATGGGCTCAATGTCAAAAGTAAAAAATAAATAAATACTGTGGACCGTTTTAGGTTGGGTTTAAGGTTAATTTTAAGTTGGTGTCTGGTTTAAAAATGAAGCTAAGAAAATTAATAATCGTTTTTTGAATAAATGATGAATCCACTAAGTCATTTATCAAATAGAAGTTTAAACATTCTTGTATCTAGTTCTAACTTCTCAGTTGTGATGTATGCATACTTGTGTTTTGAAAGGAGTATGTTACTATTTTGTTATATTTCATACATGTGTTATCAGGAAAATAACTGACCGATCGATGCATGATGAAAATAATCATTAGTTTGAGCCCTATGATTAGAATTAGTACAGAGTTAATGCGTGAGTCACACTAATGGCTCACACGTCTTTTCTCTTCTCCTCCTCGTCATTCTCTTTATTCCCGCTCTTTATTGGTAATGCGGTTTCAAGCTTTGAGGAGGCACTTCACAGATTCTGAGGATGGGCTAAGTGGCGCTAAACAGATGCAGGAGCTGCTCTTCACTTAGTAACATTGGCATCATTCATGCAAATGTCACACAATGAATATTCACTCGTTGCAGATATCGGCGGTCGCTGTTATTATGTCACAGCAGCTGTTTCTGTTAGATTTCATCGTCAGTTCCAGTTGGTTTGGTAAATCACCCGAAATAAAAAATAACTAAATAAATAAAAAAAATATTGAACCAATTGAGATGCTCATATAAGGTTGATGGCAACACCCCCACAACTCAATGACCAATTTCCATTAACATATACACATAAATAATTTATGCCTAATAGTTAGGAAGGAACATGATTTGAACGAATGAGTAAATAAAACTGACATTTATTGACTCCAGATTTTTCAAGGATACAGCATCCCATGTCTGCCTGGAAGAATAACAGAAATAAACAGTGTGACCCAGTCACCCTTCCAACTGTTATGCTCAGAAACATTTGGCTGAGATGGTGGATGTAGGGAACAAGGACAGTTGGCAGTGAGTGAGGACCAGTTTGGTGTCCGTATGTGTGTGTGATCTAATTCACACATGGCGTGTGTATTGTCGACCGAAGTAGCTTGATTGAGCGTTCCCTCGAGGACACTGCAAGTGCTAACGCCGGGGGGCCGAGCAATGGACACATTCGGAACGGGCACTGCAATAGTACAGTATGATGAGCTAATTCCGATGTGTATCCATCCCTGAGACAAGCTTAATTACCAAATAAAGAAGAGTGAGAACATAAAAATTGACTGTCTTGGTCAGTCTGCACATATCCAGGCAGTTTTTTCATTTGTGTGGCTTGATGTCACAATGCTGAGCAGTATTTTCTCTTGTAATGGACTTAATAATTGGTAGAATTGGTGAAAGTAATGGAAAACATATCTAAGCTGTACAACGAGTGTGAGAGCTTGAACTCCAAAGTGCTGCTAATGGCTTGGAACTCATGGCAGCCTCCATAGGAGTGTGGAGAAATGTGTGTGTGAATAGGTGGATGGTGGCACATGTTAGAGAAGTGTTCGAAAAGTCGTCTGAGCGACTTGAGAAGTCAGTCAGGAGACGAGAAAAGGTGGTATAAAAGTAGAGGCCATTTACCATCCACTACCACTTTTCCTGGACTCGTAACTGACTTTCTAGAAGTATTATTATAAAAACCCTGGACTCAAAACTCACAAATTAAATTGAAATATAGAGTCGAAATGAAATAAGGTTGGGAGCAGATGCTGATTGCTCTGATTTCTTTTCTGCAGGTTGTTATAAAGCCGAGGAGGCCTCGGCAGAGGAACATTACCATATGCATATGTACTTTTACATAATTTCACCTCACTTTATGGTTAGCAATCACTCAGCCGGAGTCGATGGAATTTCTTATTGGAACGGGGCGGTACAATGTAAATATAGGCACAATTCGTGCTATTGCCAAGATCAAACAGATAGCAATACCTTTCATAATATTCGCCTAGGATGAGCAGTCTTGCACTTTCCAAGATTCAGCAGCTCGTGAAGGCATTGAACTGTGGCTTTATAGCAGGGCGCAGGTTTAAAAGTGCTCTGAGCATCAAAGGGCTCGTCAGGGTGCGTTACATAATGATATCTCAGTACAGAAACTCCCAGTGCTCTGCAGTCAGCCAAATTTCTCCCATTAGGGGAAGAAATGAACTGCACTAAACTGAATGGAACCGATGGTCAGACGACACTGTCAGACACTGGTGTGTCATTAGTGGTCATTAGGAGTACGCAGTAGGGGTACAGATCTGCATTCATTTGATTTCACAGTGATTCTGCTGTCTTGATGGCTTCATGCCTTTTATCTAGTTCAGTTTTGTGGCTCTTACCCCAGGTGTGTCTTTGGGATGTTGTCGACTCTTTATTGTAAATCAAACACATTGGTCTCGTACTTTACTTGAGCAGACAACTATCTCTCAGTCCAGTCCCTATAATGATTTTCATTGTCAACGTCTCTTTTGGACATTGTTCTCCAGCAAGTGGATTTCCAACAATCCTGCTACCTGTGCAGCTGTGCAACTGTCTCGCAGGTGTCTGACATGTGACATGTTAGGTTAGGATGCTGATGTCAGGTTTTAGTTGAGTTTTCAGTTGCCACATTTTCTAATTAGAAACTAAGTACAGTAGAGGCTGATGGGAAACCCATTAAATATATTTGCACCACATTGCAAGACATTTTGCATAGACTATTGCATAGACTGTCAGATGGACTTTTCCATATGACAAATGATAAACTAACTAATGCATCATGTTGGAGGTAGGGGAGAAATAAGTCTGAACAAAAACACAATAGGCTTCCTATTCTATATACATGAAACCAAATGATGAAAAGTATTAGGATGAATATGATAATCTAGCCGTGTTGTGACTTCAGACCTTCAACAATTTCTTTCTAAACAGCTTATGCATAATTCCAATGTAAAAACACCTTAGAAAAAGTAATGAGGTATATGGTTGAATCGACTTGCTTATATTTTTCCTGCTTGTTTTATTTCAATTGGAATGCATAGAACCACAAAGCATAGCTTGGACGGTGTTACACTGGCTGCTCTGTTATCACCCGCCTGAGCTAGTGATTTATTCCGCAAACAAACCTGGAGCAGCTTGAAATAGAGATATGAACCCCGAGATTATAGAAGCAATCTTAAAAAGTGTCTTGACCGCAGCTACTGAACACTGCTATGCAGCAAATGAAGCTGCATTATATGTTTAATGAGTGCAAATTAACAGTATAGCTCCGCTGGTTCGGTGGACCCCAGCCCCGTGGGGACTGTCGTCAGATCGTGGTCCTCAGATGATTGATCATTCGGTCTCGGTGTTGATTGCTCGACATGAGTCCTGATTATCGCAGAATGGAAACACGCAGAAGTGATTATATGCAGTCAGAGGTGACTGCCCCGCCGTGATCTCATTTAAAACGGAGACAATTAAACGGATCGTAAACTAGCAGCTAATAACAAGCTGCATTCTTTCCAGAGAATATGATGACAATAGATTTATAATTGCTTGTCAAGAGCCAATCTTTCACTAATTAGTCCACCATCCATGCGGGTTTTAAACTGAATGACACATTTCTGTGCGTAGTATCATACAATCACTGGATGCAAGCATTTCACGATTTATGTTTCTGCAAAAAAAACACAGATACAGTGAACATCTGTGTTTCATACAGATCATATCAGCATCTTTTGATAACATGCAAATTTCTGTGAATATTGTTTTATGGTGTGACAGCATACACATGGTGTCATCCTGGTTTGGGTTCAATGACCATTGATGGTACTGAAGGTGCATTTCAACGATATTGACTCAACATGCCTCGATTTAGCTTGCCTTTCTTGTGTTTTGATTAGAAAAAAAATGGTTCCCAGTACCTTGTACCTAGTAATTTATTTTTAACTATCACCTCCTTTACGGTTCCAGGTGAGCTGAGCAGTTACTTTAATTTAATACTCGCCACCCTTTGGCCAGAGATTTACATCACAAGACGAGTCAGGATGAGTGTGAGTGGGTTCTGTCTATTCAAACAAGGCAAAACAGCCCAGTGCCAGGTAGTATAGAACAGGTGTCTCCTCTTCTCACCTTTCCAAACTCCATTCCATCAAATAGACATCCACCATTGGTGGTAGAATAGGCCATCTGCCCACCGCTGAAATTAGGCATTACCATGTCTGTAACATTGACATTCAACATATCTGTGTTTTTTTTTTCAAAACATAAAATGTCAAATCTTTTCCTCTGGAGATTACATGGCCCACCATTCAAAGGAAAAAAAATGTAAAAAGAAAGCTTTTATTGCAATGATAAAAAAGACACACTCCGGGTTTGAGTGAATATGCGAAGTCCGTCTTTTTGCAGCGAGAAGTCTGAAAAACCTTTTTTTGTTAAAACCCTAACCGACTCAGAGCGATATGACTGATATTAGTGCCTCAACTGCCTTGAAAAGATGTCAAAAGCAAAAAACGATGGAAATGTCTCTGGTGGGTAGTGACAAAGCATTAGCCTCCACAGCTAACAGCTGACATTAAAACGCTGCATTGGAAATAAGACTAGACCAGATTTTATTGTCTGCCCTTTTCTTTTTCTACGTATTGCACAAGAGCTATGCAAATTTAATTTGAGGTACATATCTATGATCAGAGGCTAGCATAATGAAATGAGAGCTGAGACATTTAAAGAAGAAGAATAAAGGTGACATAGAAAGGGAAGTTTGAACAGGTTGTAGGTTTATTTTGGAATAATGGGATTAGGGGGAAGAGTTGGGGAAGCACCTCTTAACCTGATGTTATTTATTATGGGATTAATGGAATATGTTGTGTGTGCTGTGCTAACACAGAGATTACCTCTTGCCTTTCACTGCTTGCTCCTTGAGATTGACCGATCATCCTGTTGCATGAATCCAGACCATGAAGGTGCTGCCGGTGATCGAGCTGTGAGGATTATTTCACGGAACAAGGATGGAGTCAGTCTAATCAATGGCACAAAAGTCATGATGCATAGATTCATAGATTCAAAATCTAAACGCTGATAGGAGACACATCTGTGCAACTCTGGCCACAGAAATCTAAATAGGCTTTGGATTAAGGTGATTTTTCATTCTAGATTTAATATAAAAACACAAGGCACAGTCATATCGATCCAGAAAATGTCAGCAAGTGATTTAACGTGTGTCAGTCTATGCCCCCATTGGGGATGACCAAAACTTTGTGAGTTCATTATTTGCCACCATCACTAATTTAGACTCACACCTACTGATAATGGGAAGAAACATGGAATGCATGATTGACAGGTCTAGCTCACGATCGAATACACCTACGAGAATGTCTAAAGCCCTTACCACACTTATTGAAGTCTACGAAACTGGTCAAATCATCTCTTACACCACCAAGAAAGACTGAGACTGAGACTTTGTGCATAACTGGACCCCCTCACCACCACTGAAGAAGAACAGCTGGATGCCTCTTGGCTCAACAGCTGATGACAAAGTCAGCATAGAACCAAATGACTCAAATAGCAAAAGAACCAGGCTCCACAACCTATGACCTGGACAAAATAAATAATGTCTTTAAATCACTCGTCAGGTACTTTGAAGCTAGAATCTGCCCTCACCCTATAAGAAATTAAAGAAGCAATAACATGAATGATGGCAAACCCCCTCGCTGCAATTTGACATCTCTGTAATCTTTAAAAAAGGCAAGAACCCGTTGAGTCGGTCAGTTTGGTTCCAATGACAGCTTTATCTCAAGGATTAGAAAACTGTACTCCTCTCCCCATGCCTCCGTGTGCACAAATAGTCCTGCCTGCAAGCCTGTGTTACAGATGACTGGATTTGTTGAGGGAAATTTGTATCATCCTTCATAATAGAAAAGAAAAAAAAAAACATTTACATACCTAAATTTATATAAGATGACATTCTTCAACTGATTTTAATTCGATATGAAAGGAATATTGCAATGTGATTCAGTGTACAGCTAATAAAACACAGAATCTATTGTATTGTATAAGACTGGAACCTCAAATAAAATCTCACTTTCTATGTTATGAGGCTTTTGCAATGATGAATTACACTAGTGTTTCAGGAAACTGTGTGGTATAGATTAATTGATCCATGCTTTCCAGTCATAAAAAATATCTATTACATATTTTAATATGCAGTAGTACAAATCTATTTGCAGATGTATAATTCCTGATATTAACAGCCTCCCTCACTGTTTTGGGAATCACGCTGAATAGCTGAGAAAGCTGCTCCCACTATTGCTGCCCCAGTGGCACAGTGCATTAATTGGAGCTTAAATGATCTGTTTCTGGATCATTTCCTCCATCAGTACAACTCCAAAAGTGATTAGACCATGTCGGCAACGCTTGTAGGCATATTAAGTGGAGATGGGGCTGATAGGAAAGCTAAAAAGCTCCATTTCTGAGCTGTGACTTGAGGGGGTTCAAGGGAATTCTCACTTTTCTTCAACATTTTACCACCTTCTTCTTGGATGTTCACATGGGAGCGTGGCTATACTTTATACGCTATTACCCTCATGTTTTCTATCTGGTCATTAAGTATGACTCTGAGAATTAGAAGAAACAAACAGTTCCAGCAGTTGTCCACAGTTAAATATGATTTACTGCAGTTCATGCTTGTTCTGCTAAATGTCCAGCTGCTCTCCATGTGACATGCAAAGCCTTGAAAACTGCGTCACTAAGAGCTTGGAAACAACGACAACAAGCGGTGTTGGTAGTGCCTCACTCCGAGTTCATTATGCTGTCACTTTTTCAACAGAGGGCATTGGAAAGTTCATCTACGGACACAGACCCTCCAAGTGTAACTTTTCTCCCATTTTCTTTCCTTTGGCTGGCTCGGGTGATCAGTGTCAATCAATGTCGCCCGCATAACGGGGAAATCCGTCAGGCTGACAGACAATGTGGGCCTGGGAGCTGACAGTCCCCAACTATTGTCCGGTGTGTTTGGAGTGAGAACTTTCTGCTCATGCCGCCTCTAACTCTGACGGAGTGGCAGCTTAGCAAACTCCAGCAGAACTTCCCGTGAGTTCTGTTCGCAAACCAAACGCTAAATCATATTCGAGCGACCTTTATTTGCACCGCAGAACGTCTCCTCTTCTCCTCAATCTACTACACAGGAAGTTTTTGATTTTGCTCGCTTTATTTATCATGCACCGAAATTGTTTAATAACCTTGCTGTACCCAGAGCTCTGCAGAGATTAGCGGTATAAAGTGATGGCCGCTCCTCCTGTGTCTGCCTCAGGGTTAGGCACGTGACTAACCTTGGCATAATTTAATTCAGATTAAGAATCTGATTGACATGCCATCTCTCCGAGGCACAGGAGCTGATTAGTGAGTCACTTGCGGCTGCTGCATCCTACGACTATGGCTTTAGCATATAAGTATAGGCCCCTATAAGTATGCGGCTGACAAGACAAATCTTGTTTGGCCACAAGAGCTGATTAGTAAGTCACTCGTGACTACTGTATGCTACATTTATGGATTTAGCGTATATAAGTGTTTGCTCTTAATTGAATACATGCATGCAAAATATGGTCTGGAGATTTCAAGGGCATTTCCCATGATTGCTTTAATTAAATGCAATTTATTCACGCTCTGAACAACAACTGGCGGGATGAATCTCGTTTTAAATGTCAATCAATAGCAAATCAATCACATTGTGATCAAGCCACGCAAAGTGCTATGCCTCGTCTGCAGCAGGGACCCGAGCGAAAAAAAAGGCCACGTCAAATGATGTGATCAAATAAGATTCATCTCGTCCGTCGCGTACTTACAAGAGCTTCATTTGCTTGATGCTTGCAAATCAAGCAGCGTGACTGTTGTTCGTTTCGAACGGGCACACAAACACGTCTCCATTCACCGAAAACCACCAGAGGAAAAGGTAAAACTAAATGAATTAAGGCAGATCAATACATAATATATCATATAGTTCATTTATAAGCGTAGCCCGATTACTAAGAATAATGGGATCAATTACATGGTTTCCATTGAGCCACTCCTTGTAATAAAATAAGATACCTAGTTTCCCTTTACTTGTGTTTCCTTCTATCTCTTTTTCTTTTTTCTTATCGGGAAATCCCTGAAAAGAAAAATAAATAGGAGGAGACAGAAGTAAGCTGAACTGGGACAGTTATTTGCAGAACCCTACCTACAAGTCAGTGTCCATTACAGATGAAATGTCTCTAGTAGTCAAACAGAACACTGATTCCCGAAAACCAATTCAGTACAAACTGTTAAATTCTATTTCTTCTATCTATTTGGAATGAATTTAGGAAAATCACACTATGATTTCTATGAAGGAAATGGAAATAACAGGAGGAATGTGCCAAATTCAAACAATCTTACGAATGGTGTTACTGGGGTGTGATGGCACCGACAACAAGACTGATTTGGCTATTTCCTCAGAAAATGACTTAGAGACATAACAGTGCTAACGAATTAGAGGAGGAATCTCATTTTTTTTTAAATTGAAAGCAAATTGTTTCAGATTGATTTTGCATGCGATGTCCGTGTTGCTGTGATCGTTTTAGCGCTGATGACAAACCGTGTGTGAGGGAAGTGGCCATGAGGGAGTCTTCACGGTATCTGGACAACCAGGCTGCAGCAGTGCCCCTCGCACCACACTTTACTCATGGGCAATATGATGAGTAAGCTCCTCTGAGTGAGATATACTATGACAGATGCCTCAGTAAACAGAAATGCTCCCAAACAAGGGAGCTTGATTCAAGTCGCTGCTTCACTCACATGGTATACTCCTCTGACTCGAACCAACATACCAATAAATCTATTTAGACCTGTTCTCGTGTATTATTTCACATAAACCATACTGTCTGTGTCGTGTGGCTTAGTTTCCCCCCCCAGAGAAAACACTGTTATCAATTCACATCCATGGCTAGTTGCAGGAAAAGGACTTCTTAGGTTGTTTTGTTGCTGGGCCCCTACAGTCCACATGTTGATGGATCTGCAGACAGCTGCTTGAGCCGTCTTTAACCCACTTTAACAGTGTTGCTGTTATATATGGTTATATGGTGTTGATGGAAGATCCTCTTAAATTTGCTCCTAGGTAGTCCTGCCATTCAGGGAATGAGAATGGTCTTCCAATTTCCTTCTTTTTTTTTGCCTCAGGTGTCTCTTTATGGCGCCTTTTCAATGATGTCCACTGCAGGTAACCGCAGATTTGGAGCACTGCCCTGTGTGTTAGTTCCTTGTGTTTGCCGTCTGCACTCGAGGGACCACTCCAGCGGGTGGTGGAAAGCACACAAAAGGTACTGGTCTGTGAGCTCTGGCTTTTTTGTACACTTCAATGCTGGGGTTGTCCATCCTTGTCTAAGGACACTGCACAATCCAGGAAGGATTTAAGTCCCTTGGTTCTTGGCATTAGTCTCAGAACTGAAGAAGCCCATTAGATGAAAGCTAAGAAGTCCTGTTGCCTTTTTTTATTACAACTCACACAAGAATAAGATGTCCTTAATGACTGAAACCCAGATTCTGTGTGTCACCAAGGGTTTCTCTTGAGGAAAGTAAAACGAGCATAAAGTACAAAGGCTTCAAAATTGAACACATGTAACTTGAGACATTTTTTTCACCACTCATTATGTATCCAGCAGGGGTTTTCCCTACGTTGCACTTGCTGTGATCTGTCAGAATGGTATGTGCTCTTGTTGGATTTGAATCACATCAGGAATGTGTTTGTCCTCTGTTTAATGAAACACTCATTTACATCTCGTCCTGTCTATGAGCCAGGCTGCATGCGCTGCAGGCTACATTTATGCAAATCAAAGCCCTTCATGTAGTCTTTTTGATTCATTTTTTTTCTGTGGTGTAATATTTTCCCATTTATTTATATATTTTATTTTTCTGACATCATTTTGTTCTTTAGATTCATTTAAATGTTGATTATATGCCCATTGAATTATGCTCTCCAAATCTTCTATTCTTTAACCTTAAAGAGGCTTTCTTCTCAATAGTGACTCCCGTACATCTTTTATGTGAGTTCGTGCTCACATGTGCTCAGAGCAGCATGAGATAATTGCAGGGGATGTGTTTTCCACTTTATACTTCACATAATAAATACCTCTAAATTTGTGTTTTTGAACTTTGCTTCACACACACACACTGCAGGACTGGCTAGGGAGTTGTGAAGTGTATGATTACACTTTGATTAATCAGGAGAATCAAAGAGGGCTGAGGTATGTTTCTGTAGTTCTGATGCCTGTCGAGGAAATCGTGTGTGTGTGTGTGTGTGTGTGTCTTTTTCATTAGGTTACATTACAAACCATCACACTGAAAATGGACTAAATGTGTAACTTGCCTAACAAACATAACATATAGCACCTATTATGTTTGCTGCAGTGGATCTTTGCTCCATCGGTCCAGTATCCACCGCAGGAAACATTAATAATGCAGAGATTCTTTTCATTCTATGAATCCAGGAGTTGAACGTTCATACACTAATTTCAGCCATATGTTGCTGTAATAACTGCATTTTCCATATGTACATAACATACATCCGACTCTAATGACAAAATGATGGCAAGATTTAGGAGGAGGAATAAAGCTTAAATCATAAAAAAGAAGATAATTAGACTTGCAGATTACAACTGTTTGCGTGCATGAAAGTGCATTTAATGTATTTGTGCATGGATGCATGTTTGAATTGCAGGGGCAGTCTTTTCAGTCAGACTAATGTCTGCATCTGTTGCCACCTCTACATGCCAGGGATTAGTACAGGACAGAGGAGGTGGGCTGCTAATACAGAAATAGCCTGTGACAAATGACAGGAGGTGACAGAGTAATATTTATTATGATAAATGTTGAGTGCACAATGTATTCTCTTATAACACCAGTGTTTAGATCCTGTTTGCCCCCTGGGGAAACAGAAGATTAGGTTAAAGCACACGATTAGATTAGATTACAATAATCTAAATGTAGGGTTATTACTACTTATTACTGAGTAACACATATTGTATTAGCTTTTGCATTTTTATTTCCTAACGTAAAGTTTGACTACTTTAACTTTAAGAATTCAGAATAAAAGAGATTAACAAAATTAAAAAACATGTCAGCGATAGAGTGTTATCAGTATTATCAATCAGATCAGAAAGCCTACATAACAAAAATCTATTTACATGTTTCTCTTTTTTTTCTTTTGAGGATGGTCTGAGGATATAAACTGATTAAAGTGGAGCTGTAGGTGCAAATTAAGTAACTTTTTTTTTTGCGTTTGCGTCAAACTCGCAGCCGGGAGTTGGCTCTCCTCTCGTGAGGAAAAGCTACACAAGTCTAGATTTACACCGAACTCACGGCTGCCTACGCACAAGCGGCAGATCCCTCCGGAGCGTACTCGTGAACCATCAGACCGACGTTCTGGGCTCTTTAACAAAGTGACATTCAATTACTGACCCTTTGGAAACTCTTCTCTAAGCTTCACTCAAGGTGAAGTGGCAGGTGCTGCGACAGATTAGACGGATGAATGATGTATTCTAATGGGCCGTGGCTCTGTCTCGCGAGGAGGCAGGAAGACGGACAATTTGAAGCATGGGAGTGACAATTGACGTCCAGGGAAAAGAGACGAATTTCACGGATGTCAAAGAAGTATTGCGAGGTAAGACCCAGCGTGCTCTGCCTCATTTAAACCTCATTTGTGGCCGAAAGCAGCGTAGCATCTTAATTCTTGTAGACAAGGTAGCGGAGGTAAATGTAGTGGTGCTTAATTATAAATTGCAGCAGGTGACCCATGTGAATGACAACTACCAGAATGCATAGTATCGTAAATATCGGTGATGAGCCAGGAAGTGTTTGTGTGTCAAATGAATGTGATTATCACAATTATCATGAAAGCGTCAACATTTCTGCTCTTAGAATTAGAGGCCGCTATAAGAGTTGCCAATTCCTATGGGCCTTTTCAAATCTGTCATGCTTGGGGTGGCCAGAAACAACCAAGACACTTTTTCTTTTATTTTTTTGCACGTTTGTCACACCTGAATGTTTCAGATCATCAAACAAATTTACGTATTAGTCACAGACAACACAAATACACATAAAATGCAGTCCTATGCAGCAAATCCAGTCCTGTGTGGTGCTATGTGAAAAAAGTGCTTGCCCCCAAAACCTCATAATTTCTTTGAAGAATTTTTGCTCCACTAATCTTTGCAGAAATGTTGAAATTCAGGCACATTGGAGGTTGAACAGGTCATGCCACAGCATCTCTTTTATTCACTTGTATTCTCTTTGACTAATATTTAAATTTGTTAGATGATCTGAAACATTTCGTCAGGGTGACGAACATGCAAAACCAAAAAGAAATCGAAGAGTAAAATCAACAGCGGTTTGCAACTAGACGAACAGGTACTCGAAGCTGCACTTCTGCATCACATTGGATACAAAACAATTACATTCATGCTAATTTAATATTGCTTCATACATTTTTATTAGTGCATTCGCCCTTCAACTCATCCAGTAGTGAGACATTAGCATTCATTTAAAGCCCTTCTGTTGGGCGGCTATAGAGAACTAATCAGGTGAGGATACAGGAACACAGCGAGCAGAGCTAACAAGGACCTGGGGGCAGGTGTGAAGGGAAATCAGCACACAGGAGGAAAAACAACCATTACTCCTCAAAATGCAAGAAACACAGACAGGACAGGGACAGACGGTGACACCTTCCACCTTCCACCTGGTGAATGATGTAAGTCCACTCTTCACTCTGTCCATTACCTGGCTGGTTCTATAGCTGTTAAACGTGCAGCTATGGTCTTCAGATGGTTCCTCATGTTGTCTGTCTGCAATCAGTGGGATTATTCCCTACGGATTGTCCTTCATTTTTTTATCACTTGTCACTGACGATAAATTGTTCATTACTTAATGGACTCATATTATGCAAGATTTGTTATTAAGCTTTACATCCCTTCTTGTATTACAGATTATCATGTGTCACTTGTCTGGGTTTTGTCATTAATCCAAGCCCCGGAATAGATTTCAAAGCATTTATGAGAAATTTATGTCTAAAAGCATTTTTACACTAATCTGTATGTGACTCAAACATGACCTGAAAGGAACATTCATTCTTATATATTATGATCTTATTGGGCATATGGCATATTCACAGAGCCCATTCGAGGTTCATGATATCATTGAGATTAATCACTGTGGAAAACACATTTGTCCCAATTAAACTCCAATTATAAAAAGGACCCTTCATCGTTCATCACACACGCATGCACACGAAAACACACAGAGAGAAGATTATAAACTCATTCATTGCCATTAAATTGTTAAAGAACCTGTTGAAATGTTGATTTTTACCAAAATATTAGGATGCTTTTCATGCTTTCTAAATCTTTCTGAGATTAAATGCATTTCCAAATTAAAAAAAAATACTACATTGCAGGTTAATGAAAATAAAATATGATAGGATAATTTATGCTGATGATTTAAATGTGCTTCTTTTTATATAGCACAGCAGAGTGGTATAGTGATTTGGCCATGGTGAAATGCATATTCTATATTATCAGTGGTCCCACCTCTCATTGTTTTAGGGGTGTTTAGATAAGGATTTCCTCAATCAGGGTGTATTTTACTGCATAAAAACACATGGGGAAAAACTCTGTGATTGCATTTTTCAGATAAGGGAGAACAAATAAATGTAAGCGCGATGGTAACATTACACAGGAAGCGACGGTGTAAGTCGGCGTCAACACGAATACATTCACTACACTGATCCCTATCTGCAAAACATAACTGATGTATTGACTGTAAAAGCACATTATCAGTTCCTGTTATGACTCAGCAAATGTAGTTGAAGCATTTCTGTAAAAAAAAATCTTACATTTTACTCTCTCACAATTTTAATTAGCAGTTGGCTGAAGAAGCTGCACGCCATAGCTGCTAAATTGTTAAATTATGAATCAGAACAGGGGATCAAATGTTTCCCTCCTGTCTTGGAGGTGAATCAATAATAACATTACAGAGGTAAAAGGGCGAAGACAAGGAGCGTTTTGGGCTACATCAATCCCACCAGGGAATATTGCCTCTCATATATTTCACACGCAGCCTATAATAGTGAAGGCGGCAAAGTCCATTTAGCATCATATTAACACAGATAATATCTTTGGGATTCTTTTTTAATAGACATCAGCATGTGAATATGAATTCAGGTTTTGGATGAAGACATCGGTTGGGTTTTCCAGTTGTCTATATTAAAGCAGAAACAACACAAGATCAATATGGCACCAGCCGTCTTTTCATTCAAATCATTAAATCAATGGTGTATTTTACGTAGCGCGGCACATGCTTATAGCACAGGAAGAGGGCTGGGTGTTGAAGCCAATTTTATAGGAATATTAACGACGTCACGCTACTGGGCCAAAAGAGCATTTCTGTTTTATAATGGAGAGGCTGTAAATTGGTGGATCCAATAAACACCTCATTTGACTATCAGAATTGAATTTATTTGGTATGTTATCGGGCGACACGGTGGTGCGGTGGGTAGCACTGTTGCCTCACAGCAAGAAGGTCGCAGGTTCAAGACCCGCCTTGGGCCTGGGTCTGGGGCCTTTCTGTGTGGAGTTTGCATGTTCTCCCCGTGTCTGCGTGGGTTTTCACCGGGTACTCCGGTTTCCTCCCACAATACAAAAAACATGCTCAGGTTAATTGGTAAACTCTAAATTGCCCATAGGTGTGAGTGTGAGAGTGAATGGTGTGTGAATGGTGTGTGTGCCCCACGATTGGCTGGCGACCATCTGGGGTGTATCCCCCTGCCTCTCGCCCATAAAGTGCGCTGGGATAGGCTCCAGCAGACCCCTGCGACCCCGAAAGGGAATAAGCGGGATAGACAATGGATGGATGGATGGATGGTATGTTATCATCCAGAAGAGTTTCACAGCAGAGTTATCCAGGCATTTTTTATAGCTTTAAATTAAGCTTAAAGTAAGGACCTATATATGGGATTTGGATGATCCCAGAGAAAGAATTGGCACACAAAGAATAAGACAGTAGGAATCTCTGTTTGATGATAAATGTTTTAGTTTTAAAGTGATGGTGAAAACATGTCTATGGCGGCAGAGAAAAGTTTTAAATGTATCACTATTGAAATTTTCATGTACAAAATGTAACTCACGGGTCCAAGTGTTGAGATTAGGAGGGACTGGATGCTAGAAACGTTGTGTTCTCATGTGATTATATCAAAGCACAAATCAACTGAAGCCTTTATTGACACAATATACAGTATAAAAACTAGCAGAATTGCAACACATGTGGTGACACTAATGGATAATAAATTTATTAACAATATAGAATGGGATTCAATGAGTCACCATTTATCAATTGTTTTAATTTTACAGGAAGATGAATGATATCAACTGCAGTATTGGTAAAGGAGTAAAAGCAGAAGAGTTTATAGCCATGTTATAGCCAAAAAAAACTGGAATACAAAATTTAAAATGATCATTTTGAGAAAAGATTCCAAAAGTAAATCTTGAAGAAATATATGTTGGAGGAACCAGCATGTCTGATTTACATTGCTATTGTTTTTAATTACTCTTTTGAGTTCATCTTGTATAATGAATATCATTTGTTTCCCATTTTCTGATACTTTTGTTTTATTTTATTATGATTGTTCTATTTTTTTCTCCTTTTCAGCCATTCATTCATTCATTCAGCCATTTATTTATATTCCAGAAGTAAAGTTTTGGTTGAATAATACAATATGACATATGGATATGGTTGTGGAGCTGAATGTAAATGTGCTGCATATATGTATTAATGGAAGAGAGAAATGTGGAGCTGCTGTTTCACAAAGATAGTAAGTAGAAAGTTGAGTTTTTAAGTGATTATGGACCATTTAGCACCTGATTCCGATGTATTAAGGAACTGGGTGGTGATCCCTGTAACAGAGCGTGTAAACGACATGGGGAATTATGCTAAAAATTACAATAATGAAAAGATCGGGAAGTCACGAGCAGTGATGCAGCGTATGATTAATGGTGGGGAGATGTCTGTGTGGAGCCTGTTCCATCCTGAGGGATCAGTTCAGTCATATGTCCTTTGCTGCTTTCTGTTCACGCAGCTTCTCCCCCAACGACATTCTGACATCTCCCGAGAAACCGAGGCCCGAAGGCGGCGAGTTCTCGTCAGCACATTCCAAACAGCACGGAATGGCACAGGGATCACAATCCAATATGTTGCACTTCGGGGTTTAAATCGTATTTGGGTTTCATTTCGTGACAAAAACTCAACCGATGGGCCCTAAACAGTTTTGCAGCTGAAGGCAGAGCTGGGTAAAATGGTTTTTACTGTTCTCCTACACCCCAATCATACCTGCCTCAGTGAGGGCAATTTTCTTCCAGTTTGAACTTTGTGCTCATAAATGTGAATTAAAGGTGGAAATAAAGCACAAAACGGCATATCCGAGATTAGGCACTTACCCGGGAAGAAATGAGGTTCACAGAACTATTCAATCAGATCGTAGAATTTAGTAATTTGAGGGTTGTGACATTTTCTAAATGTACTCAATTGTTACACTGCCTTTAATTTAAAGTCATACAGAAAGATCCCAGCGCGAGGATTTGAACCTGCACAATGTCACCAACTTAAACAAGGTGTAAGTCCTAAATAAATGAAACTGCTGTAATAGAGGTGCAAATGCAGGTGTTTTGAGGTGCAGGGTTTATCTTGAGGATTTAAGAGTTAGATTAAAGCCTCTTTCTGCTTGCTTATCTGTAATCTGGACAATGTGCAGTAAGTTGGGCACATAGAAAGGGAACCTGGTTAATCACAAGTGTTAACCGGCTCAACACAAAGGATTTAAGAACAAAAGCACCGAGCACAATGCAAATCATCCGCACACATACAGCAATTCAGATTTTACACAGCTGGTGAAAAAGAAAACAGTGAGGAGATGTGTCATTACCATAATTATTCTTTAAATACAAGAAAGTAAATTAAATACAATTTTTGTCACTATGTACTGTATGTATTAAACAAATATGCCAACTGCACCCCGCCCTTTGTGAGCTTTTCTGCTTCAGCAATCATTACGTAATGCACGGCCTGCTGACCTTATCATCGAAGCTGCTTGTGTATCGGATCATGCGTTGCGTGTATTGTTTGCACTGTGTGATGTGTCTAGTGACTAAACAATAATCAAAACAACAAAAAATAGAACATACGACTTGTTTACATCCTCATATGTTTCAGAGCCTCAGTCACGCAGCAGGGTTTTTTTTTTTTTTTTTTTTTTATCAGATACTTTCTTTACGCTTCGGAGGCACGCATGTCCTTCTGCATGCATGCCTTCGATTCTGAAGCGAAATCGCCAGAATAATGACATCTGGTCAAAGGCATGAGGAATAGAGAATTATTTTCTCTATCGTATGATGGCTTGTGGCAAAACGGATCGGCTCCACTTTCCATAGAGCTCAAGTTTAATCATTCAATCATTAAAGTCCCGCTGGTCAGAAACGTGTGTTTCTTCTTGTGCAGAACGATGTACAGTATGTGTGGTTTGAACCTAGAACGAGATTTTTCACACTTTCTATAAGCAAACAAAAAAAAATCATTTGGGGAAAGTATTTTATATACAGTACTGTGAAGCATGTCTGCGAGGGAGCTTAAAGGCGCTGCTTTAAATCCAGACGCTTATACAGAATGTGAATGATATTCAGGGCAGGCCGTCGATATGAGATGCCGGTATGATATTTATTCAATGATTTTTGTATTTGTTGGATACAGCATTAGGAATACAAATACCTCGGACAGGGAATACATTGTCCTTCCTGTTAGCCTGAACCTGAAATCTATATTGTTGGATACAAGTTTGCCTGAAATATTTTTAATATAAATGAGTTTTTGTACTGATAGGAACAAGGTACTTCAGGTACTAATGGTGTAAGCCATTTACAGTGTAGTTTCCCAGGAATTCATTATTTTTTTAAATAATGATAGGTATATACATATATAATAAATATGTCATGTTTATTGATTTATATAATTCAACTCAAAGTGAAAATTAATGATCTTAATCTGTACAGAGAGCCTAAGTGTATTAAATTACCCCATGGCACTTTGGAATATTTATGCATGGTGGTCAATGGCTATTGAAAAATTCTATTTGAGCTGTGCCAAGAATTACAAATGTGATGTTTGACAAGTTGTACCACAACAAAAAGTTGCTAGTGTCCAGAAGTTTGGTCAGTGAACAACTTCTTTCATCTCGTAACATATACATGGCTTCAGTGGCTTGTGCAGGGAGCCAGAGAGA
Organism: Eupleurogrammus muticus; assembly: GCA_036785175.1. Classification (NCBI taxonomy): domain Eukaryota; kingdom Metazoa; phylum Chordata; class Actinopteri; order Scombriformes; family Trichiuridae; genus Eupleurogrammus; species Eupleurogrammus muticus. The sequence goes on along the minus strand of JAYKQN010000014.1, from coordinate 13,557,417 downwards.
TATTACCCATAATTACGTACTTTCATAATCTTATTCATGCTATGTGTGATTCATTGTACAACAGGTTCAAAAGATCAGTTTTCTCTTGGCATTCACCACCATATATCATTTTATCTGATATGGTGGAAGCACTTAGGCTCTGTATAACTGCATGTCATCATTTCCCTCACAGACTTTTTCTAGCATGTTCACTATGTGACATTCATAAGGTGATGATATGTTAAAGTTGTGCTCCCGGCTTTCTGCACTGCTCTAAATATTAATAATTCTTGCCTGGTGGTTGACCGTTCGTTCACTCTTCACTGATCATGCGTGCAACAATCTACTGTGTAACTATTCCTCTAGAGTAAAAACTAAAAAAGACTGTTTTAGAGAAAAATCGAAGAGGGACCAAATATTTGACAAGGAGGTAAAAAAATGATTGTGAAGATTCCGTGCCATCTTATGTTTCAGTGCACCGCTTATGTCTCCAACAGGACCAGGCCTGCAGCTGGCATTTAGCTTTTAATGAAGTCTCTGCAGCGGCTTTCAGCCTGGAGAAGAAACAGTGTGATTAACCTTCTGTTCCCAGGGTGCTGTTTGCAGAGATGTTCTGCTATTATCCCACACTTACATACCGCCATGTTGATGTCTGCCGTGTCGCATAGCCCGGGTTACCTACATACAGAAGACAACATATTTACTTTAGACAGCACCATAGCATAATTTCACCTTAAATGATGTCATCTCTTGCATGAGCAGCGAGAAACGGCAGATGTCTCGGGTCTCCGAAGAATTAAACGAGAGCTCGGCTTTGTGCGGGGTTTTGCTGCTTTGCAGAGAAAAGGGGAAAATGTGGCATCTTTGCATTGGAATGCAAGTGCATGGACCTGCACCGCTTACAAAGCTCTGACATCCCTTATTGTAATGCTATTCATTTATTTATGTCTTCATTTTATGTAGAGGTGCTTTTCATTTATTATTATTATTTTTTTGTTATATGAATTAACTTATACAATTTGCGACAAAATGTGTAACGTGTGTTTTTTTGCTACCACAATGCATTAACAGCTTCCAGACAATTTTGTAACTCAGGACATCTCCTGCAACACCTTCAGAACAATTCGGATTATGATGACATCTGTGGTGCGAACCGAACACCGAGACAAAAAAATAAGAAAAAAATTAAATAAAGGGCACACTGACATGCTTAATCTGAGGTAATGGAAGTGACATCCCATAAGGTCTTTTTCACACGGACACCCAGGGGGCGTGTCCGTATGTAGCGTGCAATATAATGATGAAGACCACGGAAGGGAACCGGCCTCTGGGGGATAAAGAGGTAACGGCCTGCGCGCTCGTGTCCAACACGCCAGCTCCAACTCAAGCTGCCTCACAGAGTACCACTTCTTTTTTTCTAATTAAGCCGCAGTGTGAGCATTTCCCCACACAACGGCCTCGTCTCCCGCCTGGGAAGGTTTTCATTATATTATTGACTTACCTTTTGATAAATGAAATGTGTTTCTATCCTGGCCCTGGCAGTGAGCTACACCTCCTATCCACTTAAAAAAAAAGACAAATTGACTTCATGAAATGACAGTAAATTGCTATTAAATTAGAAAAAAAAGAGTTGAGTTACTTCATTTGAGCTTCCAGCTAAGCTTTTAAACTGTGTCTGAGTGATAATTTCAGGCCCAAAATAATAATGCTTCATCCTGCGGGGCAGAGCAATCTCTGAAGTGTTTTTTTTTTCTTTTTTTCCGTAGCTCTGCCATGTCGGATGCTTCCTTGAGGTTGCAGGGAGCGTCAACAGAGCAGCGGTGGTTACGCTTCATTTAAACCACAAGGGCCAGACTGAGCCCAGCTGTTCTTTCAGAGGTGCCGGCTAAATTAGCCCTGAAAAGTGGAGCGCGTTTGCCTCGGCACTGTTGCGGCGCGGTGTGGGAGGAACTTTTGAGAAACAGTCAGATAGTGTCGGGGCAACGGAGTGAAACATGTAGCCTGCAGGTATCGTTTTATACACAAACAAAAGCACCTTTGCATGGTCAGTGGAATGCAAAACAAGACATTCAGTTAACCATCGTGAAACCGCAGAGTTTCATTATTTATGTTCACATCAGGAGGAAACTGTGCACATATTTGTTAAGCCCCACGCATATAAAGTTACTCTATAAATATTTCTGGTCCGTCACTTCATGAGAAATGAAGCCCGGTGAGAGTTCAATCAGGAAAACTTAAAGGGGAAATACCATGCACATTTCCAGGTCTATATTTTTATTACCAGGGGCTCCTCTGGTATATATTCGCATGATTTACAGTTAAATAAACAGATTCATCTTACGTCCAAAGCTCTACAGGATGCTGTACAGGGTTGGCTGTGTTTTCTGCTGAGGTTTTTGAAGAGTTTCTAAAGAGATTTTGAAAAACTAAATCCTTAGTAAAAAAAAACCATCCACATGTCAGCTCTATATGTATGTGCTTATAAACCAATGTAAAACAACTATAAAATAGTAACACTGTGACACACGTTGCCTCTGGTACAATGACAGACTTGTAATAATCATTCAAAAAAAATGATTGCGCTCGTTTTATATACAGTTTAATGCAATTTTTATTTGTTACCTGTCGGAGAATCGCACAGCAGCAAGTCATGCAAAACAAAAAACAGACCGGCCGTGAAAAACTAGAGAGGACAGTCCCGTGTGTCACCCGTGCATCTCCCGAGGTCAGTGGAGCTGCCTTAGCTGATTCCAGTGGACACAATCTGCCACGACAAGCCTGATGCATCGCTTGCAGCCTGTGGAGTTCCATGGTCAGGGTGGCCCTTTGTGCAGGCCCTCAGTGTCTGGAACAGGGAAAGTTAGCCCCTGTCTCTTTAAGGCCCCGCTCTGTTCTGATTGGCTAAGCTACACAAACATGTAGCTTTACCTTATTAGGAGGGGCGAGTAGAGGGACACTCAAAGCATCTTATATATCGTTAGCCTCATAGCATCATCGCCTAAGTCATTTTTTTTGTCCAAATAAGGATATTTGCATAGCTCTCCTTCCACTGCTACATCATCATGTCTTCCTGCCAATCACAACACTTATTAGAATCCAAAAACACTATCTGCTCAAGTCCTTGCTTTGACTTGCAGTTTTGATCCAAGCAAAACGACAGAGGAAGAAGCTTTCGACAAATCTGTTGCCAGTCAATTAACTGTATTATGAACTGTGCATTTAATTTAAAATTACTTTTTTTTGCTTGAAGCTATGATAGATATAGTTCCCATTTATGCAAGGTAAAAAAGCCAAGTCAAGGCATAATTCTGTCTATTTCTTTAATTGTTAGACAATTGATGATGAGTTTAATTCTTTTTGCATACGTCTGATTGAAAATATCAATATACTGTATAAACAAAAACATTTTTCAATGTTATTTCTAAAATTTGTGTTTTTCTTGTTTTCCAAAAATATTGAAAATATAATGTTGACCATGTTTAACATCGGGGCGACACGGTGGTGCGGTGGTTAGCACTGTTGCCTCACAGCAAGAAGGTCGCAGGTTCAAGACCCGCCTTGGGCCTGGGTCTGGGGCCTTTCTGTGTGGAGTTTGCATGTTCTCCCCGTGTCTGCGTGGGTTTTCCCCGGGTACTCCGGTTTCCTCCCACAATACAAAAAACATGCTCAGGTTAATTGGCAACTCTAAATTGCCCATAGGTGTGAGTGTGAGAGTGAATGGTGTGTGAATGGTGTGTGTGCCCCACGATTGGCTGGCGACCATCTGGGGTGTATCCCTGCCTCTCGCCTTAACGCGCTGGGATAGGCTCCAGCAGACCCCTGCGACCCCGAAAGGGAATAAGCGGGATAGACAATGGATGGATGGATGGATGTTTAACATCCAATATCACTAGCATGATTCGTTCACTTTAAAGCTGTAGTGCGTAAGATCTGTCTCCCTCTGCTGGCAGTAAAAATCTGTTTACACAATAATAATTTGTGAAAAGCATTACAAAACCCTGTCAAAATGATGTGTTAAAATTCCGTCCAGCGAGGAGAGTTGCCACAGACATGATATTAAAACAGAGATTCACCGGTTGGTGATAGTCTATATCAGCATTGTGTGAATGTATTGAATGTATTGAACATGAATGAATGAATAAAGGATAAAACATTTACAATATATTGTCTATATATTTACAACAATAACAATACAATCATACAAAAACAAGAATAATAATAATAATAATAATAGTAATAACAATAATAATTATAATAAAGGCAGTGCCCAAACACAATAGGTTCTGAGAGGCTCAATTAATCGTAAGTTGTTATATATTAAATTTGAATCCATAACTAGCATTTAAGGTCATTCAAATGCCATGACTACTTTAATAGGAAAGTATTATTCCCTAATACTTGCATTGTTTATGCATCTGACAATCTGATGGACAGGTCTGGGTATAAATACTTTGAATGGGATATCACTTAAATTCAAACGTGAGTCAATACGACATAGCGTATATTCACATGTATGTATTTACATACATCATTTATATGTACAAGTTCCACATTGCAGCTTTGATGTTCCCTTGATTTATTTAGAGTTTTTTTTATTACAGTCAGCTGACATTTTTCACCCCATTAAATAAAAGTTTGACCGAGACCTCTGTGAGGTTAATCACCTTTTTACTGTCAAACTTCAAAACGAGCCCCATCCCCGCCACCGTCAGCTATTATTTTTCGGTGTCATGTCTCCTTGGATTCGCCCCCAGTTTCATCTGAACCAGCTGTCCGGTGGCTCCCGCACAGTTTATGGCGTGGCTTTCTGTGTAAACATGTCTCGCAGCCAATTGTTTTCCGAACAGATGTGAGGACCATAAACGCCTACTGTTTGAAACCAGAGATGGTTCACAAACGAGGCCGATTGCAAAAGGCAATTTGTGTTGTCACGTAATATATATCAAATATATATATATGTATTATCATGTATTACCCTGTGATAATAACAGACACTACAGATTTATTCACATTACACCGTTCTTGTAAACACTACAACTCAAAGAGAACACACACACACACACTCTGACACCAGAACAGATGTGAAGACCATAAACGCCTACTGTTTGAGAACAGGGATGGCTAGAAAACAAGGCTGATTGCAAAAGGCAATTTGTGCTGTCACATAATGTATTTTTATAATAGACTAGTGCAGTGTCCGGAGGAAGGATGTATTCCTATAGATAACTGGAAGCTGAAGGAGTTTGACCAAATGAGGCTGTTTTCATAGTCATGATAAAAAATATCACATCGGCTAAGACATGGACATACATTGAAAGTAGGAGAGACATACAAATACAGCTGCAATTTATGTTAAAAGTGTGGATGTCATCTACATATCCGTTTTGAAATCATGTTAAGTATAACTGGGCATATGATACATATCTTACTTTATACTTTTTCTTGTATAGTGTAGCAACCTGGGCATGTTACTGTTATATTTGTTTAAAAAAAAAAAACGTGTTTAGGCCCAGATTCTGTTTTTTTAGGTGATATTTCTGTGACTTCCTGAAGGTCTATGAACACGTCTTGGAGAAAGCCCTCTGTTGCGTGTGTATGAAGTAGTAGTAGCAGCTGCTTTCAATAGCAGATGCTAGCAATACGTTGGCTGTAGAATAGGATGTGATATATAAATCTGTGGGATTTGAACTTTAGCTTTTTTGTAAAAAGATTTTTGTGGCAAAGACAGTTTTTTTAGACAGTAGCCAAACAGGTGATGGGAGAGACTGGGAGAGATAGGACTTAAACCTGGGTCTGATGCTTATGAGGTAAGAGCTCTACCCTTACACCACTGCAGTACACACATGGGGTTTTAATTTTGTAATAATAATAATAATGATAATAATGATGTTTTGAATATCCATCCAAAATAATAATAAAACAAAGGACACACACCATTGTGTCATGTGCATGTTATATCTGTAAGCTGAGGTTGATATGACCAATAGTCAGAGAGATATCGTGAGCCACAGACACAGAGACTCTCTGGCTTTATAGATAGATGTATTGTTATATATTATGCTGTGATAAAAAAAACACTAACAGACACAGCAGATTTATTCAAATCGCACCACTCTTGTAAACACTGCAACTCAAAGAGGAAAGAAACACACAGACCCAGAGACGAAGGCGATAACAAGGCGAAGACAACGACTGGCTTCTCCCTCATCTTCACTGTGGTTACACCCACAGGCCCGAGAGCCCCTGTTAGAATGCAGACGACTAAAAGTAAATTCGGATCATCCACTTAAACCCCCGTGTTGCATAAACAACCACTTGGATTATCCTCACCGAGGCAAGAAGACAAAGTACATGCAACGGCAAACACACACACACACACACACACACACACACACACACACACACACACACACACACACAGACCCATGAGAGGCCTGTGCCAAAACACACAAACTAACATCGCAAACACATTAGATGGGATAAAGATTCTTGAGTTGGACTTGGACAGTGTTAAAGCGAGAATTTTTTTTTTTTTTAGAGGGTGGGGGGTAATTTACAGAGAGCATTCACTCTCCATCCTTAATTGAGCATCTAATTTTCTCCAGTTTATCTCATCATCTCCTCATATTAGCCAGCATAATTTCATTAACTTCTTCTTGTCACACTATTCAGTTAAATATTAATTCTGGATTGTTTATATTCTAAACAGTGGAATCATTAAATCAGTATTCTTGCCTGACCAGGTACGTCACCGACGACAAAGTGATGCGGCAACACAAAGCCGACATCAACGGGCCTCCGCCGTACGTTTATCTACGGAATATATTCCTTTGAGCTCAGCTTGCTGTAAAGGAATCCGCTTTGGCAAACAACGCCGGGCAAATAATGTGATTTCCATCCAGCCGTCATAATGCGCGGGCAGTCGTGATAACGATGCGTTTGTCATGGCCCGGCACGGGGGCGGCGTTTAACGCCACGATGTAAACGGATATTTACAAAGATCCCGGTGACAACTGTTCATTTGGCTTAGCACATTAATTGCAGTAGAGCTGCTCGCTGCGGCCCACAAAAAGGTCATTCACGCTCTTTTTAACACACACACTTTTTTTTCCTTCCTTTTTGTGGGAACAGGGCAATGAACTTGAGGGCTTTAAACCACTGCTTTATGTCCATGCTGACACACAGTTGGGATAAACAGGAGCAGCAGTCAAAGGTTTCTCCTCCGTTAGTTGCCCTCATTGCCTCGTGGTGCGCTGACTCAGAGGAGCACCGGAGGTCACGGCCAGACATACCAAACGGGCCGGACTCGACTGCACTGATCCTCAGCCAAAAAATGAAGCGGGAGTGGAGTGGCGGCGAAGATCACGGCTTATCACTTGGAGCCACCTGAGCGAGGCTCTGCAGGAGAGCGCTCGGCTACGCTGTCAAACATTCGCGTTTTACGCTTTGTTCAAGTCACCTTGAAGCTCGTGTCAGTAAGTAGCTCACGCTAAACCCTGCAGTCATGCAAAGCTGCGCGCGCTGACTCACGAGAACACGGCCTTCTTATACTCTAGGGAGTCATGTTAATCAAATCCTGCCAGTGTGCACTTTATTATATATTATTATATGGCATGTTCTTTTTTTTTTTTCCTATTTTGCCTTTTTTTTTTTTTTACCAGTTTAATATATAAAGTTTTCATGGCCTATTTATAAAAAATAACATGCTCTTATGGCCTGAAAGCACCTAGTTAGTCCTGTAGTAGCAAGTAGTTTCCTCTCAGCCCCTCCCTGCTGAAACGCCCACCCTGTTGTGATTGGTCTAGAGCTCTCGGAAATGCCCCTCCCACAGAGAGCCGGGAACCAGGAAGTCAAGTACATGCACTCTAGAAGGAAGGGTCAGCTACAGGGATCCAGTTACTATTAGTTGTTATGTTTTACAAAGTAATGATTCAGAACCTATGTGGTATAAGTTTGTGTTTATTGTGAAAAAGGAAAGGGAATAAAACCTGTTACCACTTATTTTCTAGGTATTCATTTCTCTGTATTTACCTTCTTACTACCAGTGGTAACTGCCCAACGACACCATGTATTTACAGGGTAGTATTACAGCTTTAGTTTTTTGCTTTTATTTATTGCTGGACTTAATGCTACTTATTATGTGTGGCAATTACCCAACAATAGATTATAATTACCATATAATATCATAGATTTGAATCATTTACCTATGTATTGTCAATAGTAATTACAGATTAACAATTGCATTTATTTGCCAGGTAAATATCAAGTATTTCAGTTCAGCTGTCTATTTAATTGCCAGTGGGAATGACCAAATAAAAGTTTACTTTTCATAATCAAGCGCCTTCAGGAAAAATATTTTACACAATGTGTGATTCATACATGAAAGCTTGCGTCTTAAAATGTCAGATCAGAGAGCATCTTGACTATCATGACTTTTTTTTTATCTATGCTGGGCCACTGCTCACATGCATCCATATTGCTCCTATACAAAGTCATCCTGCAGAGTCTCTCATTTGTTTGACTTTGGAAAGTAAAGAGTTCTTTTTATGGAGCAAAAAAGGCTCACTTGCAGGAAAAAACATTCATTGAATTTGATCACATAGACCCAAAGGGTAAATGATTTCCCTTCAAAAGTGTGGCGACAAGACTGCCAGAAAGCAAATGGGATGCCCCAAAGCACATGTGAAAAGCCGGTAAAACCAGTAATGTGTCTCTATGGTCCACAGTACGTTATCCCTATGCTAAATGGAACTGGCTTCTCTCTCCACAGCCTACATTTTAATGACTAAATAAAAACTGGGCTCTGAATCACTGAGGAATCCCACACGAATCCACAGCCTTTGATGAAACGGCGTCCAATCCGTGGATTGAGCTCACGGTGGTAGAATTAGGTTTAAATACCTTTCGGTCTCAAGATGCTCTCTGATCTGACATTTTAAGACGCAAGCTTGCATGCAACCCTAATAAAATGTCCCTCATCTGAGCATCTGTGCAGTATTTAGTATACAGTCTGCTGTTATTATAAAAAAGAGTAGCGAGAGCATAAAAGTTTTGTTTCATATCAGCAGAGCAGAAAAAGTATTTTATATTATTCCCTTTTCTAATCTGAAATTTTATGACGCATTACATGTTATCTAACAAATGCACACTTCGTGCAGATCCTCATTAATTTGATTTACATTTCCATACCTCCAACAAAAAAATAGCCCAGAGGAGGGCAATTTTGAGTTATAAACAAGTTTATATGATAATTTTGCAAAACTTATGGATCAATCGTTTCAAGACTGTGTTTGTGTCTAATATGAGTAAACAGCAAAGTAGTTCAAAGCTCTCTGAAATTTACATTTGTTACATTTGTGTCAGAAAACGTGGATGTATTTTAAATAATGCAACATTTTGTGAGACTCCGATTTGATGGATATATGTCATATATTTGTGTGATACTTAAATAAATTGCACTTTATGTATTCTGTAAAGTTTCAAGTGAGATTTTTGACCCTTCATGGTCATTTACTATCATTACAGATATGAACATTGCAATTTTGAACAATTTAAGTGTTTCAGTGAAGAATGGGAGTAGAATGACGTCTGCAAATTGTAATACACAAGTAAAAAAAAAACCCCAAAATAGCTCAAAATTCAATATGTTTGTTTGATAGTAGACAGTTATAAAAATTACTAAAAATTATTCAAAAATAGAAAGCTATTTTTCCCCCAGCACAAGTGGTGTAGTGCTGTGTAGAGATGGTGCTTTGGGGAAAATGTATTCACTCACCAATAGCAGATTCAATTTAGTTAATTTTGTTTAAAGCTGTTATTAAAGTCCTTTTTCACTGACCACTTCACAGGAGAGAGCTTTGACATTTTGCTCCTCACGGATTGCCCAAAAAAGCATTATTATGAGATTTTTCACCTGAGAAAAGTATAAAATATATCATATAGAATGTATTGAACGTAATTGATTCATTTCCTAATTGTAAACTACACAGAAAACTGAAGTGTATTTTTGGCAACACTGTACTAAAATGGAACTGCTGGCCTGGCATGTTTTTAGCATTGTGTGTTGAGTTATAGGTCTCTATTCTCCAAAAGCATATTGTAAACTTTATGGACCCATGCAGGATAATGAGGTAAATGGACTGCATTGATATAGCACTTTCAACACGGTCAGACCATGGCACTTTACAATTCACCCATTTACACACACACACACACACACACAAACACACACACACCAATTGTGGTAGAGCTACCGTGCAAGGCGCTGGCCTGACACTCGGATGCAACATGGAGATCAGGGTCTTGCTCAACGACACCAGGAATCGAACCTTCAACCCTGCTGATAAAGGGAGAACTGCTCTAGCTCCAGAGCCACAGTTTTATATTGTTTTCACTATTTTTACACTATGGTATGGTGTTTCCATATGGCAAAAAAACTAAAAACTGATACAAAAAAAGTAAAATGTAAAATTAAAATATCATATTGATAATGGTTATTTGGTCAATAAGACAAAAAAAACATGCAAAACATTTTTTTCCCCCAGCAGCAGGGTGCTTATCATACATAGAGTGTTAATAATAAGCAATTAGTGTATTGGTCATTGCATCCACATTCAGATGCTGAACTTATCACCGTGTGCATTATAGATCTATGAATACGTGACCTGCAAGCGTGAGGAGATGAGATGAAGCATGAGTGGTGCCGTGGGGAAGCTTAGAGGGAGCCCAGAGAGAAAGCATCACGCTGGTGAAAAGGTCATGTCTCACATTTTACAGGTAAACAGCCTGAGATATTAGACTCAGTTATGGGGCATGTCTAGTCTAGACACTTTTTGATTGGACAGGTTTAAGGTTCCGGGGGCCTGGAGTTTAAATATTTCATTTTACTGTTGTATAAACAGTTTTATCCTTATGACATTTAAAACAAAAAAAACTTAAGGAGTGCACCTTTTTGAGAATTGAATTAGTTTTTATTAGATTTCATTTAGTGTTGCTTTTTTGCAGAAATGGCCCGGAAATGGAAATTAGAAGGGAGCTGAGTATAAAGGTCAATTTGTTAGTGAATTAAAGCTCAATGACTGAATTCAAGTTCAAGTTCAGACTGCGAATACCTGGCTATAACGACAAGCTCTTATCCGATTGATGCACCAACTAATGGGCTGCAAGGGTTTCATAGGGTTATATATCTTATAATGAACTTTACACCCAGCTGAATCTAAATTAAAACGCAACAGTTAATTGTCGGACAGGAGAATCACTTAACCTTGTTGCGTGCACATTTTTAGGAATTGTTAAGTGTTGAGTGCCGAAGTGGATGATAATTGCCATTGTCATCATAATTAGGCTTGGGCTCTTCTATTAAAGTAGAACGCCATCTATTTTAAGAACTGTTAGTCTTCCTAAAGCTATGGAAGCGTTAAATCCATCTCTGCTCCACTACTTCGGAGCAGTGGCAGTGGTTTGCAGTCACGCTGAATTATTTGGTTTGTGCTCCGGCATCGCGAACGCAAACCAGGACTCACACATGACTCGTATTAGTCATCGAAAGAGCGTATACTCGCCGGGAATAGACGTTGTCTGCGGTTTGTTCCGCTGCTTAAAAATCAACCGCATGTTTACAAAGGAAGAAAGTGGTGTGACGGTATTATGGTCTGGGAACAAGTCGAGGTGGATGGTCGGGTCGCTCATGCTCCAGCTCACCTAGTTCGTACGTGTTCCCCAGAGTGTGACTGTGCAGTGTGCAATAGATTTTACTTAGTACGATTAGTCCAACATTGAGTACAATTGTCCTGAATTACCCAATCCCATGCAATTGAACTTATTCAAGTTTATCAAGGAATTTGAGATTTTAAAAATCTGAATTTTTAGTATATTTATATTTTTAATATATTTAATTCAAGTAAGGTAAAACTAACCAAAATCTACCAATGGAATAAGATATTTCCGTTAATTATTAATTAATGTTAATCAATTTTGTTTCAAACTCTTAAGATTTCATTTTTAGGAGCATAATTATAACAAGTAATCGAATCATAAACAAACGGTGTAAATCATTTTATATATTTTATAAATTGGCAGTAGGGTGTGTTAGGGGGGGAACTCATCATCTCAATATTATTTAATTTCTGGCTACAGCCCGGGCCCTACAGTATTTTATTTATTAGATAAGACTATTTTTTAATCATTTGTCTTGTCCGTATGTGTACATTTGTTTCCCATATGAACAAGTCCTACACCGATAAGTGTCAATCTTTAGCCCCCATCCACACTCTTGCTTTCCTTTTTTGTAGTCTGCAGCCTTGTTTGGGTTGTCAAAGCCTCACTACTCACCCTCGGGTGGTTTTGAGGATGAGGTAGGCGACTTCATTAAATAGTTAAGATAGCTGCAGTAAACCCTCGCTTTTCACAGCAGGTTCCGTCGCAGCTGTGGAGGCAAAGGACGGCTTCTTAACAGGAAAATACTGTAAGAACAACCAGGTGCTTAACAAGAATAAGCAGCAATTACATTGTTAAACGAGAAGAGCAGTATGAGCTGTAGGATTTGATGGTGTTTTGGTATGGGTAATGGATATACGTGTGAAACACTTGAAGGATGTAGACTACTGCATATGAAGTATTTATTTGTCTCTACTTTGTGCATGTGTGTGTGTGTGGGAGTATGTCTGGGAGAGAGGTCTCTATTTCTCTCTCTCCTACACTGTAAAACTATTACCTTCAAATTAAGTACTTCTGTTTATTCTTAAATACTGCAATTTCAGTTGTATTTACAGTATTGAGTGGTTACCAGTAAATCTTTGACTACTGTGATTTTCTACAGTAATACTTTGATTACAGTGATTTATTGTAAAATATACAGCAATCCACTGTAATAAACAGTAACATCACTGTGTTAAACACAGTAAATAACCACAGATGTCAATGCAAAGTTTTACAGTGTAAATGTCTTCTAGAGATACCATGAACACTGTATCTGTGAACTTTCAATTTCAAGGTGATAAACATTTAATCCAAGATTGGTATTGATTTTTAAGTATAAAAGTATAAAAGTAAAAGCAATGAAAAGATATCTATTTTCTGCCAGTCAGAAAATATAAGCTGTAATGACAAATTAGAGATATTGCAGTTAATGTGTTATATTGTCCCTTCCAACAGGTAATGGGGAGTGAGTGACCTGAACTCCATTAAATAAACAAGTGATTTTTAGCCGAAAAAAAACAACAACCTTTAACTCCCAAAGTATGAGTTGTCATATTTTTTTTTTCCTGCAAGTGAAAAAATGTGTTTCACGTGTTTTGTTGTCCTTTTACAGGTATTTTAACATTTAAAAGGGGGCTGGGTTGGTAATTAGTGGCACAGAGCAGGTCACATAATGCACTTTCTGGCAGAAAAATCACTTTCTAGCTCGACAGTTATCATGAAAAGAAGCCAGAGTGAAAAAAGTAGTAATAGGGATTTTTTTTTAAATGCAAGGAGTAGAAAACAGGCTACAGATAAGTGTGTGAAAATTAAGCAGTAGAAGTAAAACATCAGCTGAAAAACAGTTACTTGAGTCCAACAGCGCTGGCCAACCCAGCTCCTGTAGAGTTTATGTCCTGCTCTTCACCTGATTCTAGGTATTAACAAGCTTCAGCTGTTTGATAACAGGGTGAGAATTAGAATCAGGTGTCTCCTAATGCTTTCATAAGGCATATAATAGTTGCGAAATTACTTTTTGAAGCAGAGTAGTTTGATACAAAATTTTTCAACAATACATAGAAAGCAATACAATACAAAGAAAGGAATAAGAAATGTACAGGTAAAAAAATTTGCATATTTTGATGAAGTGCCAACTCTCCTGACCTGAACCCCATAGAGAATCTGTGGGATATTGTGAAGAGAAAGTTTAGAGACGCCAGACCCAAGACTGTGGATGAGGTTAGGGCCTATTGAAGCATCCTGGGCCTCCATACCACCTCAGCAGTGCCACAGACTAATTGCCTCCATGCCACGCTGCATTGAAGCAGTCATTTCTGCAAAAGGATTCCCAACCAAGTATTGAGCCCATAACTGAACATAATTATTTGAAGGTTGACTTTCTTTGTATTAAAAACATTTTTCTTTTATTGGTCGGATGAAATATGCTAATTTTTTGAGATAGGGATTTTTGTTTTTTCTTTACTGTTAGCCAAAATCATCAATGTTAAAACAATAAAAGGCTTGAACTACTTCAGTTGTGTGTAATGTATCTAAAATAAATGAAAGTCTAATGTTTATCAGTACATTTCAGAAAATAATGAACTTTATCACAATATGCTAATGTTTTGAGAATGACCTGTATATTATACAAATCATGTGTCCTCATATATTATAGATATAAGAAACAGATGACTAAACAAATACCTGCAAAAAACCGACAAAGGACTCACAAGTCAAGTGCAATGAAAAATAGTAAAGTAGAGACTTACATTGTACCCATTCAAAATAAGTTCCTTATAAAGTTTTGTATTGTTTTATCAGTTAAAATCAGTGTGACATTTTAGTGAGATACCATATCCCAATTTTACATTTCACATGTAACTCAGCATATCTAATTAAAAACACATTTTATCAACTAGTATTACATTCTAGTTGGATTAATGGCTACACCATCAACATTTTTGCACAAAATTGTGTTTTTTGTTGAAAAAAAATTTGATAAGGAACCAAAATAAACACAAAAAATATATTTTGAGAGACCTGATTAATGCTTTTTTAAACTGTATTTTAAATATTTTTGGCTTTTTGGTTGACCTTATATATATATATATATACATATATCCATCCATCCATCCATTTTCTATCCCGCTTATTCCTTTTCAGGGTCGCAGGGGTCTGCTGGAGCCTATCCCAGCGCATTTATGGCGAGAGGCAGGGATACACCCCAGATGGTCGCCAGCCAATCGTGGGGCACACACACCATTCACACACCATTCATTCACACACTCACACCTATGGGCAATTTAGAGTTTACCAATTAACCTGAGCATGTTTTGTATTGTGGGAGGAAGCCGGAGTACCCGGTGAAAACCCACGCAGACACGGGGAGAACATGCAAACTCCACACAGAAAGGTCCCAGACCCAGGCCCCAGGCGGTCTTGAACCTGCGACCTTCTTGCTGTGAGGCAACAGTGCTACCCACTGCTCCACCATGTCGCCCCATATACATATATATATATATATATATATATATATATATATATATTTTTTTTTTTTTTAAGCTTCATATTCCGTATACCTGACACCTCAAATCAACAGGTATGCCATGTGCCTCGCTTTTTTTTTCCTGACTATTATTTTTCCCCCGTGAATAATCACAACAGGTGTTTGGCAGGTGTGAAATGTCAGGGAGTGGACAAAAGCCCGTGACGTGATGAGTCCGGTGTGTCGGCTGTCATTCCTCGCGCGCGGAGGGGGGTGGGTGGGGGGGGGTCGCCGCTCGGCCGGATGAGCGGCTTCCGCGGCTTCTGATTGGCCCGTCTCTGCCCAGCGGGAGCGAACCGGGCTCCGCTCGTCGTTACCGCCGCTCCGGGTTCACGAGCGCGTCAAACACCGCGGGGGCTTCGGCGCGGCGCGAACGTCTTCCCCCTCTTTTCTCGCCTCGGACTTGGAAAGTGATATCTTTGTTTGAAAAAAAAAAAGAAAGAAAGAAGCGTCGTTTCGCGCCATGGATGCTAGCATTTACCACGTCCTGCTGGAGGAGCTGGAGGACCTGAACTGTAGCTTGATAGACGCGTTGCAACACACTTTTATGGAAAACGCTTCATTTTCATTGCTGAGCGCTGATGGTAAGACGGAATGTATTTCTCGTTAAATATTGAGGTTTTTCCGCGACTTTGAGAGGAATGGAAAATGGAAATAATAACCTAACGCACCTTTTTGACATTTTTATTTTACTTTATCATCATTATTATTATTATTTCCAAGGTTTTTATTGCAACGCCACAACGGATGAGATTGGGACCTGCTGGCCGCGGAGCAGCACCGGGAGGATTGTAGAGAGACCCTGCCCCGAGTACATCAACGGGGTGAAGTACAACACCACCAGTAAGACCGCAAAGTTCTTTATCTGCCACTTGTTCGGTGCAAGCGGAGAGATTAGGACAAATAAGAGTTCAGCACTGAGGTACCAAGCATTAAGTAACACGCGGAGGCAGACATGTGCTGTTAAAGGCGTAATTGAGAACAATTTGGAAGTGATGATCTTTATGATCATTACTCCTCACAATGAGCACGTGCCCTAGCACAGGACAAATCCATCCAAAATCAAATAATAACATCCATGTTAAAAGAGGCTCATTTGTAGTTTATACTAATGCATTTCTCTCCTAATGCCACCAGTTATTTTGCAATATTACTAATTAAAAAACAAACAAACAGTGTATCATGATGGCCAGTATCTTGGACATTTGTCACAACGCAACTTTTTTAAAAAACACCTGCAACAAAACCACCTTCATGTGTGTTGTTCTGTGTTTATGCTCAATTTTCACAAACAAAACAAAAATAAATCATTATTTTAAAAAAAGAAGAAAGAATCAGCATTTTCCATCTGCCAGTAGCCCAGCAGCGTTGTTTTCTATCCTCATCTATAAGTTCCATTCATTCTCCTCCTGCTGGTTTCAGGCCACAGCAGTTTCTGAAAACCTGGAATAATGTCATGCTGATGTATGCTGGATATATGCCTGTTGTATTTATTGTGACCTTACAAGAATCAAACGTGAATCACAAACTATCCCAAATAACTTGACGTTTGGAGCAAAACATGCCCACGTTTTAATGTGAAATTGAAATGTATAAAATCAAACATTTTTACCGGAGAGCTGAAAAAAATCTGGCACACTAACACCGGTGTGTTCAAAAACCCAGAGGAAGACATTGAAAAGCTCAGTAAAGTCAATTATTATGACTATATGGTATAATATTATTGATATCACTTACTTACATTATATAATAACACCTGTAATGTACAATCCACAATTTCAGTTAATGCAGCAATTTACGTGGTAACAGTGTCATTCCCCACTGACACTATCTCCATCACACACGCACACACAAGCACACACACACACACACACACGCACATTCTCACTCTGCTGCCTACCTCTTACTGCATTGATTCACCTTTTGCCCTGCTGGTGCTCGGTATTAGTTGGACATGCCTGGTGGTTTTGATCCACTCAAAACGCTGAATACTCAGTCATTTTCCATGACAACATGTGCTATCAGCTTCACCGATGTATACCCTTCATTTGTTGACACCGCTACAGATCGATATAATAATTTATGACAGGCTGAGGTATTTGGATATTGCGGCGCCTGGGTCCTGCAGTGATTGAATATATGACTTCAGCCTAATGGAATTGTTTATGTGCGGGATCTCTGAGACACTCGCATAAATTCATCTCCCCCATGGCATCCTGCTCTTTGTGTCAGATTTGACAAATCAAAAGTGAAAGAATAAGTGCAGTAATAAAGGACCAAAAAAACCTACTTTTAAAATTAAGTGATTAAATCAGTTGACAGATTTGTTTTGTTCCCTTTTGTAGAGCCTAACGTCATTACAGCAGATATCAGATTTATTACAAGAAAACATCTATTTTTACCACAGATTAGAGGGTGGATTAAATTTGATTAGTCACATATGTGTTTTGTAATGCTCATGATATGAAGCTAATTGCCTTGTACAGCCTATTTCTGTCAAGAAATATGAATACAACAATAGTATGCAAACAAATAATTATATTTTAGAGTTGTTGGTGTCATTGTTTGTTCGAGGAACTATTATAGTTGAGGTTTCAGACTGATTACAAAGTATAATATAAAGGGATTTGTATTTATCAATCAAAAGAGAAGGTATTCAAATTCCCCCCCCCCAAAAAAGACTACCTGTAGTGCAGTATAGGTGTCTGTGATCAATTCTCTTTACATTTAGAAAAAACAACATAGGAATCATGCAGCAGTTTTAATTGGCTGCTGAGGATTCACAGCATGAGATTCTTTGATGCACTTTTGAAGGAGCATTAGAGTCAGTCTCTGTAGATTATGGCAGTGATGCGTCTCTGGGGGAGCTTGACAAGACTGCAGCACCACATGTTTAAACATGCACTTCTCAAAAGATTAAAAAAATACTACATTAGAGCTCTACGGCTACAAACTGATACAGTAGTAAATATCTACTGTTAAGTGAGTATGTGATTCAATACGTTGTTTTTTTAATCATCCATTAGTTAATATTTGCCTTTTTTTTCTAATTTGTTGTCTTATGAGGTGCAACATTATTTCTCTGCTGTCTCTTGTTTGTGTTAATTTTTTTCCACCTCCGTTGCAACATTGTCTTATTTTTTGGTTTTCATCTATTTGGTAATCTGGAAAAAGGCAAGTGCATATTATTGTACATTTTCAAAGATAATGTTAATATGCCTGATTGTAGCCAAAGGCTGATTTTTTCAGCAGTTGTCCCTTTGGGACGTTGATGTTACTTTAAAACCTAGAAGAATACTGCATTAAGGAGAGTACAGCAAAATATACACCAACATATCTACAGCAGATGTACACAGTGGTCACTGGACACGTGTCGCACACATGTCGATAGAATAACAAGGAACTTCTACACAGGCTGTGTATATTAATATATATAGATCTGTCACAGCCATGCAACAGTGTAGTGAACAGGAGATAAGATGGAGATGGATGCATCGTTTTATTGCCAATTTTCTTCTCGTCAGTTTTCAGTCTGTCAACATATCTCATGTGCAGAGCCAAACCAACAATGAAGTCATCCTACATACAAGTTGTGTGTGTGTAAAGCAGCCTCTTGCCATTGGGCTAAAATCCTTTGACACCTTTAAAATGTTGCACAGGCTCAAGAGGCCATGTAACGTAGCAGAATGTGTAAGCACATGTTCTGCGCCATCTGCCTAACACAGAACAACTCTCCACAGATGGAAGAATGTGTTCCATGTTATTGCACTGCAAATGAATAAAACCTTAACTTGTGAGAATATCTTGTATTTGGTAAAATAGGCACAATAGTAAATTCAGACACGTTATTTTTTCTATTGGCTAGTCTTGTTTATTTCAAAGTCAATTTAATATTATAATGGCCTATAATCTCACATTTTGGACATTGTATCTCATATGTTTGTTTTCATCACATATCATTATTTTGTTAGGAAAACAGTTGAATATTTTTTTATTTTTAAGTCACCACTGTGAGTCTAGCAATAGATTCTCTTCCATTTGCTTCCGGATTTTTTCAAAGGTAAAAAGTTAATGGCCTGCGTTTACAGAAAAGAGTGACTCAGGTTGGAGTACTGTTACATTTTGAATGTTAAATCCCAGTAGTTTGCCCTTCAAGTTGTTGAGCCCTGGGGCATATCAACGCCCTATCTTCTGTTGAACCTCGTAGGTTTTCTGTAGTGCTTTTAAATGAATGACGGAGTGAGCTAAATGTCAGCTAAATGGTGCAATTCTCGACAAAAAGTTTTCACATACTTAACAGGTCAGGTAACGGACTATAAATTCCTTTCCATTTCTTCAAGTATATATAAATATTAATGTCTGCACAGAGTGGCTTGAGAGGTTTATGCATTTTTAAATCCTCCTGTGTCCTTTTTTTATCTGCATTTATTCACTTTTCTGGTTTAACATGAAATGCACATCACCACTGTTGGGACACAGTTGTTAGATCCAGTTTAAAGTCATTCATTGTCTCTGCTTTGTCACTATCACTCGATCATGCTTTCTGTCAGGCCTCAGGGAAGATAAGAAGTTCACAGTCATAATAAATGAACGATATCAACGGTGCAGTTGTCAGTTTTGCAAATTCAAGCCATGTCTCGCTGATGTGTGTGTGTTCTCTGTTCAGTGGACCTCAGAGACCTCTGCCGTAACTAATTATTTAGTGAATCACATTCTCTTCCTTTGGTTCACACACCTCATCCCCCCCTGTCCATCTGTTCATCGTCACAGCCCAGTCAAGACAGCTCAAAGTCAGCATTGCTGCTCCTTCAATGTCACGTTATTGACTCCCATATCTGGAATAATAAAGTCAGAGTCAAATTGGCGCTGCATGTGTGTATGTGTCAGAGGAGGAAGCAGCGCTTCTGCAGCATAGTGTTTATGGAATGCAGCCTGACTGAAATAGAGCTGTGAATAAATTGGGGCAGGTGTTATCAGGAAACCTGAAATTGGAAGCTCTCCTGCGCAAAACGCCTAGGACGTTCATGATGATGCACATCATCGCTTCATGTGCGTTTTCATTGCGTGGTTTTTATCTGCCGCAATTATCTTATTAAAGTTGAGTGCTGGCCACAGTGTAGCAGTGGATTCTGGGTGCAAATTATTTTACCCCGATCCTTACAAATAGGATACCTGCAGACCCACACAGGTATACAGGTGCAGCTCAAATAATACAAATGTTGTGAAAAAGTTCAATATTTTGCTTTATATGAAACTCACATATATGGAATGATTACACAGGAGTGGAAGTTTTCAAGCCTTTATCTCTTGTACTTTTAAGAATTATGTTTTATGGATAATGAAATCAAATCTAAATACTCTTTAAAATCAAATTATTTGAGATGCTTTGCATATCATAGGTGCTTTTTTATAGCATTCCAATCTGCTCAATCTGTTTGTTCCTAAATCACATCACATTTATTGTTTTCTGTTTTAATTATCCTTATTATATTAAAAAATACCAATTTATTGGGGTCCTGGGGGAGCCCAGGTCAAAAGAATGCATTCCGTTTATTATTAATTTGCTAAGTTCATATTTGCCATAGGTTCCGATTTAAAATCGGCACACACACACTATATATACTACATGTTGGTTTGAACATGGGTGTGATTATTTAACTATTCACTAAAGCAGTGTACTATACATCATTAACTAAAATCTTCCTCAATGTATTGGTTGCATAATGACTCACTTAAGTTAACTAATGTTTGTTAACAGTCTTGTCTTGTCTGTCATGTTCCTACACAGTAAAATCGAATGCTAATATAACACTTATAGTTAAAGAGTCCATTTTACTACTAGTAGTGTTAACCCTACTCCTGTTAACTCCATGTTAACACAGTTCCTTGAGACGAAACATACATTTCTAACTTAAAAAGGCATTATTTTCCCCCTACAGACCACAGAACATCTAATTTTTGGCACTGTATTTCTCTTCCTGGGTTCAGCAGTTTTCTCATGCTGGGAATGCCACACTTGCTATTTTTCCTCTTCTGAATCCAGTAATTGCACCAAATTCTTCTGTAAAAGTGCCTTTCCCCATGTTGTCTGAACCCCGTGGAAACCTTTGATCCCCGTCCAGGGCGAAACTAAGTAACCAGTCAGCAAAAAATCAGGACAGTGTGTATGTGTCCAGCAAAACATTTCACTGGCCACCTTCCCCAGCAGGATTCAATCAACGCGCGGCTCCCGGCTGCACGGAGATCCGCCTAAGCAATCAACGCCATGTTAAGAGCTGCACAGCCTTTGTTAAGCCAGATCCATGCTCTACTTGCATCCGGATAGTGTTGAGAGGACCATAATTTAGGGATTAGCTTGTGTTATTTAAATAATAGAAGTCAGTACCAACATTGGAAAAATAAAAAATTGTGCCTCATCCTAAATACAAGGGTGCCTTAAAAAGTCAGCAATGAAATACCAATACTCTCTACTGAAAAATGACATATCA
Source organism: Eupleurogrammus muticus (assembly GCA_036785175.1). Classification (NCBI taxonomy): domain Eukaryota; kingdom Metazoa; phylum Chordata; class Actinopteri; order Scombriformes; family Trichiuridae; genus Eupleurogrammus; species Eupleurogrammus muticus. The sequence goes on along the minus strand of JAYKQN010000014.1, from coordinate 13,535,730 downwards.
ACAGTGTAATAGTCCTGATAGGTGGGTTTGCTTGCAGGTCTCACCCACTCTAACTTGGCAATTTCACTCATCGAAACACAGAAGCTGTTTGTTTGTGAGCCTAAAATCTGTCCACGGGTTATGGTGGGCTCAGTGGCATTGAACAAGACTTGTAAACCCCTGCAAACCTGTAGCTGCTGGTATAATGCTGTCAAATAATGTTATTCCGCTCTCATCTTCTCCTCCTAGAGATGCTTCTCCCTATATCATTGTTAAACTGTTTTTTTTTGGTTTAGACAAACTTCCATAATTTCCTTAATGAAGCTCATTCGCACAAAGAACTGCCCTAAAGTCAGTTATGCAAGACCACTACTATAGAATAGGGACATTTTTCCATCATACAAAACTAACTATAGTATTTTGTACAAGTTTTCTAAATTAAGGAATCTCAATATGTAAATGTTAAACTTACTCAATTATGCATTAATTCGCATATACTACTGAATCATTTTTCATAAAATCAGTTTTTAAATAGCAAGCACACTCATCAGACTTTGAAAGGGATTTGTCAAAATGTTAATGTTAATCATGTCAAAATAACCATATACAGTTTTGCCCACATTTTACGTGTAATTAACACATAAATGAGATACATACTGTTATGCATCTCTGACTGGTTTTAGACATGTTTACAATAGGTCCTTCTAGCTATGAGTTTATGCCATAAAAAACACACACACAAAATTAATTTACTAATAATTTACATATATTTGTAGGAAAACAAACACAATATTGCTTTGATTACACTTCCAATATCAACATCATATAAAACAGTCTCCACTGCCAACATATTATTCCTTACAGTATCTGCTCACTAAAGCATGATTCATCTTTGCATAGATATGTTTAGCAAATCCAAAGCACACAGTGTTCAATTTTCAAAGCCCTGTGGTTTGCCCAACCATCCTCCTCCTCATCATGACCACTGTGTGATCGGACTTCATCCATCTGGGAAAAAAAAAAAATGCTAGTGAAGGTCTGTGAAATATTTTAGTCATCTAGGTTTTGTAAGCAGAATCGAAAGCTGCTCCGCATGGCCGGTGACTGTAATGCAAGTAGCAGTTTTCTATAAAATATGTATTCAGCAAAGCGAGCTATAAGGTATAGAATGGTTGGGATTTACATGTGTATACATGTCAGTGTATTCACTAGTGCTATATTGTGGCACAAAAGGGCACTAGAGCAATATAATGGTCTGATTTTAACAATAACCATCAGACGGAAAAGTGTTTTTTCTCATGGGAGTAAATGGCTTGCCTACAAACAGTGTGAGCATATGCATGCTCAAAAATCACTTTCTGCTTAATGCGGGATATAATATGTTCTTATTATCCAGACACGTTGTGCTCCTTGTTTGGCTTGTTGGGTTTCCCTTCAGGGCCAGAGACTTGTAACGTGCTCGTGCTTATTTGCTTTCACCAACTGGTTTCAGTGCAGCTGTGAGGTGTGGGAGGTTGACAGCAAACACGCCGGCAAACCTCTGCATCCGTGACCTACAATCAGAGATACTACTCCTGATCGGCCACATGCATGAGGAAGAAAAGCGGGATAGTTTTTGGTGACAGCTGTGAGTGAAAGAGTCCCCGGCAACTTTCCGTGGGGTTTGTTTCATCTGTCTGTTTCAATGGTCGTCACTCGAGGCAGAAACGCATGACATGAAATTGCGGTGTTTCCTGCTAAACAAGAGGAGATGGACTGACAACCTCCCAAACTCCCTGTCACTGCAATAGCTCTGTGAACTTTACTTCTTCAAAATGCTCACCCTTTTAAATCTTTGCGTAATACCTAACTAATAAGAGAACACTTTCATTTCAGCTTCATCAATGTTTCACCAGAGAGGATAATTAAATTCACTGATGTCGCCTATGTGATGGACGGATGGCTTTACAACTTCTCCATTAGGCTTAAGATATTAAAACTTATGTCACGTACCAACTGTGCTCCTTCTCATTAGTTCATTATGAAGCTCAACGAACCATCTCAGTGCCAATCATAGTTCTCCCCTCCCTTCCTTCTTGGGGGGAATGTATAATTTGTCAATCTTTTCTGTTGAATTGATGGGTAAAGGGACATAAATTGGCCTTCAAAAATCCCAGCGGGATCAAGCTAAAATGGAGAGCGTGTTCAGATACATCCAATTGTATTTTTGTCTTCCTATTCCAGGATGTCTTTGAGTTTGGCCCCGAAAAACTGAACAATCTATTCTTGGTAAAGTGGCATAATTTCCACAAGGTTGCTCAACCTGTTTTGTGCCCCTGAGAGAGGGGAAAAAATCGAGCAGAGCAGCACAGCTCTTCATATGGTCTAAGATAGGGGTGCCCAATCCTGCTCCTCGAGATCTACTATCCTATGTTTTGCTAATCTCCCTACTCCAACACACCTGATTCTAATCATCAACTCACAATCAAGTAGCTGGAGCTTGCCAAGGGCTTGTGAATAATTGGTATCAGGTGTGTTGGAGTAGGAGATTCACAAAACATGTAGGATGGTAGATCTCGAGGAGCAGGATTGGGTCTAAAAGGAAAGGATCTAAAGCCTCACTCCCTCTAGTACTATGATGCGTGACAAGCCACATGATCAAATTAGACATTTGTTTTCACAGTTTTGTTCTTAAACTCTTTGACAAGATGCTGGTTTTAAATGACAGGGGCTTCAAGCAATGGAAACTCATTTGCATAAGCCCCATGATGAGTGGTGAAAATGACATTTTAATGAAAACCCAAAAAAGAGGTCTAGAGGGTTGGCTACATTGGGAACGAGCTCCTGAATATACCTCAGACTTGGACTTAAAATTTAGCAAACTAATCTTCAAATGATCTTCAGAAAGACGTCTAGTAATACAATCGGTCACCTCAGCAAGAACAGAAGAGAAAATCAACAGTGTTGTGCTAGTTCACACTTTAAAGAGCTCATCTAAAACATTCACATTTGCATCAATTCACAATAATACATTTTGAACCAAGTTCACAGACCCCAAATTAAAAATTCTAGTTGATGTTCATTTCTTTTGTTTAGTTTGACTTGGGCGGAGGAACTTCACTTTGTGCCTTCTCCTAAGACTGCATGCTTAACTTGGCGATTTAAACTTCATTGTCAATGTGGCTGATGTTCTGACTTTTTCCAGATTGTGATATTTCTTTTGATGGAACAATACTGATTTGTTCATAATTCATATAAACAAGCCTCAGCTGTCCCAGTATGCATCTGAATTGCAGGTTCCACTTTCCACCATGCCGCCATACCTCGGGTACCATATAAAAACGTGCATGAGCATTAATTAATCCTGAGAGAAGTAATAACACTATTGATGTTCATTAGTGCATTCACCATTCACCAAAAACGTGAGCAAGTTCAATAAACATGTTCTTTTAGCAGGTTCATACATTGCACTGCAAATCAAAACAAATAACTAGCTGTCAACTGCTGCTTACGTCCTGCCACTGTTACCAGAAGTGTAGAATACTGACACCACATTGATGTCAGTCATTTGCTGGACTATGTGGTGGTGATGGATCACTATATTGAGGCAGGCGAGAGTTTTTTTCTGCCACACTGTACTGTTGTCCTCCTTCCACTGTCCAATTGTGCTATCACTTTTTTTCTTGATTATAGCTAATTGTCACACAAACAAAAGGAGCTGATGAGATAACGTTTCACTGTGATAACACTGATTACACCTCTGATTGTTGGTATACGTTCAATCATATTGGAAGAAATGTGGTCAGGGTTTTTTATGCTTGATAAGTGACAGTGTGGCCAGTGACAATGTCCATCCCATCCATTTGTATGCTGATTTCCTCACAAATAATTATATACTATACTTAGCTCATGCATGCTTCCATACAACAATCAAGGTGCCGCGGTATACAGAGTGCTTTTGAGACTGCTAATCACCAATGCATGTACTGGTCTTGGAAGCTATTAACGCATTCAATGCTTTGATTTCCCCCTCCCTCCAAAAGCATTTAACTCCATTCTCAATGACTGTTCAGTGATGTGATGATTCCATATCTAGGGAGCAAAAATTATTGGTTTCAATTTCTGACATGCCATAATTTAAAAGCCCAAAATGTTACATTTCCACATTAAAATATCTAAAAATAACTACACCATTGTTACATATTATGTTGAATTGTGCACTTCCATTATCCTCCTGGACAGGAGAGCTGCCTTCACCACTAAGAGGAATTTAAAGGTTCAGTGTGTAGTTTCTCGCAGCATCTAGTGGCTGCAGATTGCAACCAACAGATCATCCAAACTCTTATGGAGGTTACAGTGTAGTCTGGTAAATATTCTTCTTTTATTTTTTTAGTTAGAACATTTTTCTAAGTTGTCAAGAAAGGAGTTCCTGCATTCTTTGTGGTGCATGGATATGCTAGGATAAAGACATGCAACTGTAGTTCTTCAGCAGGTTGGCTGGACACAACTTGTATGGTAATGTAGCCTATTTAAGTGCACCAGGAGCTGCCTTACATCAAGAAATGTCTCTCTTCTAAAGCCAGCGCCGTATTCCTCCAGCCACTTCCTCAACTGCCATCTCAATTGTCAGCTCAAGGAGAAAGAGGGTGACAGAGGCTTACAGTGACTGCAAGGAAAAAAAACAAAGCAGTGGGATTTCTACTCTGGCTGCCCATGATTCCCCCTTCTCTCTTCTGTGATTTTATACACACTGTTATGTTCCCATATTATGGATTTTCACCTACTTTTTCATAGTAGCAGAGGGCGTCTAAATTTGTCAGTGAAAAAGTATGTCACTTACATTTCTGCACAGCCACAAGTGTGTTTGACACAGAAAAAACCTTCAACGTCTGTCTTCAGAGCTGTTTCTCCCCTTTAGGCTGTTCCCCTTATGCAAGACATCAGTGTGTGTAAAAGATTTTAGAGGGGACACGGAGGACAATTCCGCACATGTCAACATGTGTTGGATATCTTTCACTTTTCACATAGAACCATTCAGTCATTTCATATGCAGTTGTTAAGTTCAACACATGTATTCTTCTGGAGCAATTCAAAGGGTATCATTTGATGCATAAATATTCCCTAAAAATGTATTTAATGAGACAGAGCAGGTTATGAGTTAACAGGCTTTTCCCCCATAAGCAGTGACTCATTACTGATAGAACTTAGCAGTCAGTGCCTATGTCTGAAGCTCAAAGCGTCAGCGCCACATTGCAGCTGAAGCTGCCTGAAAGCTGCTGCCTGGTGGGATGAGCTTAACTACTTTGTGATGTACACGTAGCTCATGATTGAGTGTAGACTTGGGCTTTCATTGCCTCCTCAGAATAACCCCCCCAAGACTTATTTTAGTTAATCCGGTCATTTGCTGATAATGCCAGTGAAAGCCAGGCACTTTTTCCCTTTGAAAAGGATCAGCACCTTTGACAAAAGCGATAATAAAGTGAATGTGACAAGGACAGGACACTGTTATTTTTTGTGAAATGGTTGAGCTGCCATGTTGCGTTTAATCAAACTTGGGTCAATCAAGGGGGCCTGCATAGCCTGTATGCCTTCCATTTAACCTGACCCTACTCTGCCTCCGATTGGCCCTGACCCTGATATTTTTTTTTTGGTAACCAATCACCCCCCCCCCCCCTGCGTGGGAGAGAGAGGCTCTATGCGGACCAGACACAAGTGTTTAGTCTCTCCCCGAATCAAGTGCTTGGCAACATTTGGTTTTTAATGCGGTGATGTCGGCATATTAGTGGTGACAGGTTACTAGAGTCTAATATGCAGGGATCTGAATCATGGGTCATATATATATATATATATATATATATATATATATATATACCAAACGCTGGCCAGTAGTAGGCAACAACAACAATGAAAACGTCAAGAATATTTTATAATGCAAAGTATGTAATGTAACAAAACTATTCTTAATTATTAAATTGTCTTTGCAAATGCCACAAAAGGGCATCATCATCATATATAATTTAATTCTACATAACATTAGCCTCGTAGGATAAATGACTACGTCATATTTAGGCAAATATGACTGAATATGAATTCTGGTAACATTCATGGTGTTTTTTTCTCAGGCCAAGTGATGAATACTGGAAAGTATATAAACTTGCCCTTTGTAAAGGACATTTTTTACATCTAGGACAAAAGGGCAAGGGTGGTCGCTGATGCATAGACACAAAAAAAGCATAAATCTTAAGACTTGGAGATGAAATGCATGACCCCAAAATGGTAAGAACCATACTGCAGAAAACATACACCCTTAATAAAATGCAACTCCATTCTTCAGATTATTTTCCCTCAATGTCTCACAGTAACAAAGGTAATTAACTGGCTCATCTGAATAGTGAGCATACTTCATGTAGCAGATACTTCAGATATACACTTAAGAAACGATGAAGATTGTGGAGGAGGTGTGCGGTGTTGGCAGGGAGTGCACCATATTTCTTTCCTCTTCTGATAAATCTCTACACCAGGAGTGTGGTCAGTGTTGGATATAGCTGCACTGTTCCCACATTCACATGGCAGCCTTATCCTTAAATCCCAAGACTCCCAAGAGAGAGTGAGTCAAAAAGTGATTTTACTTTAAACACTGTTGTAAATAATGAAAAGATTAGAAAGGTAGAAAATTGTATTACTATGTGTAATTGCATAGATATTTAGTTAGAAAATGTGTTTTCTACTGCACTAGTGCTTTGAATTAGTCTTGCGTCGGTGGAATAGCTTACAGGGACAAACCTCACAACCTGCTCCCCTTACTCTATTTTCTGCACCATCACCGCTTGTTTCAGATGCGCGGTGTGATATTTGCCTGGAGAGACTGAGAACTCGATCTGGAAAACACCTTGTGCTGCTAATATATTTATAGCTCAGGCAAGTTAAAGGTGCAGCTTACAGTTTTCATGATTTCATTTGCAGATATAATAAAACTTTATAATGTTTTGCAAATGAAAGTGATTAAACCTTGAATTGGAAAAAAAAACAGATACAGTATTACAGACCTATCTGTATGTAGCGGAATATCAGCAGTTGATGACTTGAAGTGAAGCCAGTGTCCATTGTTCAGCAAGAATTCCCTAATCAGTCATTATGAAAAAAATATGATTGCCATTCTGCCCCAAATTAATTATTGTGCTTTGTCGTAATATTCATATTAGTTACTGTAAAAGTAATTACCTGTCTGCTAATCAGGAACAATGTCTTGTTCAGAAAAGTTTTTAATTATTTCATCAATGTACAAGTGCGATACTGAAATGTATGTATGCTTTTGTAGAAAACCATAGCATGTGTAATTATGCAGCACAATCCCTGAAGCATTTTGGTATTTACAAGTTATGTTATTATTCTGGGTGAAAACTTTATGCTTATAGCACAATGCTACAATGGAATATTTGTTTTGCTGCCGTATCTTGTGTTTATTCAGACGAAGGATTCCACTAAATCACACCTTTGTGGTTGATGCTCAAACTTTTACAACAGATGGAGTAAAATCAACCCCTAAAACAAGCTAACTTTTTTTTTTTTTAATTTAGGGTCAGCTTTTAACCTGGTCATATACTAGTCATAGTTGTATTTCATTATTTGATTAGAGTGTATTTCATTAGAGTACCTTCCAAGTGAGAGAACACTTATCATGTAGAGCAGCCAGACTCCCTCTACAATGAAATAGACTAGTTAACCTAATCTGATAAAACCAGGCTAGGTTCGCCTAAACCACTGGTTTGTTGTTATCATATTTACAATATGGAGACATGTCTGTATTGTTTTAATGTAAAGTCTTTACATTAATTCTTGCCTGCCTGGGTAAGCTTGTGTTTGATAGTGGTTTTTCGTCTGACCTTGCATATAATCAACGTGCACCACGTGTAAAATCCATTCAGTCTTTTTCTGTCCTTCAGTGATTTATTGCCATGTGCTAAAAGGTCTCACAAGTTGTAACAAATGGCTTTAATGAACCGGTGATTAATGCATTGCGCATCCATTATATAAGCAATCAGTAAAATCTACTTTGGAGTAAAGATTTTGCCCAGAACACAAACATTTATACATGCTAATTGATTAGGATTAACTAAATTGATGTTGGCACAGACCTGTGAAAACCTTCTTGGCCATAATAATTCTAACAACATGAACTAAAGCTACACACAGCCACACTTTAGTGTAAAAGTTACAAAGATGGAATGCGGTTACGGTTGTTCTGCCAATTTATCTTCCAGTTCACTTCTTATTCCCATATACACACACAACTGATGCATTGCTAATAACGTTACACACAAGTTAAACACACACATACACACACCTGTCAAGTTCTTAAGTGTGTGAAAACCTACAACCACAAACTGAGTGTCGCACACTTTTCAGTGTCTCTACACATTGTGTCTAACTTCTGTCAATGAACTGCAGAGCAAATAGCATATTTAACTCAGAATGAATGGAGTAATTCTAAAAAACATCCAAAGCCACGTGTCTGGTACTGGAATGCTGGCATGCTGCTGGCATGCCCGTGGCATTATGGGGAGTCTTCTTGTGCCATTGTGGCGGGATCCCTGCGTAAAAAAGGATTTAGATTACCAAAGCGTAAGATGTCAAGGAGATTGTACAAAGGTCATTAGTCACAGAGACGCACATAGAAAAAATGAACAAAACAGTAAAAAACCACATTTTGCCTCAACATTAGTTAGAAGCTTTTTTTTAAATCTAGTGTTCCAGACACTTGTTCAGGTCTAATGCTTGGCCTCTGGTACTGCTGCTTTCTGCTTTCTTAAGAAAAAACACTCATCCAAATAACTTCACACTTTACACTGCACTTCTTAGGTTCCTCAACAATACACTCACCAAGTGGTTGGTTTTGGCTCCAGACAAGCGTAAAAGTTTCCACTATTTACTAGTTACTGCATTTCAGCAGAATGGTTCACAGTTTGAATTTGTCTCTATTTTACAGCAATTTATTACATTTTCCAAGTTAATTCTTTTGCATGTTTGTCCCACTTAAATGTTTCAGATCATCAAACAAATTTAAATATTAGTTAAAGACAACACAAGTGAACACAAAATGTGTTTTTAAATGAAGGGGGAAAGAATCCAAAGCATGTAAAAAAGTGAGTGCCCAATAACCTAACTGGTTTTGGAGCATGAATGTCACAGTATAGGATATAGGATTCAGGTCAGGACTTTGACTAGGCCACTCCAAAGTCTTCATTTTATTATTTTTCAGCCATCAGAGTTGGACTTCCGTTTGTGTTTTGTATCATTGTCCTGCTGCAGAATATAACTTCATTTCATCTTGAGGACACAAACAGAAGCTAGACATTCTCTTTCAGGATTTTTGGTAGAGAGCAGATTCCATGATGATCACAGCAAGTCTTTGAGGGTCCTGAAGCAGCAAAACAGCCCCCGATCATCACACTGCCACCACCATATTTAACTGTTGGTATGGTGTTCTTTTTATGAAATGTGGATTGTTTTCCCAAAGGTCTTGGGGATCATCAAGATGTTTTTTGTCAAAAAAAAAGCCTTAATGATCTTTTTGTTGGTCTTTTATGGTGAAGTTATGAACACTGACCTGCACTAAATTACACAAGGCCTGCAGTTCTGTGGATGTTGTTGTAGGGCCTGTTGTGACCTCTATGATGAGTCGTTGCTGTTCCTGGGGTAATTTTGGTTGTCCAGCCACTCCTGGGAAGGTTCAGCATGTTTTTAACATTTCTGGGTAATGGCTCTCACTGTGGTTCACTGTAGTCTGAGACTGAGACAGACCCTCTTCAAGCGATTTCTTAATTGAGAACAGTGGCTGGGTGTGGCTAGAGAAATTAAAGTTTTGGGGGGGAAACAATATTTTTTTTTTTACACAAGGCCATTTAGGTGTTTATTTAAAAAGATAAATTTGTTGTCTTTGACTATTTTTTTTAATTTGTTTCATTTGAAACACTTAAGTGTGCAATAATAATAATATAAGAACTCGGGAAGGAGCCATAACTCTGTGCATAGAGGAGCATACAACTCCAGTATAATATGAATCATCCCTTTTAATGAAGCCAAAGCTTTTCGACCATGCTTTTATATTAAACAGTGTTATATACAAGGATGTAGCTGCATAAATCACCACAGAATTGAATCATCAACACTCTGCCTCTTGTATTGGATTGTATTACAATATATGACATTCTTGTCACCACTATAGATTGCGACTCTGTTTAAATCTCTTCCAACGAGCCTGGAGACAACTTTACAATATAGTCTGCTAGTGCTTTAAACAGATTATGATTATTATTCTGATGATACAATGGAAGAATGAAAAATTTAAAGTCTAGTCTGATGGGATAGACACAGTCCTAAATCTCCTTAGTTGATGTTAAAACCAGGTTTTAGACATCAGATCCCTGGACTACACAATAAGTCTCTAAATGATGCAACTGATTAATGTCGGGGCAGTTTTTTTCACAAAGTCAAACCAACAACCGCACAGTGCGTTCACAAAACGCAGGCGCGTCACAACCGGCTGCCAAGTCCCACCGGATACATACTCCACTCAATGAAGTGCTTCAGCCATTCAACTGACTTCCACCTACTACTGCGTTCAGCGGTGAGCGGCTCGGAAACAACGGGGACCTGGGATTACCTCCATAAACGCACCACAAAGCGCCGTCTCGTCAGAGCACAATGTGTGTTAGCCACAAGCACAGCATGAGCTGTTTTTTTAAAGAAGATTTATTCTTCTTCTCTGTTTCAAGCTGCCACGAGCGGTTTACTGCTCTCTGCTCCAAATACAAATGTCACATTACATAACATTTAGTCAAAGGCAAAGGGGTCTTTCTGTGTTGCTGCTGCAGAAAGTGATGCTATAGGCATTCCTGAGGTGGGTGGCTTGTTTGTCTGCAGGAGTCAGGAGTGAAAGTGAGAACGACTGTCTGCACCTGTGTGACATTTATCTGCTAATTCAGAGCTAAATATTATGCAACTTCCCCAACATATTCACTTATTTACCCATTCAAGGTCAAAGTGGTCCCAGGACTAATTTATAGTAGGATTAGGATCAGCTGAGCAGAAAATTATGACAAACAGTTTAACATTCAGAGGCAGACCGATCATAAAGTAAGCTGACGTTGATCTGGCAAATCATTCATAACTGAATACACTGGATTTCATGGTGAACACCAAGGGACCTAAAACAGATTTATTTTCATGAATGAATGAATGAAAGCAGAGACAGACCAAACCATAGGTGTTTCTAGTGCATTTTAGTGGTGCTGAAGCACCCCTAAAGATTGACTTTTAAATGTCTTTTTACATTTCCAACTGTGTTTCCTTTTTGAGCAAGCTAGAAAAAGTGTCAATATTATTTTGTGTATATATATATATATATATATATATATATATATATATATATATATATATATATATAAACAAAAAAAAAGAGTGACTTAACAACACAGGGTTGAAACAAAAGAGCTGAACTGATGAGGAAACAAGGTGTGGGTGGAGAACTGAGGAGGGGGGAACTGCAGGTGAGGGGGAACCAGGTGATTAGCTGGAGAACAGAGGAGGGGGGGGGTGACGGAAGGGCACATATAGCAAACAAAGGGAAAAAAGCAGAAGCAATGAGAAACATTAAAACTCAGACAGGAAACAAATCAAAACTGATAGATATGACACTGTCATTGTTCAGTAAATTATTTAAAAAAATAATTGTCCTGAAACATTGTGTACCAGACAGCCCTAACTTCTGGGAAGGGCTCAATCACAATTGATGAGAGCACAGGAGAAAAAAAATGTAAATAAATAATGTGTATTTTGGCAACAGAGAAACAAACCCTTTACACATATATATCTGCTCTTTTTCTGCCCCGGCTTGACATTGTTTCAGTATTGAAGAGATAAAGGGCTTTCTGAAAGTGAGGAAAATGGAGAGGGGGGTGAAACTCTTTTCCAAGTTGATTATGGAAAGCATGTTTTAAAAAGATATGCAAATAAACTGACAGTAAGAGGCTTTGAATTTCTCCGCTATATGAATAAAAATTGCTGAATTGGTATTCGGTGTGAGAGGCAGATAACGGTGCTAAACTTTGAACCAAGCTTTAAGGAAATTACAAAGATATTTTAGCTACTTGGCAAACACTTCACTTCACCGTGACCTTGAACCCAACAAATAGCCGGCTTGCATCAGCTTGAACACGCCACGTCTAATACAGATGTCAGATTTGAACGAGCTGTGTGAGTCATGAGCCGAGTTGAACAAGTGTTTCTGGAAGTTTGTCAGCCGTCGGCAGTGATGCACCAATGACACGTCATTATCTCAATTGTGCTCACAAATCTTTTTTCTTTGTAGGGAGTGCTTACAGGGAATGCATGGATAATGGCACATGGGCGTTGAAGAGCAATTACTCCAATTGTGAACCTATTTTGGAGGAGAAGGTTAGTGTGGTGATGCAGGAGTGATCCTGCCATGTCCTCCATGCTGTGAGTAATCCCTTAACCACCTCAGATAAATGCTCATCACAGTCTATTACCGTGATTCCAACAGTGCGCAGGGAAATCCAATCAGATATGGCAAGGAAAGTGCATATTGTGATTGCAGCACTTATTAAACTGCACACAAGTGCCTTTCAAACATTTGTTTCCTGATGACTTAACAAGTTTTGGAGCTGTGACTGTGTCTATCAGCAAAGCCTGCAGGCAAAGTGTAATAAGTATTGTGCATAATGAGTTCCAGCCCGATTACCTCATATCATGTCTCCTGGTTGTGTGTATTTTTGGGTCATGCTCTGATTTCTGAGACAACTATAGGTCAACACATCTGAAGTGTGTCAACATTTGCCTTTTCCCACCTTAGGTAGAGCTTGATAATTCATTGTTGATATTTATATATTCCTGACCCACTCTCTTTTTTTATCATCCAGCAGTAACATTTAATGTTGTCTTTCCAGAGAAAATATCCCATGCATTATAAAATAGCGCTGATCATCAACTACCTAGGCCACTGTATCTCTGTGGGAGCCCTAGTCGCGGCCTTCATTCTCTTCTTATGCTTAAGGCAAGTACAGAAATAGTGTCCACCTAAATGTGTGCTGTATGTGTGCAACGTCGCAGAAGACACTCATGAAAATTCATGCGATATCCTTCAGACTGATTATCATTACCTCGCTTATGTCAAATGAACAGACCCCAGCTGCTCAGTGCTCTATAAAAGGTATAATGCTTACTTCATAATGCGAACTTCTTGTCAGCAGTAGTATCCTGATATAAACAAACACACGCGCACACACATACTGTACATAGTACATCTACTATGACAGAACAGGGCAGATACAGTACTAATCAACCTCCGCTGCATTGGGCGCTGGGGTTTGATCGATGTGAGCTTCTGAAGGCAAATATTGATTTATTTACTTTAAAGACCAAAATAGAGAACCTAAGTTAGTAGTTCCACCTCCTGGTTACCCCATGGGACCTTAAAATTAAATTAAATTAAATTGGACACATAATGTATGGTGGTCATTGGCCAGAAGTTACTTAATTTATTTTATCCTGATTGAATTGTACCATAAATAAATGAAAAAAAATTTGATTTGTAAAAATAATGTGTGTGTGTGTGTATATGTCTTTCTTGACTTGCAAAATTAGCTCTTAAATAGACAAACAGCAAATGTGTGATTCATGGCACAATTTAAACAGGATAAAAAAATCCCTCACTATTCTCCGTAGTACATAGTTTTTACAAAGTAAGATTCCACAGGTTAACCGGAAGTAAGTACGTTGAGAAAAAAAGGGGTCTTTTTTTTAATTTTCTGACTCGTGAACATACTTTACTGTGGTAATCCAAAACATCTAAAACAACAAGTCTAAAACATCGCTTTCACTTGGCTTTTTTTGTGCAGGAGCATTCGGTGTCTGCGAAACATCATCCACTGGAATTTGATCACCACCTTCATACTGAGGAATGTTATGTGGTTTTTGCTTCAGCTGATTGACCACAATATCCACGAGAGCAACGAGGTAGCAGAATTGATTTGTCAAAGCACATGCAGCACACAATCAGCATATAAATCCATTCAGATTCTTAGTGAATTCACATGTAAGCTGTTTCTTACCAAGAAAATATGCGTTTTTGCTGAGTGACTTTTTCCTCCCTTTTTTTCAGCCCTGGTGTCGATTAATTACAACGATATACAACTACTTTGTGGTTACCAACTTTTTCTGGATGTTTGTGGAAGGATGTTACCTTCACACAGCCATTGTAATGACCTATTCAACCGATAAGCTCCGAAAGTGGGTCTTCCTTTTCATCGGCTGGTGTAAGTATGTCCACATTGACAGCACATTTACGACACTCATGGTTTGCATTTTTCCATATTATGAATTAATTAAAAAAAATTAAGCTTCAGAACAGTTGAATCAATTTCACCTTAAGGCATATAACTGCACTAGACCCTTATTTCCTTCTAATTCTTTTACAGTTTCATCTGCTGTCATGACAAAGAAAATAATCTTATTTCAGTTTGTTTGGCTTTTGACAGTTTTTACATATATCTCTCCAAAAGTTTCAGATTTTGTTATATCATAAAGGTTTTTGCATCCAGAATTTTGCAAATTAAATTATTAGAGCATTTGGCCTACAATCTGAAATTTAATCACAGTGATGAAGTTAATGTTTGCTTGGATGAAGGTAGTTAAGTGAAGTGTGGTCAGTGATGAGGTGGATGGAGACCCGGCGGTGCTTTTAGTCTCAAGCTAATCCTCTGATTTCATAATAAAACAGAACCGCTGTGATCTGTGATACAATATGTTTTGAAGATGTCGCAGATGCCCTGTCAACCATATGAATTATCTATGCTCACCTTGACTTTACCTATTAGGAGAAGCACATTGTGAGTTGGACAGAGCCAACACCAGTGTCAGAATATTTAATCTGCAGGCAGAAAAATGCACATGGAAACACGCTTGTATGCTTCCCCGAGACAGTCCGACATTTCCTTCTTTCCTTTATGTAATGGACAATGTGTGTTCTTGCAGAAAGAAATAGAAACAGATTCCTTGCTGCATCTAGGTCATGCTAAAGTAACTCCAAAGAGCTAAATAACAAATGAGTAGACAGCACATCATTGGTGTGACATAATTGGGAGCCAATATTGGCTTTGAAATAACAAAATAACCAAAGGGCGAAATCACACCTATCAGTCTAATTTTAATAACCCAATGTAATTAAAATGTTAGGTAACTGACAGGTTTTCCCAGCGATTATCTACACAAATTTCAAAATCATTAGAACTTGAAGTTCACGAAGTACTCCTGCAGGTGCAGATTACGCTAATACATTCATATACCCTGTAGAAATTCCAGTAAACATCCATCCATCCATCCATTGTCTTCCGCTTATCCGGGGCCGGGTCGCGGGGGCAGCAGTCTAAGCAGGGACTCCCAGACTTCCCTCACCCCGGACACGTCCTCCAGCTCCTCCGGTGGGACCCCAAGGCGTTCCCAGGCCAGCCGAGAGACATAGTCCCTCCAGCGTGTCCTGGGTCTTCCCCGGGGCCTCCTCCCGGTGGGACATGCCCAGAACACCTCCCTAGGGAGGCGTCCAGGAGGCATCCTGAGCAGATGCCCGAGCCACCTCAGCTGGTTCCTCTCAATGTGTAGGAGCAGCGGCTCTACTCCGAGCTCCTCCCGTGTGACCGAGCTCCTCACCCTATCCCTAAGGGTGCGCCCGGCCACTCTGCGGAGGAAGCCCATTTCAGCCACTTGTATACGCGATCTTGTCCTTTCGGTCATTACCCAAAGCTCATGACCATAGGTGAGGGTAGGAACGTAGATTGACCGGTAAATCGAGAGCTTCGCCTTCCGGCTCAGCTCCTTCTTCACCACAACGGACCGATACAGCGACCGCATCACTGCAGACGCTGCACCGATCCGCCTGTCAATCTCACGCTCCATCCTTCCCTCACTCGTGAACAAGACCCCGAGATACTTGAACTCCTCCACTTGGGGCAGAGACTCACCACCCACCCGGAGAGAGCAAACCACCTTTTTCCGGTCGAGAACCATGGCCTCGGATTTGGAGGAGCTGATTCTCATCCCAGCCGCTTCACACTCGGCTGCAAACCGCCCCAGTGCCTGCTGCAGGTCCTGGCTCGAAGAAGCCATCAGGACAACATCATCTGCAAACAGCAGAGATGAAATCCTGTGGTTCCCAAACCAGGCCCCCTCCGGCCCCTGGCTGCGCCTAGAAATTCTGTCCATAAATATAATGAACAGAACCGGTGACAAAGGGCAGCCCTGGCGGAGTCCAACATGCACTGGGAACAGGTCTGACTTACTGCCGGCAATGCGAACACAGCTCCTGCTCCGGTCATACAGGGACCGGACAGCCCTTAGCAAAGAGCCCCGGACCCCATACTCCCAGAGCACCCCCCAAAGGACACCACGAGGTACACGGTCGAATGCCTTCTCCAGATCCACAAAACACATGTGGACTGGTTGGGCATACTCCCATGAGCCCTCGAGGACCCGATGGAGAGTATAGAGCACCCGAATGATCCTGGGAGCTATGTTGTCGGGGGCTCTATGCCCCTGGTAGGGTCACCCATGGCAAACAGGTCCTGGGAGACGGGTCTGACTAAGAGCGGTTCAGAAGCCCCACATGATGAAGAAGACAACAACAAGGCCAGTTACGTCGCCCGGACTGGCGTTACCGGGGCCCCACCCTGGAGCTAGGCCTGGGGTGGGTGCTCGGCAGCGAGCGCCTGGTGGCCGGGCCTTTTCCCACGGGGCCCGGTCGGGCCCAGCCCGAAGAAACGACGTGGGGCCGTCCTCCCGTGGACCCACCACCTGCGGGAGGAGCCATGGGGGGCGGGTGCGGAGAGATTCGGGTGGCAGTCGAAGGCGGGGACCTCGGCGACCGGATCTCCAGACATGGAGACTAGCTCTGGGGACATGGAATGTCACCTCGCTGGGGGGGAAGGAGCCTGAGCTTGTGCGGGAGGTGGAGCGTTACCGGCTAGATATAGTCGGCCTCACCTCCACGCACAGCTTGGGCTCTGGAACCCATCTTCTTGAGAGGGGTTGGACTCTCTATTTCTCTGGCGTTGCCCGCGGGGAGCGGCGGCGAGCTGGTGTGGGCTTGCTCATTGCCCCACAGCTCAGCCGCTGCGTGTTGGGGTTCACTCCGGTGAACGAGGGGGTCGCGTCCCTGCGCCTTCGGGTCGGGGACAGGTCTCTCACTGTTGTGTCGGCCTACGGGCCAAACAGCAGTGCAGAGTACCCGGCCTTCTTGGAGTCCCTAGGAGGGGTACTAGATAGTGCGCCATCCGGGGACTCCGTTGTTCTCCTGGGGGATTTCAACGCCCATGTGGGTAACGACAGTGACACTTGGAGGGGCGTGATTGGGAGGAACGGCCTCCCCGATCTGAACCCGAGCGGTGTTTTGTTATTGGACTTCTGTGCTAGTCACAGCTTGTCCATAACGAACACCATGTTCGAGCACAAGGGTGTCCATCGGTGCACATGGCACCAGGACACTCTAGGCCGGAGGTCGATGATCGACTTTGTCGTTGTGTCATCTGACCTCCGACCGCGTGTCTTGGACACTCGGGTGAAGAGAGGGGCTGAGCTGTCAACTGATCACCACCTGGTGGTGAGTTGGATCCGCTGGCGGAGGAGGAAGCCGGACGGACCTGGCAGGCCCAAGCGTATTGTGAGGGTCTGCTGGGAACGTCTGGCGGAGCCCTCTGTCAGGGGGGTCTTCAACTCCCACCTCCGGGAGAGTTTCTCCCTGATCCCGGGGGAGGTTGGAGACATGGACTCCGAGTGGGCCATGTTCTCCACCTCTATTGTTGATGCGGCTGCTCGTAGCTGTGGTCGTAAGGTCCGTGGTGCTTGTCGCGGCGGCAATCCCCGAACCCGGTGGTGGACACCGGAAGTAAGGGATGCCGTCAAGCTGAAGAAGGAGTCCTATCGAGCCTTGTTGGCTCGTGGGACTCCTGAGGCAGCTGATGAGTACCGGCGGGCCAAGCGTGCCGCGGCTCGGGCGGTCGCAGAGGCAAAAACTCGGGTTTGGGAGGAGTTCGGGGAGGCCATGGAGGAGGACTATCGGACGGCCTCAAGGAGATTCTGGCAAACCGTCCGGCGCCTCAGGAGGGGAAAGCAGTGCTTCACCAACACTGTTTACAGTGCGGGTGGAGAGCTGCTGACCTCGACTGGGGATGTTGTCGGGCGGTGGAAGGAGTACTTTGAGGATCTCCTCAATCCCACTGTCACGTCCTCCGAGGAGGAAGCAGAGACTGGGGACCCAGGGGCGGACTCGTCCATCACCCTGGCTGAAGTCACTGAGGTGGTTGGCAAGCTCCTCGGTGGCAAGGCTCCGGGGGTGGATGAGATCCGTCCTGAGTACCTCAAGTCTCTGGATGTTGTGGGACTGTCTTGGCTGACACGTCTCTGCAACATCGCGTGGCGGTCGGGGACAGTACCTGTGGAATGGCAGACCGGGGTGGTGGTCCCTCTGTATAAGAAGGGGGACCGGAGGGTGTGTTCCAATCACAGGGGAATCACACTCCTCAGCCTTCCCGGTAAGGTCTATTCCAGGGTGCTGGAGAGGAGAATCCGACCGATAGTCGAACCTCGGATTCAGGAGGAGCAGTGTGGTTTTCGTCCCGGTCGTGGAACACTGGACCAGCTCCAGTAAACATAATACTGTTAAATTCAAATGTTCCGAAATCCATATCCATAATTCATGATATTTCAAGGGTATCATTTGCCTGTTAAAATCTCATGTGTTACAGAAGCATAAGAAACAAGCTAAAGTGGAGGAACAGATAAGAGAAAAAATGTTAAGTTAAACTAAATTAATTGATAGATTAATAAACACACTTTATACATTACAATATCATGGACCATTTGAATAGCTTTAACTATTCCAGAAGTGATGACAGACATACTGAAATAGAAACAGGTGCCTTATACACTATAAAATATAGTCTAAATATGATTAGAGAAAATGTTCATGTTATTTTATTTTGACTACTGCTGCACTGTGGAAACTGTGAGCCAGTAAAGTGAATAGACTTCTAAGTGTCACTGCTACAGTATTAGTCTGTAGAGACTGTCAATTAGAATTTATTATTATATGATGGAAGTGGGGCAGATTAAATCGGTCTTTCACCAGAGACCTGCCGTTAGCTCGCATCCAAACGAGAAGCTAAGGACCCCCTCAAGACAGGTATTAAGACGCACAATTGTGTCAAAGAGTGTGTGTCTGATTAGTTCTTACCTCAAAAATGTAATAAAAAAAAACTGTAATCACCATGTAAAAACCTCTTAAATGCCATCTAGTATTTCCTCCTATTCAAAATGCAGATCTATTAATATTTCATCTCATAAGTTGACCTACTTCAGAAGATGTCCTCCTTCACTGTTAAGTTCATTCTTAGTATTTTTGCATCATAAGAACACTTTGCGATGTCACTGATAATAGGAGGCGCACCTTTAACATTCAATAAAACAATCAAACAAGAACAAGAGAGAGGTGTAGTGTGAAAATGTCAACCTGGAATTGTAGGAATATTCTTCTCTCACAGGTCATTATTTCGAGCCAACATCATTTGATTCTATTGCTAATGTTTTGAACAGAGTGGCATTTTCTGAAAGCAGACCTGGCAATAATAAATGTCACCAGAGCTACATGTGCAGAACATGTCACTGCCATGACGGGTGCAGTGCGGCCGTTTGCCTCCACTGGACAACTCCTGCTGGGTCACTACGTCGCTGTGGAACTGTTTTACCGTGTTTGTTTTCTGAGATGCATTTCGAATAGATTTCAGTAATGATATCACGAAATCATATAAAATCATAAATATGAATCTGCTTCATATGAAGTCATTTTTGCATATGTAAACAGAGCCTCGTCATTTTACTATGAGTAATTCTCACATGGTATGAGGGCAGCGTTGATGTGCAGCATAAATACATGGCCCCTTTGGGCTTGAAATGGTTAAATTACCATAATTGGTACCTTGTCGCTCTTTCAGAATCGAGAAATTAGGATTTGACAGTATTTCCCCTATTGTCTGTTTTGTAGCTAGAGCTTATGACTTGTAATTTTTCCTTCCTTTGATCATGCTTGAAGAATATGGTTGTGTGTGGGTACAATGTGTTATTAACACCTTCATCATTCCGCCCTCCTGCCTCCACTGCCATCTAAAAGCGCTATGTATTCTGTGGATTAATACCTTTATTTGTGCTTTTTTTCTAACACATTTAAATGTAGAATTCTGTATCAGCAAACACTCATTTGTTGTGTTTTTTTTTTACTCTTTTCCAGGTATTCCATTCCCTATTATAGTAGCTTGGGCCATTGGAAAGTTGTATTATGAAAACGAACAGTAAGTATTCAACAAAAATGATGGTCTGTATGATTTTTTTGTCACAAAGGCAATATTAATTTACTCCCATTTGTTATTTCAACAGATGCTGGTTTGGTAAAGAACCTGGAAAATATATGGACTACATTTACCAGGGGCCAGTTATTCTTGTGCTTCTGGTGAGCAGCACCTCATAGTTATTATCCCCCCCTGCATTATTTGTTGAGACTATTCATTTTATAGAACACATTTTACCCTGACCTAAGATCCATCACCTATGCCTGTAATTGCAGGTGAAAAATTAAACGACAGATTTAAATTGTTTTATAATGAAAGCCATTTCCATGTGGCTTCTAGCCTGTCGGGGTAGAATCAATCTCTGCTGATGGGAGAAAGCATTCTCACATACAAGCATACAATAAGGAATGGTATGATGTAGGGATGAGGAATGTATCTGCTAATGGTTCCGTACAAGCTGTTGACGACACATAGTCCTGCAGGGCCCATCTCTGATTGCGTGTCTTGCTGAGGAAGGAGGTGATTTGTCTGCCGCTGCCCTCTGCTCCTCCTACTCTACACATTTAATGAGCAGAGTGCTGGTCGCGGCGGAAAATTTGCTTCGGCGTAGGCCGTTCAAGACCAATCGTTTCAAACTAATCTGTTTGTTTGTCTCCTCCTAGATCAACTTTGTTTTCCTCTTCAACATTGTGAGAATTCTCATGACCAAACTGAGGGCTTCCACCACATCTGAAACGATACAGTACAGGTGAGTCTTTACTCTACATACAGTATAGAAATTCTGTTTCTGTCCACCAAAGAAGACCTGGTACATTTAAGGGAAATATATAGCATCAACCATTCTTAAAATAGATATATTTTTATTCTTGAATATTGAGCTTTTTGTATATTAACATAATGATAACACAAACAACAACAAAGCGCTCAGTACACATTGGTCTGGACCATGAGTCAAACTCAGGAACCGCGGCCTGAACCTCTGCGGCCCCTTGAGAGCTTGCACACACTCACACAATTCAATGAGAGGGATTCATTGAGAGATTGGAAAGCCAATACATGTTTGAAGTTAATGGAGATGAGCTGGTCACATCTCCTTTGTATGACTTCAAGGTGCATTCAAGCACACTTTGTTAACTCCAAAATCTATTCTCAATTGTCCGTGGAGATTATTTAAAAGACGAAAGTGTCCGTTTTTTTTCTTTTTTTCTTTGTTGAAATACATCGATCATTTCTTTCTTGTTCTTTCAAATTGTTACCAGCAAATACTCATTGCTTAATAATAATATAGTTTTTATTTACTCGGACACTATTATGAATGGAGAGGTAGTTATATGACATGGTAATATGTGTATATGGGACAATGACAAAACTGATATGTGGTGTAACCCTAAAAACTTTCTCCAGATAGTTTAACTCTTAAGATTTTACATGTTATCAACTACTTGTTTATATTCTAGGTGGATTAAATTCCTTTTTGGTTATAGCATTTTAAATTGTCAAAAAAATCTAACAAAATTGTGACTTTTGTAAAAATTAATGGACTTTTAAATGACAAGAAACCAACATGAACAAAAAATGTAGATTTTGAGATGACTGAGCCCATATCTTCCATTTAATACATTTAGCCCCAAAAATATATATTTTAATTTCACCTTGCCATTGCTGCATGAGATCCCACACAATTATCATTATCACATCAGTCTGGCTTAAGACAGTGTGAAAGCAAAAGTAGATTAATATTAACTGACATAATTAGCGTCAACGTTTAAATTTCCACTTAGCTTCATACAAATCAGACCCCTTGATACCCTCAGATGATATTAAGAGATCAAATGGCTACCGTATACTTATAATAATAGTAGAGCTTTTATTATATTATGTAACATAATTAGTTCTGTTGCTGTGACCCCATTAGGGCAAGCGCTGCTTCAATTATTCTTGATCAATTTAAAACACTCAAAATCCCAACATCTAGCTCTTACACTCAAAACACTGAGTATTTGTTGTTTTTGGAAAAAAGGAAAAGGTACTTATATCTCTGTACTTATTTTTGCCTCTAAAAAAATGATCTTTTGTCAAAAAAAAGTACAATCTGTAATGCTTTCCACATTACAGAACCATATGGTAGATACTGACACTACAATTGAGTTACATTATGGCAGTTTCCTTGACCAAGAAGGGTGAAAGGGTGATACTTTTTGTGTTTCAATTATTTTATTTTTTATATATATTTTTATTCTATTTTATATATCTAACTTGCTTGTATTCTTCAATATGTTGTTTCTCTGAAGCTCCAAAACCTTCAAGACAACATCCTTGTTTGTGAAAACTTACCTGGCAATAATTCTTAATCTGATTCCCTAAGCGCTCATGGCAGGCAGCTGTTTTTTTCTGTAGAAGTTTAAAACATTGATGTGATCCTTATGAAAAGGTGCCTGCAGTATCTCCAGAGACATAAACTGTCAATGTGTCCCTTTCTCAGCAATTAATGGCAAACATGTCATTCTGCAAAGCAAAATGACAACCAGGTTCAGTGAGTCTTGTGTTATTTTAACAATTACACTGTTAAATGAGAAGAACAGATCAAAACTAAAGAGGAAACACTCTCGACCTAAAAAATAGAAAAAGATGGTTTCTTCAACATGCTGCAAGATTTACCAGAGTTACACAAACCAGGGGGTAACCCAGACAGGGAGAGATGGGGATTTCATATAGTGTTTAAATTGCTCACCATGCATTAAACATTAGAGAAATCCCAGTGTCAATTTCAACGTCTTCATGAAGCATTAATGAGTTTTAACCAATGGCTTTATCAACAGTAAATTAATGATTTATAGATGAGTTACAAGTCACAAAATCCAAAACAAAGCCTAGTGACTGTAACTTATTAACATGTATAACTGCAGATTTAATTATAGTTAATGACTGTATGTGTACATATGTATGCACCATTTATAAAGAGTGTCTTAATAATAAATTAGAGAGATGAAATGTGCTTCATCTCTCTAATAATATACTATTGTAAGAAGCAAAGCTGTGTGTTTGTTTATTGCTCATCCAGGCTTCCACTAATGCAGGATCATGTGTTTTCCAAAGTCAACTTGGATGAAATCCAAGAGCTTATTATATTATATTATAATTTATTTATAAGAACCTTATGTTCTGTCTCTGTCTTCGCAGAAAAGCTGTGAAAGCAACACTGGTTTTGCTACCTCTGCTGGGCATCACCTACATGCTCTTCTTCGTGAATCCAGGGGAGGACGACATCTCCCAAATCGTTTTCATCTATTTCAACTCATTTTTACAGTCGTTCCAGGTGAGAGATAATAGAGAGATAATAATGACACATTGTGGCCCACGCGCACTGTGCTTCAGAGGCAACGTGAATCACCCTGTTTCTTGTAATGCAGAAAAAGAAGCATCACTTCTCTGAGGTTTCGAGATGTTTCAGGTTTACGGGGCTTCTTGTAGGAAGATGATCTGTAGTAGCATCTCGGCTGTGTGTGCACACATCAAGGACTTCCTGCTCCTGCATGGGACTCACAGCTGTCAGGATTAACAGGGACATGTGGGCATGATTTCTGCTCTGTAGATATTTTTTTAAATATTAAGCTTAAATATAAGTGGGAGGAGAAATACAGCTTTACCATCAAGAATTGTTTATATCATTACAAGATTTAGCATTGCACAACAGAGCTGCATACTTACATACTAATAGTCCTGTGTCTTATTCTGCAGGGGTTCTTTGTGTCTGTGTTTTACTGCTTTCTGAATGGAGAGGTGAGTCACTGCAGCACAGTATTTATGCATTTAATAAAATGTTACCAAGTTCTTGATATGAAATCTCAATAAAACCCAAAATGGATTCCCTTAATTAGCTAATAATTCTCTACAACTCGACTTCAAAGTTGTAATTTCAACCAGGGGAAGGATCAGGTCAGTTTTCATAAAGAAGAAAAAATAAACGATTAAATAGATCATTTGGCTTAAAACGTGTAAGTGCAGAATTGCAGTAATGCTAGTATTTCTTAATTGAGATCTGTCCTTCTTGTCTAATTACAATAAAAACTGATTAGTGGAATTCCAGCTGTTTGAAAGTCATTAGTGCCATTAGAAGAATTACACATTTGGCAGTAATTGTGAAAAATAAGGCATCCTCTCACTGCTCTCTTCTGGCCCGTAAATAATTGAAACCTGGGGGTAGAGAGGGTAATTTGATGAGTTAAGTTGATGAAGAAATGTGAATTTGGTGCTCACTGTGCACACATGCGGGGTGTTTCAGACTTTGCAGGAATTCGCCCTTCTGTGGCCCCTCCATTCTACACCTTATTTCTCCCTCTTTAGTCAGTACAAAAATTGAACCAAATTCACAATATGTGAATATGGTGACTTGTGAGAGGTGCTTCCAGTCTTTATGCTATGCTCAGCCAAATGTGCCAACATTTCAGGTTCGCTCTGCAGTGAGGAAGCGGTGGCACCGCTGGCAGGACAACCACGCCCTGCGGGTCCGGGTCGCTCGGGCCATGTCCATCCCGACGTCTCCAACCAGGGTCAGCTTCCACAGCATTAAACAGACCACAGCTGTGTGACCGGGGACGGGGATGGTGGGGGGTAACTAGCAACAAGTAATCCCCACCACAGTATGGGATGGGATCAGATGTCCGGAGAAAACAATGAATTGATTCCCAGAAGAGACCGGAAGCCTGGATTCCACTGACAAAGCCCCAGTGTGACAGCAAGTCTGGGGGAGAGCCTGTTGCCCGGCGAGAACAATTGGAACAATGGATATGACATTGTGTAGACAAGAAACCCCAGGTTCGATCTGTCTGTTTGGAGTATTTAAAGACATAAAAATGGCATCCTCCAAAGTCTTACCGTCTGATCCTACAATTTTCTTGTCACTGTCATCTTACTGCTTAGTGGTTATTAGAGGGACAAGATAATCCTACAGGATTTGTAGCAGGATATTTCAGCAGCTCACACATGTGTAGGCAAGCAACAGTACACCAGTGTTACCTATCAGAAGGGAAGGAAATTAATTACAC
This sequence comes from Eupleurogrammus muticus, assembly GCA_036785175.1. NCBI lineage: Eukaryota > Metazoa > Chordata > Actinopteri > Scombriformes > Trichiuridae > Eupleurogrammus > Eupleurogrammus muticus. Next base: position 13,510,316 of record JAYKQN010000014.1, on the reverse strand, counting down.
ACATTGATCATGATGCAGTTGAAAAGTCGTCAAAACAGCCGTGGCACTGCTCTCTCTTACAGAAAGGGGGCTGAAGATAATTTAAAGAGGCCCTATTATGAAAAACATTTTTTTTAAATGTTTAGAGCATGTGTGTATATAGTTCAGGTCTCTGGATTTACGACTAACACACAAACTCAGCTGAACTCAACGCAATCTGAAATGGCTCCTGTTGTGATGTCACAATAGGAGCAGAAGATAAAAGCAACTCCATTCATCCATTTGGCAAGCCCTTGTTCTTGACTTCTGTTTCTAGGACCAACCCTAGTTCTCTGAGGGGTGGCTCAGCCAATCACGACAGAGTGGGCGTTTCTGTAGAGAAGAGGAGGAGGGGGTTTTGGTTTTTCAGAGTAAGTGCATGAGAAGGCAGAATGTATTTCTGCTACAGATCTAAGTAAGTGGACCATAAAAATTTTTTTAAAAAGACCATGAAGACCATTTACATATTAAACTGGGAAAATGGCAAAATAGGGCCTCTAACAATATAGTGGTACTGACAAAATGCTGCACATTTAGCCAATGTGAGCCTGAGTATTTCACACACACATAAGCCATTCTAATGAAGCCTTCAAATGTTTCCAGTCTTTGTGTTCTTCTCGAAGACTGTTCTCTTACATTGTTAAAACACGTTGCTTTCTGCTTCTCTTTAGTTGGATTTAGATTTGTACTCATCCTCCACGAAGACGCAAGGGCGTGAACATAAAGAGAAATGTAGCGTTTTATGTGTTTGAACTCCCCAAGGCTGACGGAGGCAGCGTCATATTAAACGCTGCTCTAAACAAGTCAAGATCAGACCGTGGTGTGTGTGTGTGTGTGTGTGTGTGTGTGTATACATATATATAAAATCGAGTTGGAACAATGATTTTAGACATTTATATGAATGTCTATGCATGCTAAGCGCCATGCGTGGATTTATCATGCAGACCCAGTGGAAGCTTAAATTCCTCATTAAATCCTTGTGACCTTCTCATAATTAATGTCAGAAGTTGCTGGTTCAAAAGAAGTCGAGCTTGATGAAGACTGTTTCCCGGTCAGGTCGACATACAGTATATCTGCCCTAGTGATCTTCTAATTAATAATAATGGGAACCATATTTGCAGTGTCTCTGAAATACTGTACGGTCATATTCTGTGGGTGAATCAATGACGGTACTGGTATCATAAAAAGGAATATATAAGGAATAACACGTTTCTGCTTTGATGCTGATGTTTTCCTGTGTGTGCTTCTGAATTAATTAAATATTATCTGGAGAGTATCTTGGTTTGTCAGGTGGTACCATAAAGAATGTTTTAAAGGGATAGTTTGACATGTTAGGGAAATATGTGTTGTCGCTTTCTTTCCAAGAGTTAAATGAAGAGATCCATACCACTCTCATATGCCTTAGACTTTGTAACTTTTAGCAGCATTTAGTGGAACAGGCTAGACATAAGGGGACATTTTTTGAGCCCAGTGAAGCTGTGAACCCTAAAACTGTATGTTTTCTTATTCTTCTGCAATGGAAGTCAATGGCAGCTTAAAGAACCATCTGGTAAAAAAGTTGTGAAATTTGTCTTGCTGATTGGGGACAGGCCCTCGAATAAAGTCACCAGGTTTCATGTTAGCACCTCAAACTCAGTTGGAGGTACATTTCTGGGTGTGACTTTTGAAACGTGGATGTCATCTGAAATCTAGATAGGTTTTTCACCATTTTGGATTTGATCAAACATACTTACACAGGTCATAAATCATCAAACACACATCGTCTCCAGACCAAGACTGGACCAAACAGGAAGAGAGCTTGTATCTTAGCAACCTTAGTAACCCTTTAAATATGACGCTAAAGTCAGTAGCTGAACAACGTGGTAACTTAAAAGTGAGCTAAGTGTTAGCTAGCAGTTTCTACCAGTTCCCAGTCACTAAGCTAAGCTAAGCTAAGCTAACGATCTCCTGAGTCAGTTACTCATATGAAAGTGGTAAAGATCTCATCAAGCTCTGGCAAGAAAGCAAATAAGCATATACAAAATTAGTCCTTTAGTGATTAATCTTGTTTTTTTTTTTAGTTTGCATATGTTTATTTATTTATATATATATATTTACAAAACTTTGATATTATTGTGTTTTTTTAAATAAATACAATTTGCTGAATTTCTTTTCATGATTAATCAAATGTGTTTGATAGTGTTGACATATTTCACAACTGCTTGTAAAATATACATTTCATATTCATATTTTGTAAAGTTTGTGACATTGCATCATTTTCTGCTACGCTGCTCGACTGGACAGATGTCCGCCACTATATTATATTTGTCTGTCATTCAGAGTAATCCAGATGTAAATATTTTTCAACCTTGAGTTTGCATCTCTGTGTGTCCAGCATCACAACATTTGCCACATTACCAAATAGTTGTGAAATATTTTCATACAGAAATTAAAAAAAAAAAAGATAGAAAACACTCACCAAAGAGAGCGACCTTGTTTACCAAATAAGATTTGTATCGTCTACATGTTTCTATCGTTGCCACTGCACTTTGTAGACCAAATCTTGTTGATTTTATTTTGTACACCATTTACTGTACATGATGAAATGTATTCAATGAAGTGCAATGTCAGATTTGGTAACTTATTATTGTACATAAATACATTTGACCTACTGATTTTATGAAAAAAAAATTGTTTAACCACCCTTGTTGCCTTATGAACAGAAGATGTTTTTTTCGTGTGAAAAGGACGCTAATATTTCTGTTAACTATGTCATTGTGTTACTGATATACATTTGTACATGCACATGTGAAAAGAAAAAACATTGCTTTAAATTAAATGTGTAAATCGTATTCTTGTCTCTATATTTAAGGACATTTTAATTAGGAGTTTTTAACAGTAACCATGTAACGGAATCTTTCTAGTTGAAATCCTTTTTATTTGGTGCTATTTCCAGCAGATGCTATACAGTATAATCATATGAGTATGTAATATCTAGAACCAGTTTCATACATTCCAGGCTGAGCTGGAGTGAAGTGGAGCAGAAACTTCTGCTCAGAGCCTTCAGCAGCCTCAGGATACGATATACATCCCCCAACAATTAGCTGCAACTCTCGGTGCAGCCCAGTAAAGGCTAAAGCCCAGCAAACTCTAGTTATGATGGCTGACAACAGTATGAAAGGACGTGATGCAGTCTAATTCAGCCCACCGATGCCAGAGGCCAGCGGCACGGCTTTATTTCCGCTTCTACGTCTTGTTTTTCCCCGCGATTTCCCCTGCATCTATGGGTCAGTGACATACTGTATGCACCGGAAAAAAAAAAAATTCAAAAGCTTCAAATAACAGGAAAATTATGTAATCAGAATGTATGGGACAATTTATTGTGCCTAAAATCATGAACTGGTCTGGCATTTAATAAAAAAAAAATTCACCTGGTTACCAGAACTCCCAAATTATACTAAACTATCAATTTGTAAATACTAACTTGATACTATGTATCAGGATCATCTTATCCATAGCTATCAATGGTTGAAGGACTTTGAGTTCATAATTCATCATTGTAAAATCTAAACAAAATTTATCTATACACATGTGAAGGTGTGTGGGTGTATGCATGTACCTGTGGAGGTGTAAAAGACTACAAAGATGGCTGCCGTGGTGGCTGTTCTTTGTTCCTTCTCAGGCCATGTGTAGATTCAATGGCTGACCCCGTGCATCACAATGTGTGTGTGTGTGTGTGTGTGTGTGTGTGTGTGTTCGTGGGTAGCACTGTTGCCTCACAGCAAGAAGGTCGCAGGTTCAAGACCGCCTTGGGGCCTGGGTCTGGGACCTTTCTGTGTGGAGTTTGCATGTTCTCCCCGTGTCTGCGTGGGTTTTCACCGGGTACTCCGGCTTCCTCCCACAATACAAAACATGCTTAGGTTAATTGGCAAATCTAAATTGCCCATAGGTGTGAGTGTGTGAATGGTGTGTGTGCCCCACGATTGGCTGGCGACCATCTGGGGTGTATCCCCCTGCCTCTCGCCATAAAATGCGCTGGGATAGGCTCCAGCAGACCCCTGCGACCCCGAAAGGGAATAAGCGGGATAGAAAATGGATGGATGGATGGATGTTGAAGAGGCAGAAGAGGTAGGTGGATCGCATCTGTGAGCACAACGTGAACCGTGTATTAACCTAAGAAGTGGTAAACACTGATCACTCATGTAGAGCAAAATTTTACCGCTCATAACTACTGGAAAGTAATTTTCACATTTTATTGATCGATTTTTAACTGATTTCATAAAACTTAAGTAATCTTAGATTGAATTACATTATCTCGGGGATGGAGTCATGTTGAGTTATTGATTTAAGTTGTCCCTTCTGGTTCTATATATATCTTGGGCAGTTCTCCAGAACTTTTGGGATCTCCTCTTTCTGCTGTTTGCAGGGTCAGAGTTCAGTCTCTCCCTGTATCTCTTTGTCCTATCTGCACCTGACATTATTTTATCTGTCTCATCGAGCTGACAAAATCTTTTATGTGATAAAGGACCAAAACAAATATTTATAAGGACAAATATTGAATCCTACTTCGCAATTTGTTGTTATATCTGCAGGAAATCAGAGTTTGTCACACTGTTTTCTGCATTTGACACAACCTTCATTCCAGTAGCTGTACTTCATCATGTTAACAACATGCTAGCTGTCATAAACCAATGTAGATTTACATGTAATTAAAAGTAAAATTTCTTTTGCATGCCGTTCTGTACATGCACTGAACAATCATGCTGAAGACTCAAGTCTTCTTTTCTTTTTGATTTGTGCTTGTAAAAAAGTAGTCTCACAATTAGATATCTGCATTATTTTATTTTATTTTTACATGTGGGCATTTAGTTTTCACAGTTGTTGCTACTTCTGACTTTGAGAATGTTGCATGGTCACACCACACGAGTTTTGTGACGTCACGTCGTCCACCCTTAGATTAAGGTGTATTTCCCCACAGCTAACAATAAATGGCTGGCACCACAGCCTAACTTAGCTGGAGTATCTCACCACCCGACCGCTGCTTTTATCAGGCCCGGCAATGGCAGCCGCGTCGTATTTTAGAGCTCTGTTTACTTGTCATCACGCGGAGCTAATACTCAGCAGTTTAATGGCTTCTGCTGCTTCAGAGGAGCTTTTATCAAGTCTGAGGTAATGACTGTGGATGTTGGTTGTGAAAGACAAGGGCACCAGACAAGGAAAGGTCTGAGGGAAAAAAAAAAAAAAGGAAAGACGCTATTGCTTTTATTATGGGAGATGTAGGATCTTACATTTATAGAGGAATAAATCTCATCTCAAAGTTTATTTCCCAAACTTTGAAATTTTAAATCATGCTATAAAATCTTCCTCATCCAAACATCAGAGGGAATTTGTTTAAATTGTTGTTCTCACATTTTGTTTTTACCCCCAAACTCTTAGTCCACTTTGACAGATTCTTCATTTTTCTGCTTTTGTTTTGAGCTCATAAACTCAAGGGAAGTTTAAAAATAGAGTGCACTCAGATTTTTAAAGTTTCTATAACCCTGACACTTAAGTACAACTTACTTCACTGCAATAAAAACCTTAATAAACAGCAACTTCCTTGAGCTAAGCTGTCACAAATCTGAAATCATCATCATCAGTGCTGGACATATACGTTGCGTCTCCCCACTGGATCCCACCTTCTCCTTTTAGTCAACAGCAACACCAAAAAGCAGAAGCAGCCGCCCCTGTCTGTCCACACGGCCTCCAGAGAACACATCAGCGCATCAGTCCAACAACACCTTCGCCGACCCCCTGACCCCGACCACTGTGACCCACCATCAGAACATCAGACTCACTCTGCTCCTTCAAAGAACTAAATGTGAACCCACCAGAGCCACTGCTGTGACATTTGATGTAGTTTTCTGGACATTTCAGTGGTGTGACTGTAATTTTATATAATATGTTTTCCCCCTCTATAGTGTCTGAGAGTTGTAAAAACCTGGTAATGTCTCATTGTATGGCTCCTTAACTATATATGAACTATTTTGTAGTTCAGCATGAACCTATATTTGAATTTCTTTGTAGTTCATATATGCATTCATTTGCAGTTTATATGCAGTTCCTATAAAAACTATACAGATAAATGACCTCCATTTATATAGTGCTTTTCTAGTCTGTTCAACCACTCAAAGCGCTTCACACTACAAGTGTCCATTCACCCATTCACACACTCTGATGGCGGCGGCCCGCACATCAGGAAACTACACATTCACACACCGACGGCACACGCCATCAGAGGCAAATCGGGGTTAAGTATCTTAATCAAACCACCAATTTCCTGACTGGTGGACAACTGCTCTACCTCTGAGCTACAGCCGCCCCTTTTAGGAACTACATATGAACTACATATGAAACTTTAGGAGAAAGTAGAATATGAACTACAAAAAAGGTCATGTAAAGTAGAATACAAAGTAGTTTTAAAAGTATATATATTTCAAAATAGTTTTACATCTCAACATTCTCTATGGAGCTTCAACAGGTGATTATGTGTCTCAATAATGTGATTCCCAGTTTCACAGAAGTCCTGAGGGCTTGTTTTAAAGCACCGTTTCTGAATATGAGCTGTGGTCATATTTTCTGGACTGGGTGATTTGCAACATGGCACAATACGTATCGAACACCTAGACTTTCATTTAATTAAAAAGCTTTTCAAATGTCACTATCTATGATAAAGAGTGAAATCCCAAGGTCATTCTATAGCTTCTATAGTGCATTGCTAAAGAGGCGACAATTACATTCACCATGTTAAACATACAGGTCCGGTTTCAAGGTGGAGTGCAAAGGCATCATATCGGCAAGTATTTATTTTAGTTTTACAGTTTAGCATTGTCCATTCTGTCTGGCCCTATTTTAACCATCAAATTATTGTGTGGACATAATTTATTACGCCGCTACATAAAATCCACATGTCAGAAGCAGCTGTTGCCAACAAATCTTCCATTTATGGGACAGATTATTATATTGATGCTATAAAAGGTGGGCGGTGGACTGCATTAGCGCTTTATGTTCGTCTGTGACACTGAGACTAAAAGTCAGGCGCATGCCAACTAAATTATATACTGCAGCGCCAACCTTTAGCCAATAAACACACAATATATCCGTCTAATTAATCACTTCGGCGATGCCAAAGCAAAGAACGTCAAACGAGACGAGCATTACATTCCCCTGCGTGTGAGCGTCAGGGACCCGGTGTTGAGGACGAGTAAAGTGCACTTAAACGGGAACAGTAGTGCTCTTTACCAGGGATCATATTAAGTAAATGAATCCATTACGATACAGTCAGTTTCCTGAATTACTGAGGCGGCGCGGCCTGATTGAAACATCTCAGCGACCATAAAGCGGCGCCCTCCCGGCGAGGCGGCGCAACATTGGCTGGTTATGTGGCGTGATGAAGGTCGGCGGAGCAGGGAAACAGACGTGAGCTATTTCAGGTGAAGGTCGCGGCAATGTCAGATTTGTAAAAATAGTCCACGCGGGGGATTGTTGCCAGGTTAGTTGATGCCCTGACAAACTCACACTATGCAGGACTTTGCATGCAATGCACAAACGTTTCCAAAGGCAGCAAATATGTTTGCTGGATTTTGTGAAAACTACACCTGGCAGCCTTGAAACTATTTCTCTTTGTCAAATGTCACATAACTTTTAGGTTGTAAGTTTGTAAAAAGTGTGAAGAAAGATTAAATGTCCAACCTTAAAAGTCAGTCATTGTAAACTAAGACTTTTTCATTCAGTCTTTAGTCTCTTAAATGTCCCAAATTAGAAGGTCTAGGTGCTCCATTTTAAACTGAACAGAGCCTGTATTCATTACTGTTAATGTTGCTTTTAAAGACATTAAATATGCTCCTGAATTTTAAGAAAAGCACACCTTTCTCTTAGTGAAAATAGCTTTTGAATTGTAATATTGTGTTAAGAGTATTTTAACAGTTGCAGATTATAAACTAAAGTTTTGTATAGTATTTTCTTAAAGGTCCCATATTGTAAAAATTAAGAAATTGACATCTTATTGATTTATAGGAAGGTCTAAGTGTTACATACATACTGTACCATTTAGGATTTTGAGGAAATTACACCTACAAGCCATTAAAAAAATTTCTCTCAGTGAAAACCTCACATAACTTCTGAGTAGTAAAGTTTGTAAAGAGTTGTGAAAAGAGACTTTTTCCAATACTAAAGGTCACAAATTGTTAACTAAAGAGCTTTTTTTATTCTTTATTCTCTTAAAAGTCCTATATTGTAGAAAGTGATATTGAATTTCTTATCAATCATAATAAGGTCTGTGTGATATGACTCATATGAATACTCTACACTATATTTTTTCAGAATACTCAGTCCACTACTACACCCCCCATATTCACTATTCAAACCAGCCTGAGGAGAATCTCATTAATATTAATGAGACGGACACAACAACCTGTTTTATAGAGTTCCAGAGGCACGCTTGACAGAGGAGATGTAAAAATATATTGTGATGATTTCTGGTTTTTAAAACCACACGTATATCTGCTCATGGATATAAACACTCAAATAAAACCCAGCAAATGGATCAAATATGGGACATTTAAATCGACTTACAGGGTTAAAGGAAAGATGAAAAACTGCTATCCTGTAGTAAAACATGTTAGATTATCACTTCAGATTTATTAGTTCCCTTAATCTGAACAAACCACAGAGCTAACTTATAAAAAAATGTTTATTTCAACAGGAAAACCATAATTATCTCTGTGAACAACATGTAGAAAACTGGCTTTAAAGCGCAGCACCTACGAATGTGTTGAAGCAGCGCTGAGAAAGATGCTCTTTCATTTTGCTAATGTGCATTTGAAAGAGGGACGTCTGGGCCCCGCGAATAAATAAATATGTGTTCTGCACTCTTGAGGTGAAAAATCTCAAAACAAAGTTTGCGTTTGAGGTTTTTGAGAAGATGACGGCTGACAGGTGGGTTTCAGCCGTTCAGCATATCCTCACCGGTAGGTTGGAAGCGGGGCTGCATCCAGCTCTGAAACCACAGTCAGAGGCCACAGCCAAGGCTCCCAGTATGATTAAACATCCCCCAGACAAGCTTAAGCATGTATGTAAAATACTCCGCTTGGAATAATAATTTATGTCTGATGTGGTTTGTTTTACCCAAACAAAGTTCATTTATCTTCCTCCTTCTATATCATTAAAAGAATCCAGGAAGTATGAATGACCAAATATATTTAGTTTCATATGTTTGACTGGTAGACATTAGGCGTCTCTGGCTTCACTGCAAAGTCACACTCTATATCTTGAATGCCAAGTTTCCATGTGTTGAATATTGAGCCAGGACAAGCTTTTAGTGTCTTTAAACTACGCACATATATCATTCTGCAGAGTAAAACTCAAATGTTGGAACATTTCTGAATATGAGTGTCATATAACAGCAGACTGGCACGCTGTCACCCACCAACGGTGTTTGGAAAAAAAAAATACTAACTTAGAAAAAGGAGATTATTTGAGCAACATTGCTCTCTGCTGGCTAAAGATGGGAGGTCCTGCTACTAGAAGGGTGAATTACGTTTAAGTGAATCCAGCAGCTTTTTTTTTTAAAACCCTTGTTCTGCAAGAACAGTGTTTAATTCCTGCATCATTTTTAAAATTACTGGTGTTCTTCACGATTAAAACAAATTGCAAAAAGCCAAAAATTAACCTTTCTTTGTGTGTATTGTTAAATGTATCAGGAAAAAAAATAAAATCAGGTGAAAATGTATTGTATTTGGTACAATAAGGCCAATATTGAGTAGAAATAATATCTTATTCCTTGGTCCAATTTAGCATAGATCAATTTTCCTTTTTTGATTTTAGTTAATTTAAAGGTCCCATATTGTGGTATATATATATATATATATATATATATATATATATATATATATATATATAACAATGTTGATAGAGCTGTAAAATTGACTTAATATAGCATAATATGGGATTTATATTTTTAAAATTTTATTTCTTTTTAAGAGAATGGGTGAATTCTCTCTGTAATTGAATCATATGCAACTGGACCTCTTTTGTCCGGGTAGACGTTTCACCTCTTATCCAAGGGGCTTCATCAGGTCAAAGGTCGGTTTGACTAGCCCAAAGACAGTATCAGATCGGTATCAGATTAATGGGTGAATCAATCATTTACAGTAGAAATCCATAATATAATAATAATAATAATAATTATTATTATTATTAGCTAGGATAATAAGCTAAATTATCTCCCAATTAAATAGGATGACAACTTAACATTGGACTAATTGTACCAAGTAGACATTTTTAGAGACAAACATTTTTACTTGTTAAGATTAGAATTTTTGCAGTGCAGAATTTAGGTGAACATTTTCTGTACATTTTCTGTACATTTTCTGTACAGTGAGTTAAAACACAGATTTTTGTACCTATTCTCACACACACACACACACACACACACACACACACATATATATATATAATTTCCTTCTCTTTAATAAGTTATGGAGCACTGTATTGGAGTTTTATGATTGTGGAGGACACCGAAAAATGAGCCACAGCTGAAGAGCAGATTTTTTGGAAAAGAGAACCCAATGAAAATGAATGTATTTATTCACTATAATCTACAATATGAACAGGGGCCATGTGCAACGCGTCCACAGCAGTGACATAAGATGGAATTTACGGGAACATAAAGATCCGCCGTGGTCAGAAATTCAGGATGGTTGCTTTGATGGAGACAAAAGAATTCTCACTCGACTTGATTTCATAATGCAAAGTCACATAGCACCAGAATGACAGTGAGGTTTGTGATACACTTGTGCCCTTTTTTTTCTCTAAGAGGCCATAATGTGTTTTACAAAAGCTTCGTAATTTATGCAGCCGTTAGCATCCTCCTGGTTTTGCATCAACTGCTCCACTTCGTCCTCCCGCATCTTCTCCCCTGTTATGGAGGGCAAAGCAAAAACAAAACTGTCAGCACCGTACTTGGGTGCTTTGTGAAAGCAGATCAACTCGAGGCTGTTCGGCTCACCCAGTGTGGCGAGGACGTGTCTGAGCTCGGCGCCCATGACGGTGCCGTTGCCCTCTTTGTCAAACACCCTCAGGCCTTCCACGAAGTCCTCGAACGTCCCGCGGTCCTTGGCCTTGCAGATGTGTTGGTGTATGGGCAGAAACTGGTCAAAGTCCAGCATCTTGGTCTGCATGTCTGCGGGAGAGAAAATGCAACAAGTTTCAGATCTGAGCTTTCTCCCTGTGTCCTTTTCCCGGGAATCACTCAGCATACACACCTTCCGGTTTGGGTTTCCCCAGGACATACATGATCTCTGTGTTGGTGGGATTCTGGCCCAAGGCTCTAATCAGGTCGCCGCACTGGGCATAAGTGATCTTCATCTCGTTGGTCGGTGTCCTGTCGAACAGCTGGAAGGAATCTTTGAAGTCTGGGGTGACAGAAAACACAGACGATGAATTCCACTGGTACAATTACATGCATGGTTAAGTCAAGCTTTGGGTTGGTCCTTGTCCCAGCAAACACACATGGAGGGAAATGTATGAATCATGTTGCCTCCACTACAGTAGGTGGCGATAAGGTTTGATTGAACTATGCCAAAAGTCAAGTTCTTTAGCAGGTTAGCTACCCAGAGGGAAACTGCAACGATGGACCATCTTGCACATGTGTGCATACGCTACTTCCTGTTCACTCGACTCACCAAGGCATCAGTAAGTTGAGAACAGCACCTTTACATGCAGAGTTAAAGCGAGCTATGCTCAGAATGTGATTTTTGCGTCTAGTCGGACTTCTTTACACGTGTCAGTTAAATGCAACTGAGAAAATCAAATAACTGATGGGGTCCTCTGTTGTTTGAGTGGTTTAAATATGGCCACTGTATAAACACATGTATATTTGTTGACTTTTTTGTCCCCTTGTAAAAAACCTGAATTTAGGAGACAATGTTAAACTGTCATGTGGTGTAACCCTAAAATCTTGGTATTGGATAACTTCTCCAACTAACTCTTGAAAATGCTTTAAAGAATTTGAAAAACTACATGCTATTGACTACTTTTATATTCTAGGTGAATGGAATATTTAAAATGTATCTCTCTCTATTCTTCTTTGGTTACACCATTGACATGCACACAAAATGTACCTGATGAACGCTTCTTAAAACTATATTTAAAAAAGTCTTTGACTTTCTCATGTGGTCAATCATGATTTGACCCATAAACAACTTAAGAAGCTTAGCAAATTCTCATCTCCAAATGTACTCATGCTTCACTCCCACTAAGGTGTATACATGCCAGAAAAAAAAAATCCAATCCCATTATCTAGGTGTGTTAGTTGGACTATGACAAGTCCAACATGCATTTTAAACATCCAACCATAGTCAGATTAACGCAATAATTCCATGTAATTTGAAACATATACTAGAGCACATGCAGCAAAGTGATGACAGTGCTTCGGATGAAACGTTTCCTTTCGCCGGGACAGAGACAGAAAAAGGTCATCGGGGGGTTTCGGCTCCACTTTAAATCACACGCTGAGCCTTTCGGATCCTCTCGGAATCCGATTAGCATCCCTCAGCCGCTGTATCGTCAGCTGCCGCCCGACGTTTCTCACACATTAGTGGCGAGCATGACAACACGACCCCGCTCGCTGTCAGCCAGTCCATGCACAGATGACAACTGCAACAACAAACGCAAACTTACCCTCAATTTGCTCAGGGGTGAATTCCAGCTGTAAAGAGACAAAGTAAAGTCAGACGCCGCCAGTCGCTGTGATCCACTTTCATCGAGCCATTCCAACGGATCCAGTTGCAGTCTGCATTTTTTCTGATCACCGAGCATTGTTATTCGGTGACCTTGGGTCTAACACCCTGTTTTCGCAGTATGTAAACTGTCAGCTACCGCGCGTTTCCCTCTGAGGTTATTTCTAGACGCGGTATTTGGCGGCAGCGTCTTCTGCACCATAAACACCACCAGGATGTTTCTGCAACAATCCACTCTGTAATGATTCTGGCACGGTGTGTATCTGAGAAACAAAAGGATGAGTTGAAGACCTTCACAAGTGTATTAAGATGGATCAACTTGTTGAATGGTGCACAACTTTAAATTTGACCCTAGAAAGACATTTCCACTACTTTGATTTACACATTTGCACTCTGTAATGATTAGGCAAGGGTTAAATAAGTGGGAAAGAAAAGGATGAAATGAAGACCTGTGCAGTTATATTTAGATGAATCCACTTGTTGAGTGGATCAAAACTTCAAATTCGACCCTAGATAGACATTTCTAGTACTCTGATCTACAAATTATTATGTTATTGGAATTCACTGGTTATTAATTACAGTATGATGAAAAACTGAAATGGAACAGGCTGGTTGAATATTAGGTTGAATCCACTATTTCAGTGGTTCAGAACTTTAAATATGACCCCATTGAGACATTTCAAGTACTTTGACTTGAAAATAAATATTAGATTAAGATTCACTAGGTAATGATTACGGCATGCTAAATAACTGGGGAAGAATATGCAAATTCTAGTAATTTTATGTCCAAACTATACGTTCCCAAAGAGATGAAGTTTTGTAGTGATGGTAAAATCATAGATAAATGCTGAACCAGCCTCATGACAATTCCCATTTACAGCCTGTGTTAAACTGCAGTTTAATCAGTTATTCCGTCTAAAAATAAACCATTGTTCCCCCTGTACCCCCACGGCAAATGTTGACTATTTCTAGTCCGTGTATGTGTTGGACTGCTGTCAGCGAGCATGCTCTGTCTGATGTGTGGGTATCTCAGGGCCCGGCCCGTCCGCCTGGCTTTGTGAAAATATTATCCAAACACTTATCTAAGCATGTTTAAAGATGGATGGCGACGGATATAATTATCTTATATTTTTCTTCCTCCTGTTTTTTTTTTTCTCCTTCTTTTTTCAGCCTTTTGCCCTCAGAGGAATGGCGCGGGTGGTCCGCTATTCGCAGACATAATGAAAATCATATTTTGTGGCTTTCATTGTAACATGGCAGCTCGCTTAACCAGGAAAACATTTATCCGTTGAGAAGGGGCCAAGTCAGCAAGAAGACGACGTTTCCCAAATGTGTGTGTGTGTGTGTGTGTGTGGTATCAGCTGGTCCCCGCCTCATAAGTCAAACTGCACGGTATAATTTTCTATCGCGCGTTTTGAAGTTTGATAAATATTCTGTGAAGCTGTAAAATAGCTGTAAAACGCACTCGCTCGGGCCCCGCTCTGCTTGCACTGCCAGCCTCAGGTCACATGGTGTCTCTGACGCTCTGCACAGGCACGCTGGAACAATTTCTGTGAAATCCCGTTTTTCATCCTTGTTAGTGATGCTCTTATCGTACCACACAAGGAATCCTAGTGTGAGTGAATGTTAAATCTTAAAACAAGCTTGTTTAGTCTCTATTTGTGTAACTGTTTGTTTAGTTTTTTTTTACCGTGATTGACGAAGGGCTAAACTCCGGGGTCTTAGGACGCTCGGGCTCTGGAGCTTTGGGCGGCGGAGGAGGCGCCGGCTCTTCCTTCTTCTTCGGGGCCATAGCGAGAAGCTCTCAGGAGACAGAGGACGGGGCAGAGGGATCCGGGCAGCTCGGATGGAGGTGGCCCATCGGAGGGCCAGGTCCCTTTATCCGCTGGAAGCAGGTGTCATCTCCTCCCCCTCGGTGCCGCCAACAATAGGGGGAGGACTATAAAAGGAGATGCCTTCATGCTTCTATTTAAGACAAAGGTTGCTGCCCTGCGTGTACATCATCAGGACGGTGGAAAATGAAATTAGATGGAATCCGGGGCCTTAATCCGTCATCGGGGCTCAAGTGCGACCTTATGTAACCTCCCCTATGTTGGACCTAACGAGTCAGTTATTGTGGGACAGGGAGGAAAATGATTATCGTCGGGTATGAAAGGTTTTATGTTGAATTGCACTTTTCCCCTTGTTTCTTTAAAGATAGAGAAATGTACCAGCGTTAAACTCCACTACCAGCATGGGGTATAGTTATATGTGAGCGAGAGTGTCAAGGAAATATAAAAGCCAGGGAAAGTAATCTTGTGTGACATTGAGTGGCACTTTGTGAAAGCTGCCATTCACACTCGAATGGAGATGGCCTTTGTAGACGGAGTGGCAGCCAGGGTGACGTGTTCAGTACGAGCGTTGGAGTGAGAGAAAACAGTAAAATAAAATTTTTAAAAAATCACACGAGCGTTAATAACACGGGCAAACATTCAATTAATTCGCTGATTGGTTTGGAGCCGAGCAGTCCCCAAAGATCATGCTCATTCGTTATCAGAGCGTTGGTTTATCTTATTCCAATTGGCATGAATACTGATTCAAATGTGGATTCAAAGGCCCCTTTCAGTATCAGTGTGATTCCACCACAGCTGCAATACTGTAATCACAGTTACACTGACCCCTCTTTTAATTCTAATGTGATTTCTGTCTGTATCAATTAGTTTTTGTTTGTTTTCTCAGTATGTAGAAGCCCTTTTAGATGCTTATGTATTAGATTATGCTCTTTTGCAAGTTTAATAAAAATAGGGGGGGGGTTGAAACGGCAAAAAATTAACTATTTAACAGGAATTTGAAATGAACTGCATTCATCTTTTCAGAAGTTTTTCTATATTAAAATGTTACCCATGAATTTGTTAGATTGGATAAGACTGGGGTCACACGTAACCACCATTACCTTCTGCCAGGTCATCATAGCAAATAAGAAATCGCTCTTATTGCATCACCTGGCTAATTATTTATTTGGAAGGTATTTTTTAGATCTATTCTGATTTGGTTTAAAATATTTGGAATTGTGCAGGGGAAAAAAAAATCACTGTCCAAATATCATTAATTGTTATTCACTGTACAGTTTATAACCGCATAGGCATCGTTCCATCCCTTTGTCTTTGCAGTGAAAACTCCTCGACAGCTGCTGTCTGTCTGTATTTAAAGCGCGGGCTCGCTGCTCATCTCATGTGACAAATGCAGCGATCCAACGCTGGGTTTTGGCGAGTCCATTGTCAGCAAATGTTCTGGCACGCGCTCGCGACAGTGATCCCGAGGCAAGGTAGCCTTCATCATCCTCATCATGTGCTGCACTTCACACATTCCTCCTGTGTCCATCCCTTTCCCTTGTAAAAGTCTAATTTTGAAGCGGAAATGAATGTTTTCGTTTTTTTTGTTTTTTTTTCTGATTTCCTGCTTGTAATGAAAAGCAAAGACTTTTAAGTCAACATTAGCCCCGAACTGAGTTCAGAGATCGTCTCCGCTCCACCAACCAGGAATACTATGGGAGCCTTAAATGAGTAAATTCCCTGTCGTGATGATAATACACTTGTCATGATGTGAGATGAGAGGAAACAAATCTACCGCTGAGAATCCAAGAAGAATCCTAATGAACTAATGGGAGGACTGAATTGGTGACCCAGCATGGAGGGTTCGTAGGAAAAGAATTGCACGGATTGTTTTGTCACCTTTTGACATGTGACAGCAGGTTGATATTGTTCACTGATGCAGGAGAAAACACTGAAACATAATCTCGGATCAATGAATGACACACAGAATGATAATCAGCTCTTTCCCAGTCTGAATCGCTCTTGGCTCCTGTGAACGAGATGAAACTCTGGAAATTAAAATGCCATCATTTACAAAGCCATAGTTGCTATTTGGTTCTCAGTATTTTCAAATGCTGTAGCACATGACTGAAGTTGTCAGAAGCTAATGCTAACCCACATGAAGCGCCAGACAAAAGCGTGTATGCCAGGCTGAGTATAAATGGATCCAGCCTTGCATAGCCCAGTGGTACCAGCCCTTCAGATCGCACCAGGTGATCGGTGGCTGCCAATGAAAGGCCTGCGGCAATAATTCAAGACATGACCAACAGCGCAGAGTCAAGCTCTTAAAACATCCAAGACCTGTGCAGTTTTCTATTTTGGAGTTTGTGTGTTGTCTGGCCGGAATGTACCTTGGAAGGCCTCCAATCTGCGCACAATGCCAATTGTTTCTTGGAGCCATCAGATGACCTTCAGTGCAGCTGGCAGCTGTGGCTCCGTTTTTTTTTTTTTTTGCGGCCGTTTGAAACGCCCAGCAAAAAGGAGGGCCGTTTCATATATGAAGCGTCCCCAAAAAAAGAGGCTGCGCAAATGCAAAATGCCACCGGCATTTATCAAGTGAGGATCTTGCGTCCGACAGACACAAAACCACAGGATAGAATTGTCCTGAACGAAAAAACCATCAACTGTTTAAAGTGTTGGTGCAGTTCAGCTTTGAGGTCATATGACATGCAGTGTTGGGCATGTTACTTTGAAAAAGTATTTAGTTATAGTTACTAATTATTTCTCTCCAAACCAATATAGTAACTGAGCAGGGAAAGTATCGGTTGAGTTATTTTTTTACATGGTGGTGTAGTGCGTAGCGCTGCTGCCCTTCCAGCATGAAGGTCACAGGTCCTTGGTCTGGGAGCTTTCTGGGTGGAGTTTGCATGTTCTCCCCATGTCTGTGTGGGTACCCTCCTGGTTCTCTTGCTTCCTCCCACAGTTCAAGAACATGCTGAGGTTGACTGGACACTCATAATTTCCCATAGATATGAGTGAATGGTGTGTGTGCCCCACAATATGCTGGTGACCTGTGTGGGGTGTATCTGTGCCTCTTGCCTGTAATGCTCTGGGATTGGCTCCAGCAGACCCCTGCATCTCTAATGAGGAAGACGCAGATAGGACGCAGATTTTTCTGTTAAGTTGCTGTTTCAACTCCTTTGTGACCTGTTGCCACATGCTTGATCCCATCATTGTAACATTTTTTAACAGGGTGACCAGTAACACATAATAACTGCATGTTACTAATAGTAATGGCTATGTAACAATAGAAGAAGTAACTAGTTTGATTACCCTTTATCTAAAAAAGTGCCTCAACAGCAGTTATTTTAATGTTGTTATTCCCATCACTGCATTTAGGCAACTGTTTATGACATCACAGTTTTCGATTGGTCCTGCAGTGGTTTCTCATTGCATTTAGAATCCAATAAGAATTTTATAGTCAGTCTTTTATTTAGTTTTTATTATCTCCAAGGGCCCACATCCTAGAAAGAGATTTCCTTGATTTTGAGAATGTCTAGGTCTGTAAATACTGTCTTTCACAGACATCAGCTGACAGGCTCAATATTTTATTAAACAGCCAGACACAAAACACCCTGTTCTTTCTATAGAGCTCCAGTAAGAACCTGGATACGTTTAGTATGTTAAGAGGATTTTTGGTATTTATAACCATAGATATATCTTGTTTGACATATCACGACTTCAAAAAGAATGAAAAAACAGAAAAGCCGACAGTGTAGGACCTAGGCCTACTGGTATATACAGTATGTGTGAATGAGTAAATATTCCTTCACATGCTTGTATAGAGGTGCCAATGTGTGTGTTGATTTTGAAATAAATGCAAATGTGATTTAAAGCCAAAGTGAGTTTGTTCGAATTGTTGTATAGTTCACATTATATAACATGAATACCTGTCTACCACCAACACTGCTCTAAACCACCTGCACCAGAGAGATTCATATCTACCGTAGCTATTAATACATGCGCATAGTTTATGTACACTGTAATTTACACTCACATTGGTATTTATTTTTTCTATTTTTGCACCAACACCAGTAGTTGTTTCATGCATATACAGAGTCCACCTTGCTACACTTAATCTTTGTAATTTACTGTCCTTTGCTTTCTTACTGTACTAATCTTTTTGCACCTACTGTTAACTACATTGAATCCTTTTTTACATCTTCGCGTTGAATAAAAACTGATTCTGAATCTGAACTTGAATGAGCTGCCAATCATTTTGGGAGTGATCGCAGATTCCTTGTGATTTTTTTTTCTTTCTTTTCCTTCTTCCCGTGGCGGAGCAGCCTTTCACTTTATATTTAGATTGCCTTCAAACTGCAGGCAGAGGTCTGTAACTGCATTAACAGACAGCAACTCCCCCAGGGCTTTGTATTACCTCTCCGTGGAGCTGTGGCGACCGCTGCTCCGCTGCGATCATTTACCAGCACTCAGGATATATATACTGTGTCCGGGCCAATGCTAATACTGCTAATATAGCAGCTGGATTCCCGGTAGATGTGACATGTTCATTATCAAACACACAAGGCCGTCAGTGAAGTGCATGTGCATGTAATTAAACTGACCCGTGGCCAACTCGGACCGACGTGGTGTCCAGTTCAGTGTGCACAAGTGCTCACGCTGCCAGTCCGTGTAGGCTTCGCTCCAACATAGACTCTGCTGCCATGTTGTTTGGCAGAGGTTCTTATTTAGTAATGATAATGTGTTTTTTGGGGACACAGCAGGATTTCCGTATAGAAAATATTTTCACCTTCATAAATAATGTTTTCCCGTGTGTACGTATGCGCGCACGTGTGTGTGTAAGAGGACACAGCATACAAATAACTCAAAAGTCCTACTATTATTCTAAGGTTTTATTCTAACACAAACTTGTTTTGGAAGTTTTAACAAGTGAACATTTCCACGTGTCAAAGATAATTTTTCTGAAAAGTGATTAGGAAGTTGTACAATTGATTCAGGGGCCTGGATGTCAGTCTGGAAGCCTGACTTACAAGCTGTCAACATCTGTGCTGGCACGCGCCAGCCAACAGAGTCATCAGCTGATCCGCAGCGCCCTCCTTTGGTCACAGGGTAACTCTATACTGTACAGTCATCCGTTACTCTCACACCTTCCTGCAGTGGCCTACTTAAGCTCCCTGTTGAATTGATTTGTCCTCTTCTAATTGCCTCACAGCAAAACGGTCGCTGGTGCAAGGACCTGGGCCGGGACCCTTCCTGCATGCAGTCTGCATGTCCTCCCCATGTACTGTGTGGGTTTTATCCAGGTTTCTCCCACATCCAAAAAAACATGCTGAGGTTAATTGGAGACTCTAAACTGCCCGTAGGTATGATGTGAGTGAACGGTGCGTGGGCCCCACGCTGGACTGCTGACCTGTCTGGGGTGTTTCCCTGCCTCTCGCCTGAAGTGCTCTGGGATTAGCTCCAGCAGACCCCTGTGACCCTAGTGAGGAATAAATGCATATAGAAAATGGACAGATGAATGATTGCCTCACTTTATCTTCCACATTCCCATTTTTTTTTTACCTCAGTCATCATGAGTTTACACTTACAAACAAGAGCTTAACTTAGAAATTTAGGGGCTGATCACTGTCATTTTCAAGATAATGTATAAATATATATTCTTGTTAGATGGGTGCCATATTTGATTAAAAAAAACCATCCTGCTTTATCTCCTTATCCCTAAAGCTCTTTTTCTGTGTTTGGCCAATGACAACAAGTGATATTTATCAGGTTGCCTTAGGATTGATTCTCACAGGTAACGGTGATGCTGTGATTTGACTCAGCAGAGCGGTCCAGTCGTTCCTCAGCACAGCGGCCAGCGCCGGAACGCCCTCGCTGCAAGGCAGCGGCGCTAAGTTGTCATTCATTTTGGAAATGCACTCTGAGTCAGGATCTCTCTGCTTGCTGTAGCAATGGCAGTAAACCTGCAGCTTTCTGTGGAGCGAGCTGCGTTTCATTCCTTCAACCCCGGCGCTCCTGTTTGTCATTGATCAGGTGAATGATTTGGTCTCTGCTCTGTCCACATCGTTGCAGGTCAGCAGCCTGATCTTTAGGTTCAGTGGGCAAAGTACAACTTTTATATTTGGCACAGAATGTTTCCTAAAGCGTGTAATCTCAGTAAACAGGTAGATAGTTAGCACTGTTCAGATAATCTGTGATCTATTTGTCACTTGACATAAAAAAGGCTTGCATGAAAACAAATAGGGTATTCAAATAAAATCTAAAAATGTCAAATCTGATAAATTTTTCTACATCAATTTTTGTATACTTAGAAGTATGGCCCTGTGTGAACAAGTTAAAAAAAACAAAACTTAAATGTCGTTAATCACGCCTCCGTTTTTTTCTCAATTTCTCTATCCATACCCGAGCCTGATTACTACCATACATGTTCTCAATCAAGAAATCACTTAAATAGGACCTGTCTGATATGGCAAAGTTAGACATCATTTTGAGTTCATTATCCACAAATGGTGAAAACATGGAGCAGTGGTGAACCCTCGCAGGAGTGGCCGGCCAACCAAAAATACCCCGAGAGCAGCGACGACTCATCCAAGAGGTCACAAAAGACCCAACAACGACAGCTCCGTCAGCAGCCGAAGATTTTATGATACAACTGGAAGCTCCACAACTGCAGAGAATCTGTGTTGTCATCTAGCGTTTCTCATAGATCAGAACTCATACTGTGCTTATGGGACTTTGACAATTGTAACACACACACACACACACACACACACACACACACACACACACACACACACACACACACACACACACACACACACACACACACACACAATCCATATTTGTCTTCGGTTTGTTTGTTTTTTCCTACCACTGTCAAAGATTTTTTTGATTACAAAGTCAATGTCTGTTGGACATTGTTGACTGTGAAACATTACGCACTTTTGTTGCTAGCATTACTCACTTTTTTTGCTATCAGCCTGTTTGCGTGAGTTTTTGTATTTGAATTGTAATCTTGAATTTGAGTTCATCCTAGAAGTACTTTGGAAGCATCCATGTTAAAAAAAGTGTAATTTTAAGGCTAAATGTGGATAATACATAATTTGTCTCAATTCAAAGTCCCATTGCGATGCGTCAAATACCTGTTGATGTAGCAATCCCTCAGTTCAACGCAGACGTCAGTAAGAAGTCAGTCACTTCCTCGGGCTAGACCTTATCTTCCTGAGCCATGTGTTTGATAAAGGTGGTCTCAAAACAAAATTGACAGTTCAAGGTAGAAAAATGAGTCTTGTAATCATGAAGATCTCCTCCTCAGCGGTGTGTAGGGGAAGTTTCTTTGAGCACATTGTTGCGAACAGCAGCAAAGCCCAGTGGCCATAACAACATTTGTTCCTTTACTCTATTTCTGGTCTATACCTTTGGGAGACCTGAGTGGGTGAGCTGTCAAGACTACAAGGATTGCTTCAGAGAGGATGAGCTGACCCCGGTCCAAGTGGAAATAGCTTCCTCCGGAGTATTTCACCAATTCACCTAAAATAGGAGTAGCATTGTATTGTACATTAAATGCATTTATATAACTATATATGTATTAAATCAGGGCTACACTAAAGGATTTGATTTTAAAAAGTTAAGCAAAATTATTTCAAACAAAAAAAGAGAGAAAAAAGGAAAGATGTTGCCAAACAGTTCAGTGTTGTCTCGACTACACACAACATTTTCGATAAATTCCAATCTGGTTTCCGTCTGAAGCATTTCATTGTCCAACAGTTCTTCTCAGAGTCTCCAATGACATAATGATGTCTCCTGATGTGGGTTTGGTGCTGCTGGATACTTAGCGCAGTGTTTGATACCGAAGATCGTGGCATCCTGATTGAAGAGTGGTGGGCGGACCTCGTATCAGATGGGACATTTTCTGCATCGCCCGGTCTATACCCTACATGTCAGAACCTGCTGCTCTTTCCTGTGGTGTCCCTCAAGGTTCTGTTTTGGGTCCCATATTATTCACTTTGTGCGCTTCCCTTAGGCCAGACATCTTAGCAACTCTAAAGGTTGTGTGATGTCATATCACTTGTTACTTATATTCAACTAAATGAGACTGACAGAACTGCCTGTTTACAATTGTTAAACTTATCTACAACATTAAGAGTTGATTAGCTAGCAACTTTTTTTTTTTTTTTTTTACAACCAATTAAACATACATAGGTTGTTATTGTTGCTTCAGAGGTAATCATACATGCTTTTAGATTATCCTGGCTAGACTTTTCACCTGCTTCAGCCAGTTGTCCCTCAGGCATCAACCAATTGCAGCTGTCAAAATTGCTTCAAAATTACATTTGAATATTCCCTCAAAATAATAATAATGTCAATAGTAGGACAAAAATAATATAAAAGGCATAACTTCTTGTAAAGGCAGTTTTTATATACTATATATACCAATGACCACTCTTGCACTCACACTCGCTTTATGTAGGTGTTTTTTCTTCTTAGATAAATATTTCAACAGGCTTATCTGATAATGGCATGTACATACTAACCTTAGCTTATTTCATATTCAACTAATGATCTTCACCTTCAAATTCTGCTTTTCTAAAACTGTTCAAATATATATTAGAATTTTTTTCGAATATTTGTTGACAGCCTTACTTCTAATGATCCTGAAGTGGCTGCAAGGCTGTTGATCAGCTCCAGCATAATGACTCACATTGCACTCAACGCATAAAGAAGGCTTCCCTTTTTGGGAAGCCTTCTTTATATTGGCTTCCCATCGAGTTTAGGACAAGTTTAGGTGTACAACTGTGACAAAGAGGCAGACACACATCAGATTCATGAATAATCCACGTGGATTCATACAACTGTTTCAAACCAGAGGGAAATGCTTATTTTCTTTGTGCTACTGGTATGTGACGTAGGTCTCCTGATCAGGACTTACTGGTTGTCAATTGGCTTTACTGAAAATAAAAAGGATTTTACACACTGTGGATTGCTTTACACATAAAATCTGTAGTCTCTGTTGATGCCTTTAAAAAAGCAGCTGAATACCTATTTATTCAAACTGCTTTGTCTTACCTTGTACTGTCCAGTGTTTGTAATTTGTTGCTCCTGTTCCCATATTTGTTCATTTTTTATAGATTTTACCGAAGCATTGAGGCTATTCTTTCCCATGAACATGAAAGTTTTCACTTATGAATTCTATTTTAAGTATAACCTTCCCAAGTAAACACAATTTGCAATATTCCTTCATTAGGGTTTATGTGAAAATGTGGGTGGAAGCATGAAAATAAATGTTACTATGGAAAAGAGCAAACCAAAAGTATAAATAGAAGCGTTCACGTCTGAAGTCATATGGTTTAATGCTACATTAAGCTATAAGTATAGTGTAGGGGAAAAAAAATATTCACACATGAAAATCATCATGTGTCCAAAACATACATGTGCTTTGAATTCATGTGTGGGTTTTTTCACTTTTGGGAAATACATCACACAGATATAGAGTTACAGCGTCCTCATTCCTAGATTGATTCACATACACTGTAGCAGCAGCAGCAGGAACTTAGAGGAGCATATTGATTCTTTTCAATGAATATTTAAAGTAAAAAACATACATCCATTTATTTAAGTTATGTGTGAATACTGGCTTGAATGTCTGGTGCCAAAAATAAGGTGGAAAAAAAAAACTGAATGTACGTTAACATCCAATGGAAGCGGTGATTAAAACTGTTCCATTTCCCTGCTGGCGCCTGTGAAATATTGACATCTGACTACCATCATTCAACCCGAGAAGCATCTTCAAATTGTGGGTTTCACACTGCGGTGGCAGTTCCCGAGGCTCCTTAGAACACAATTGCAGCATAATTTCATGTACTTGCCTGCCTCAAATGGCTCAGTGAAAGAACACCTCTTATAAGCCTAAAGATGTATATTATATTTCACAATACGCTCTTGTCTACTTTGCTGCGAATAATGGAAGACTTTGCCCGAGCACTAGGGATACTAGCAGGAGGTGGATATTAATCATTCCAGATGGATGTCAAGGATCAGAAGAGGCAAGCGTCAGTGATGAATATGATGTTGGAAGATGCAGGACCGGGTCGCGAGGTGAAAAATGGAGATTTGCATTGCGGGGATGAGTACTACAACCACAGTACATTTATCCTTTAAGAGGGAACAGACTTTTCTACATTCTACTTTTTAAGCGAGGAGGAATGGAGGCCAGATTGAAAATTTGAAATGGAGAGATTATGCGTATGTCAGGAACATAGTTCTCCCCTTTGAATCCTCCGCAGTTTACCGTGTTTTTGTGTTTCCCGTGGAGAAGCAGTAGGGTGCAAGCTTCCATATGGCAGATAAGCAAATGTTTAGTCACATGTCTCATTACTGCTGTTTGTTTATGACAGATTTCATATTGTTCATTATCGCGCCCACCCCAGGAATAATCTATTCATGATTGGAAGGAAGCTTAGGCTGATTACCAGTGATAGCGTCTTCATATGCATTTTCATGTGAATATATACATATATATATATATATATATACACACGCATACTGAGAGGCATACATCCCTAGTTAAAAATGCACACAGCCCCATCCAGATGATGTAGAAACTCACAAATGCACTGCATGAGCAGCTATTACTCTATATCTTCAGTCGGCAATATAATTATGAGCAATAAAGCTGGATGGGTGCTGCTTTTTATCGATTGCTGAAAAAAAACTGCAGTGCCCCCGCTGTTTAAAAATGTATTAAATTTCACACTTAAACTGATTCATTGTTTCATAGTTTCAACATAAAAGCATCGATCCACGGTATTCATGCTATTTATTACACTTACTCTGCCTTGAAACGCTATCTATGCCCTTTGAACTTTTCCACATTTTTTCTCATGTTACAGCCACAAACTCAAAGTACTAGTTCTCTCTGTAATATTTTTGTATGTGATAGACCAACACAGTGGGGCACATAATTGTGAAGTGGAAGGAAAATGATACGTTGTGTCTGAGACTTTTTAGGAATAAAAGTCGGAAAAGTGTGGCACGCATATATATATAAAACTCCTTTTTACTCTGTTACTCCTCCTGCTTCAGAACTCACCTGATTACTAAATAGATTCCACTTGTGTGTACTTTAAATCTCAGCACAAAAACAGGTGTTCTGCGAAAGATTTTGAGGTTTTTGTTGTCGAAGAAACAGCATCATGAAGAGCAAGGAACATACCAGACAGGACAGAGATAACGTTGTGGAGAGCTTAAAAAACAGGATTAAACACATAAAAACCGTATCCCCAGCTTTGAACATCTCACGGATCGCTGTTCAATCCATCATCCATTAATGGAAAGCGTATGGCCCGAGAGGAAAACCTACCAAGACGTGGCCGTCCACCTAAACGGAGAAGGAGACCATCAATCAGACAAGCAGCCAAGATGACCTTGGAATACTATAGAAAACCACAACTCAGGTGGGAGCATCTGCCCACAGGACAACTATTAGTCCCCCACTCCACAAATCTGGATTATATAAGAAAACCATTGCTGAAAGAAAGAATTAAGAAGTCCAGTCCAAATAGTCAGAACCATTTTGGCCTCCATGCAAAATGCTGTGCGTCGTGTTGCATGAACCTTTCCTTCAGCAGAAGCTGCTCACAGTGGATGGGGAAGATGGATGGAGCTAAACACAGCCCGTTCCTGGACGAGAACTCATTAGAGGCTGCAAAAGGCATCGAGACCGCAGGTCAGTTAACATTTTATATGATGTCACTTTATGTGACGACTCTGTCAACAACATGAGAGACGACATGGGGGGATAAAATCACATTTTAATGGAGCTGCTTTTGTGCCAAATCTCCAGTCGGTCTGACAGCGACGTATGGCGGTGAATTACTTTGACGCTGAAACATTATTTTCTCCTTTAGATAATGCAGAATGTCTCGGCCCACATCAGCCATCCATCACCAAATTCATGCCTACACTCTCGACACGTTCGAAACCGTCGCCTATGGAAACAAGAGCTGGGTTGACACTATTAAGCTTCGCCTGGAAGTGTCTGCTAGTTGGTGACTGGCAGCCATATACTGATTGACACTTTCCAATAAGTACAGGTTAGGCCTGAGAGCTTTCTCGGCTTATTTTGGCTTTGTTTGATCGCTCATGGTCAATCCAGTGGCCAGTACTTTTACAAATGGTAAATGGACTAAATTTGACCACTCAAAGCACTTTACACTACAAGTGTTCAGTCACCCATTCGCACACTGATGGCAGCACCCTACAAGGTGCTAAGCGCACATCAGGAGGTTAATCATGCGCGTTCATATTGCAAATCAGGGCTAAGAATCTTGCCCAAAGACACATCGATATGGAGAAGCTGGGAATCGAACCACCAGCCCTTCTAACAGTGAGAGGATTGCTATACCTCTGAGCCACAAGCCGCCCACACCATTATTAGGATTCACCACTAACCTGCTAGACGACTTTACAAAATAATCCTGAAATTTGTTTGTTGAGCTCAGACTTATCTTAGCATATCGTGATAGGGTGTGGATGAAACTCCATGTTCAGTTCAGCGAGGCCTCTGTCAGTCAGGCCGGACGTGTCATGTGCAGGCTATTAGGAAATCGTAGGATACCCTGAAGATGAATCGCCACCGGAGTCACAATCAGCAGCAAAATGTCGGCGTGTATTTTGTATGACAGCATAACAGTAAAGCCTGGGAAGCAGTTGCACAAATTATTCTGTTGCATTTTCTTGACTGATAGGTGGAGCATTTCACTCACGTTGCCACAGTTTGGTGCCGATTCACCATAGAAGCCACACATGCAACATCTGTTTGTATTCACAGGTGTTGGAGCTGCACTGTTCACAGTATTATCATAACCAACTACATTCATTAGTTGTATAAATATGTGCTGTGTTTTGAGGGGAGGTACGAGTTGGTTAAAGAGGACGTCACACTGGCTACTGATAACACAGCAGAAGGTAGTAGAGACATGCATACTGGTTGCTTTTCAGAATAAAAACATGAACGATGTACACTAAGAGAAAGACAGAACACATGATCAACTTTGTTTAACAATGTTGTGTTTAGGGAATTGGTGAGCATAACAGCTATATATATAAAATCTTGTTTTATTGACTTAATACTGATGGTTCTGCATTGTTTCTATTTGGGTTCTTTGTGAAAGTGTGAAATATAGTTGAATACAATCAATTCTATATCTGTGGTGTTAGTTTTGGCAATACTTTTGAATGGCAATCCCCTCAAATCCTTAAAATCTCCTTAAATCCACAGGTGCATATGAGGTCTTTTAGTGAGTCAGACCTCTCTGGGAATATAATCATGTCAGGTCAAATCTGTTGATTTGTATGGCCTAATATCACAAACCTGCACAGCAATATATCATCACATATCCTTACACCCCGCAATTTGTATAGTAAAAAGCAAACAAAAAAACTACTTAATGGGGAAACAGAATGGAGAAAACGTCAGGAATAACAACAGAGGAGTGAAATAAGTGACCCCAAACATATAAGTCACATCGCTAACGTTTGCCAGTGAGAGATTTGTTGGCAAAAGCAGAGGCCATTAAACAGACAAATGTTCCCTTACGGTATAATAAAACATTTTTATGGTCATTTCTGTGTTTTTGTCACTTTTAATCAAATGTGCAATCCCAGTTCTGGCCAAACCGCTTAACTAATCGAATAATCGTCTCAATAATGGATAGATTAATCAGCTATCAAAATAGCAAGAAACCTAATACAAATATTTTGTTGCCTTTCTTTAGTAGAAATGTAGTGTATCTATACCTTCTGGGAGTATTTTAGCCACATTCTTTTACTTCTACTCCTTATATTTTCCTAAAATTATCTGTAATTTCTATTCCTTACATTTTAGAAATATCCTCATTTCTTCTTTCATTCAAGCTTGATTTCCATTATGACTGCTGAGGCCAAAAAGTGATTTTTTTTTCTGCCAGAAAGTGCAGTGTTCGACCTGCTCTCTGCACTAAATTATAATCAATTCAGCTGCTTTTAAAATATCTTTAGAAAGGACATTACAATGCAAAAAATGTCCCCTTTCCAAAAAAGTAATGCCGGCTTATAAAAGTTTGTTTTTGCCTTAAAATAACTTGACTCATTTTTGATGTCTATTATATTTAATAGATTTTTATCTCACTCACTCACTATTACTATAATATACTTCAACTTCCACATAGTATCTATACTTCAACTAAAGTAATGAATGTGAAGACTTTTGACACCTCTGAAAAACAGTTGTTAGTCGCAGCTTTATTATAAATATAAATTCATATATATATTATTGTTAAAATCCCTAATACAGAAATCTAATGAATTGCATTTGCTGGCACGGTTCATGTATCTACAGAATATATATTTACAGAATCCAATTACCCGTGTTTAGTTTGCAGTGACTCGTTCTAAAAGCTGTTAAAAGGCGCTCTGTGCGGCTCCAGACGTGAATCTCGAGCAGAGATCCAAACGGACATCTCCTGCATTATGTCTCGGTAATCCGATCCTACTAAGATGCAACTTTTTTTTTTTTTTTTAAAGAGACTGCAGGGGGAAGAAAAAAAAAACGGTTTGGCCGCGGCCCCGGCGATCTGTTGAATGTGGAGTTTGTTTGAGGGGTGAGAAAATATGTCATTTTTTCGCAGTCGTGGTTGGACTCCAACGTAAGAGAGCGCGCACCAATCAGCGGCGCGCACGCCCCGCCCCCTACCTGCCCTCCCCCCGCCCCCCCCCCTTTTCCATCCACATACTCACTACTGAACACGACCTGCCGCCTGCCACATCTGGAGACGCTTCCCCAACACGAGAAACTTCAACTTCTTGTTTTTTTTTTTTACACACACATGCACACACTCTTATATATTTGCGATGATTCTGTCCGTCAGGGTGAATGTTGGCTTTCTCTCCGATAGTAAGTAGAGCTTCTAAAAGTCTGAATTGGCGTCTGTCTGTCTTTCTCTTGCGTTTTTCTCCGCTTTTTTCCCTTTTTTTTAACATTCCCATTGGTAAACATTCAGTTGCGGTGTAACTGCCTCGCTTTTTTTTATTCCTCCTCCTCTTCCTCACTTTTAATAGGCAGCCTCTCAGTAATGATACATGTCCACGTTGTGCGCACGAAACCCAGAGACGCGTAAAAACGAGGAAGGAGATGCGTTGATTTTTTTTTTTTTTTTTTCCCGCAAGTCGAGCCGGCTCCGGTCTATGAAAAGTTGCGTGAATTCACCCTTTTTTTCCACGTTCGTCAACGGCGTCGCGTGTCGTTAAATGCTCGGGTTAAACCCCCCGTCTGACGCCCCGCCGGTTTTGCTGTCGCGTGCGCGGCGGCGTTTCTCGCCCGCGTCCGCGTGGATGGTGACATGAGTCAGGGGAAGGGGGGTCAGAAACAGGAGGAAAAAAATAGATCCAACAAGCGAGCGGTGATGGAGTGATACAATATTCGCGTCCAGCACTGATCTAACACTTTTTGGAAAGAAGAAGAAGAAAAAAAAAAAAAAAGAGGAGACTGGACTAAGCCATAAGGCGCACACACGCACGCGGGCACGCACGCACGCAGCTCCATACTGAAGTGTTTAAGTTAGTCTGAGGGGAAATTTAAAAGACCTAAAAATACAGCGTTGGTTTCTTCCCCTACAAAGAATCATTTGAACTTCCCACCGCAGAGCGAGAGCGACATAAATAGTTCTGACATGTGGATGTAATTTCAGAAGAGAGGGGGGAAAAAAGACAGATGCGGAGAAATAAAAGAGAGAGCGCGCGACCCAGTCCTATGAGCATATATCAGATTATAGGAAATTAAATCGAAGGGCAGAAGTGAGGCAATTTTTGTTGTTGTTGTTGTTGCAGAGTTATGATTTCACAAGCGGCCATATGGAGTAAAAACAAAAAAGCCTGCCCCACTTTATAGTAGATAAAGCTATTACACTTTTTTTAATTTGAGCATCATCAGCATCTGTTTGAGCGTCCTGCAAGGACTCTTGGAGAAAAGGTAGAGCTGCCTCAGGTCTCAGTGATGGGATCCGCTCTGCTGCTCAGCAATCTGGACTTTCTTCTCATCTCTATACTCAGCTGTTTGTGCCTGGTAAGTTGTTGTTTTCATTATTGGTTGATGCATATTCACACACACACACACACACACACACACACACACACGCCATGTGTGCTGAGCGATAACCAACTCTGACCTGCAGCCTCCCAAAAGTTCCAGGTGGGGGCCTCCATCGGTGCACATCAGCGCGTCAGGAGAGCAGAAGAGCAGCTATACTATATTATTGCAGCTGTTCACGTGTGGGACTGTTTTCCGCATTAGGAGAACGTGGGTTTTTTTTTTTTTTTATTCCTGCAATCCGAAACAGGAAAAAAAAAAAAGAAAAATCACGACTCAGGTGTCTGCGTGGGGTCAAGGCTGCAGGGATAGAAATCACATGTATAGCTACAAATGTTCCCTCGTGGGTTCAACAAGTTCCTCTGCATTGTTGTCTTGTATCGAACTGGATTCGCAGGAGACAAGGTTACTGATCATCGACTCGTGCAGATTGACTCCTGGCTGTTCCGCTGAATGGCAGCTCCAACACAATATTGGCGTGTTTGTGGAAATTGCTTCTCCCCGAAGTCAAATTGCGATGGCTACAGATTGTTTCAAAGCTTATGGCAGCAGAGGGTTTTGATTGAATACGTTCCTGCAGAAATTCTGAATGTGTGTTTGTGTGTGTGTGTGTGTGTGTGTGGGGGGGGGGGGGGGGGGGGTGTAAGTATTTCATAGTATTTCATTCATAAGTCTCTGACCCTGCAGGCACCTGAACAATCTCTGCTCCCCTGATTCACAGCTTGGGGACTCTGATTTCCAGCTATTGCCCAACATTGTGCTTCATAATTGCAATCTCAAATATTGCCATAGCTGCATTCAAGAGGGCCCTGCTACACACACACACACACACACACACACAAACATACACACACACATACGCTGTGCAGGCAGAGCAGCGCACCAAGTTGGTTCTGTGTGTTTTGGCTGAGGCTGTTGTGCATTCAACAGGCAGTTCGCCCAGGCTCTGAGGTACAGTGCATTTTCCCAGTGATGTGGTCCATCAATGTACCGCAGTGGACCTCTAGGCTCATTGGTTTAGATGGCAGAGGAAAACAATTATAACATAGCTGTGTATTTATAGCTGATTCAACATTCAGTCGTTAGAGGATCTGTCTGTGAATGGTGTTTACCCGCTTTTTTTTTTTCCTCTGTTTACTTAGTCTTCCTCTCCACAAAAAAGTCCTTTTTTTTTTTTTTTTTGCTTTCCCCCCCAAAAAAAAACTGCGACGCAAAAGGGGACGTCGATTGCGGCGATTGCCAAAGCTAAGAGTGGAAAGTCTGCGTCTCTGTTTATAGAGGGAATACAAAGCCTTTAAATTGAGACATGTAGTTGTCACACGGCGAGACGGGCCCTGCGCATAGTGGACGACTCCCAGGCATCGCAAAGAACACGTACTGTAACGCGGAACGTTACAAAGTGGAGGCCGTCAGATAGCTTGATCTTAAGGCACAAGAGAAACCGATGAGGAACCTCACCATTGTCTGTGTATGTGTGTGTGTGTGTTTCTCCTTTTTTAACACCTCAGCAAGACAACGCTGCTGCTGCAGACAAAGCTTCACCTCATTGTGACCGCGCTGCCTCACTTACCCGGTTATTGCGTTTATTAAGCGGGAAGCGCTGCTTTTAAGGAACCTCGGCGAGGGTTTAATTCCTCCCTCATGACTGCGTTTTCCTCCGTGATGACTTGCATGTGTGTGTCTGGATCCTTCGACGGGATGAACGGGGAGCCGGATCCGTCCGCCACCGGCCAGGCGTCACGTCCTCTGTGGACAAGCTGCGACTTTTGGAGCTTCTGTCATGTTCTGTCAGTTTTGCTTTTCATAAGGGGAGAATATCTGTTAACTATGATTTAAACCCACAACATTTTTTTTTTTTTTTGCACATAAAACAGTTTTTCTTCCTCTGGGGCAACAATATGAGTCCCCTTTTTCAGTATATGTTTCATGTGACACTAAACCGAAATGACATTATAACAAGGACAATCAAATATGCTCTGACAGATACAAATTTGCTCAGGCCAGTAGAAAAAAAAAAATCCACATGGATGAATGATTTCTGAATATTTTTTCCTTCTCAGAAAAGAACATCTCATTTGATGTTCAGACAGAGAAACCGGTTGATACATTTAAATCTAAATCTGTGTCATGAGATGTGAGGAATGTGCTGTAAAGTGTGCATTAGACATGCCTTGTTGATGGTGAATCGCTTCAGTTTTTACACACAAAGTTAATCGTTAAGCATTTATAGGTTATGGTACTAAAAAAGCACATCCTGCATGCCCCTCAGAATAGCAGCGTAGCTTCAGCACAGGATAATCTCATCCCGGTCCGTCTCTGGTAATTAGGGGCAGCAGATCACTCCTCTAATTCGTGCAAACTGCTGCTGCATTTGTGAAACGGGCTTTAATGCTTAAATTCATTTTTCCATCCAACTGATCCCCCACTTGACTCTTGCTCTTTTTTTTCTCCCCTGTTTACCGAGTGTGTTTCTGAATGTGTGTGTGAGTATGAACTGCCCCCTCAAATGTATTCCACACACTTGCTTTCCGCTGAGTAATGTTTGACAAAACTGCAGCCAGCACGGCCTTTGTGCCTGCCTCCCTTAATTATTCCTAAGTGTAGTCGACGGCTCGGCGCGCCGGACTTCACTGAAGATGAACTTTTCCTAATAAAAGACGAGGCGACTAATCCCACAATATAGAGCTCCGGCAGCGGCATATTTTATCCTATATCACCATTAATCTCCACATATTACTTTGTGGGAGAATTCTCATCGTGGGGGGATTAGACTTTACAGTAATTCCCGTCTGAACAATATGTTCGGAAGTCTCTAATAATGATGAGATGATTATGATGGAAAAAACTAAAGTAACATCCCACTCAATGAGATGTACTTTTCTTCTGCTCTTATTTTGAATATATATGAGTCGTTTAACTTGAAAGCCAAATGGCACCTTTTCATGAAAGTGCGGGCAAGACAAAAGTGACACTTATTATAATAGACGCTATGAGGTGCAATTTGTTACCTTTTGTCTAAGGAAACCGCGCCATTAGGACGGAGGGAGGCTCGGAGGAGGAGGGAAATTGCAGGCGTCCTTACGAGGCCAAACGGCTGTGGACACATCACAACACCCTGCAGGCAAAGATCAATGGAGCCATTAGGCAAAGGCACAACAAAGAGCTGCCAGGACCAATTTGCTGCTGCCAGGGCACATCTCTCCCAACCTGGGGCTATTACCTCCACCTGTGATTGATCTGAGGTTTATCATCAATTTGTCCTGGGTCGTTACATGATGAAAGGGTCAAGTTTTTATTTAGATATATTTTAATGTAATTATGTCTGACACACAAGGCTGTATCTTGTGACCTTTTTTTTTTTTTTCTGCCTCCCAGTGGGAGGAGAGAACAGCAGGGGTTGGTCAGTAATGAGAAGTGTAAGGAGCAGAGAGTAGAATTTGGTGGTAATTATTACATATTGCTTCAGATCACATTATAAAAAAAGGCAAATGATGAGAGTCGTATTTGTTATATCGGTGTGTGCATCACCTTCTCAATAAATTTAGCCATTGATTGACCAATCAGAGCCCACCCCCCTACCACCACCACCCGCGTGGTTAAATCCAGAGTCGCCTACTTTATCCGTTGAGTTCAACATTTAGCAGTCGGGCACCCACAGAACAGATTGCCAATGTTTGCATGAGCGAGTTGGAAGTCTCCCACGGAGAGAAAGCCGCGGCCCGGACCATCTGACGACGCGATCCCCCCTCAAATCTATACCAGAACCAAATATACAACTAAAACAATCACTGCTAATCTGGCATGTGGCTCATATTCAACATTGTTTGTAAGATCCCTGCCGGGATGCTGTGTGTTCTTTTTTTTTTCTTTTTTTTTCTTCTGGAAAAGTTCCGTCCAGTTATTTGTGAACCGGACAATGTGACTTTCGTGCTCCTTGAGTGTTATTTCGTGAAGATCTAGGATTTTGTGATCTGCGTCTCTGCTGGTCGTCTTGATTTCAGTCGTCAGCTGCGAAAACAGAACGGCAGCAGCGATTGAAATTCGCCGGACAAGTAGACTTTGACTTCACAGTTAATGATTTGCTCCCACTGTCTCACAGTGCAGGGTGGTCGCAGGGCAGCAGTAATACAGATGACAATATTAGCTCTGCTGTGAGGCAACGCAAGAAACACAGTAATAAAAACAGCGTTATCTCCTCCAGACCAATTTTGAAATAAGGTGCAGTACGACACAGACCGTCTGAGCTTTTATGTTCCATCCGCTGTGAACTCGTCTCTCAACCAGACAAAAGACAATATTACAAAAGCTTGTTGTGCAAAAAGCAAAAGATAAAGACGTGGTGCGGGCGTGTTTTCACCAGACTGTCCACGGCTCTCCGCGCGTCTCAGTGTTCAACTCCTTTCACTGTACATGCTCTGCTGGCCACAAAACCAGCGCCCGTCGCCCTGGAAGCCGCTGATTCCTGCAAATACAGCCCGGAGCGGCGTACTGAACCAGGCCGCCGCGCTGGTTTCTCCTCAGCCGCCCTCCATGCTTTTATTAAGGAAATGATTTTTGGCAACGCTGACAGCTATGAAATTTTTCCTCTTAGTCGTTTGTCGTTAACATTTAGCAAGGTAGTAATATCCCCTATATCACTCCTTATCAACCTTCAACAGTATATTATATATTACTGGGGAGTGATGTGACCTTTTCATGTTATTGTTACACTCATTTTCAACATTCATCACCTGATTTTGTACACTCGGGACAGCGGGAGGAGCTGTTAAAAACATTGGCTTATAAGCTTGTAACGTTGACATGATAATATTCAATACATAATAATAGCTTTATTGATGTGGCACATTTTGTTAGATTGCAGCTCATAATGCTTTACAAGCAAATGACAAACTCAGAACACCGCTATGAATCAAAAAACTTATAAAAATATACATACAAAAAACACACACAACAATGGAAAGACAGACAATAAATAAATAAATAGATAGTTACTTATTTTATATACACTTTCAGCAGACACCATGAATATGAACATTAGCACCTGAGTGGTGATGGATTTTTCAATAGAGCTGCAGCGATTACTAATTAATCTAAATATTTAATTTGAATTTTTCTGTACTAGGAAAATGATCATCGTTGGGTTGTAGACCATTGGTCTGGAAAAATAAAGACATTTCAGGTTGCATCTTCAGCTTTGGGAAATGAAGCGAATTAATTGTTCAGAAAATCAATAGATTAGTTGACTTCCAAAGTAGTTACAGCCATATTTGCAGTAAAATTAAACCAAACGTGAGCTGAACAGTTCTATAAACGCATAATGCAAACAATCTGAAGTAGGATGAAGTAAATTTATTTTACTTTGACCAAAAAAAAAAACCTTAGTAATAGAGGCAGTGGTTTTAAATGACCTTAAAGCCGCTGTGGTGTTTCAGTACTGCAGTTTCCTGTGACTCAGCAGCTCATATACACACCTATTACACCTATAAGTACACACACACACATATATATATAGTTAGATTCTGCCAGAAATGATACTCAGAAAGGTGGTGATTATACTTCATGTTTATTATTGAGTGTTTATACTGTAATGTATATATATGTGATTCAACCGAAGACCACAATCGTAAAAGAGACAGGATACTAAAAAATAAATACTAAGCTTTGTATCCTAGATTTTTATGAGTCATGGACTTTTTATCTGTCAAAAACCTTTCAAATGCACAGAAAAGCTCTGTAAATGTCTCTTTTCCCAGATCTGTGCGTCATGTGGACATTTTTTTTTTCCACAATTTGCAAGTTCTCATCGTGCATTATAGGGAAGTGACTCCGCTGCTCAGTCTCAATGGGTCAGACAACATGTAGGAAAACCCAAAAGTCAGGAGCCTTTTCCGGCGTATGCACCAGATGAGCAACTGACATGTGGTAACGCATCGATATCTCAGCTCAGCGGATCACACCGGACAATTTGAGGATAAAATTATGTCAGATTTTAAAATAAAATGCAATGAGCCAATTACACTTCATACAAAATAGCTACGGAGTGATTTACTCTGGAACAGATGACCAAAACCTAGGAATTTTTACCTCTTTACTAGTTGACCTGCAAGTGATAAAACATGATATGTAATCTAGAACATAATGACTAGTACAGCATTTACATTATTATTACTATACAATTAAGCCCAAAAGTCTCCATACCCCTATTAAATACAATGGATTTCCTGAGTTTTTCCACTCAAAAAATAGTATTTCATCTGTGTTTTTACTCAAATAGGACACAAAAGAAAGTCTTTTAACTATAAAGTGTACTCACAAACATGCCCTTCCAGGAGCTTTCTACACGTTCTAACGAAAGACAAATCATTTATCTATTTCTTTTGTGTCCTATTTAAGTAAAAACTGTAGTGATATACTGATATGTAAGTGAAAAAAATAAAGAAATCCCTTGTATTTGACAGATGTATAATTAATTTTGGGCTTAAGTGTATCTATGAAAACTTTGACCTCAGATAATAACAGAGCAACACCATCTTTTGCCTTGAGAGTGAGCTTGATTCTATGGTGTTTTGGCACTATCGTGACATGTCCATGTAATGCTGCATAATGAGAAAAAAAGGTTGTTTTTAATATTGGGATTCCAAGCCATCCCGCCACTTCACAAACACCAGCCCATGCCCGTACCTACCATTAGCGTCGGTGCCGTTCGCCCACGGAAAGTTTGGGGATGTGGGCTCAGTGATAACATTCGCAACTTTTTCCGTCATTATGTCATTAAGAGTAGCCGGAGAACAAAAAAAAAAAGTGAGAATCACTCTAGGTTAGTAATCTTAAATCCCTAATGATAGTCTCGCCGTAGCCGTCCGATGCCACTTCTTGTTTCCACTGCCGCGCTGCAGCGGTCGCGGTGAGAACGGCGGCTTCACATATTCACACATATTCATGATGTCACCGCCGCCGCCCGCTCATGCCAGGGTTTTACGGCGCGAAATGCCCCATGCAGAACACATGAAATCGGCCTTAATCTACATCCATTACACTAATTGGTGTAGGTTCATACAATTAAAAAAAATGAAAAAAAGGACCATAATTGTAGTGAATTTTCGTACTCGAAGTGTCCTTTTTTTCGTTTTACGTATCGTATTGTCACATTTTGGACCCGAGCTGTCCTGGCATAGAAGCGTACGCCGCGTATTCAGGTTTTCTGTATTTCCGGGACGCTGCTTTAACCACAGGGACCACGCGGATCCTCCTCGAGTGAAATGTCACATCACGGAGGCACTGAAACACACGCAAAAATAACATGTTTACAGCTGGGAGAGGATCGTGTAATTGTGTGCGCTGGACTGTGGAGAAATGGAAATCAGCAGCAGGATACGAAGTGGAAGGAGGCGAGAGGGCGTGTTTTTTTTTTTTTTTTTGTGCACATACGGTATTTATACCCGCCTGGGTTAAAATTGTTATTCCTCCGTCCAAACGAGATTATGCGGTCGGCAGTTTTGTCATTTACTTTTATAGCACGGCGTGTGGAGTTAAGCGGAGGTGCAAACTGTCGCTCGTTGTCAATGGCTTTAAAAAAAAAAAAAAAAGATTACTTTACAGCAGGTTTTAACATTACGAGTTCCCAGGTTTATCACTTGTTTCATTCATTCTGCGCCATTTATATATTTTTTGAGTACGGGGCGGCAACCAAAGAGATTAACGAAAAATAGAACGGGGGGAGGAAGAAGTTCTTGCTGCCGTCCTAACTGTAGTTTCACTGTTCCACCCCATGTAAAAAAAAAAAAAAAAGGTTTCCATATATGTGACACATTTACTCCAGTTTCTTTGAAACCCCTTTTCTCATTTATAAAAAGTGATCCTTTCCATTTCCTTGATCTCTCCTAACTGTCGGCGGTTTACCGTTCCAGCCAATTCCTATTTGTTTTACACGCATTTATAAGCCACCCTCTTTATTTCTAGTAGAACCTAATACCATGTCGGACAATTTGGACTCAAACATGTTTGTGACTTTGTCAGAAACGTTGTCAACACCTGGGCAGAAATAGAAAATCTATGCACGGTTGCTTTCCTGTTCCCACGTTTCCCCCAGCATTCAGGCTCCTCTTCCAAGAAGATACTTTCCAATGTTCTGATTGGTTGAAATAAAGCATGAGGCTTTTTTAATCTTCTTCTCTAGGTTATCATTGCTGTTCCATTTCTGTTTTTTTTTCCATTTTGTTGGAGACGTCCACGTTTACCTTCGGTTCCTGTAACCAATGTAACTTTCTATTTTCACTCATGAATTCCAGTAACTCAAAGCTTTTTCTGACTCTGTTGGATGGGATATCACCTCATTTATAAATGTGCGAAGCCTTATTTTCATTATAACCATATTGAATATAGTTACTGGATGTTTCAAATGAGTATCATACTTTTTTTAATCATCCATGAATACACTTGTAAAGTTTTTATTCCATTATTCATCCATTTCATTATTCTATCTACTGGCGTAGCTGTGAAAATAAATCACTCCGTCTGGAAAACTAAGCCCAACTTTTATGTAAAAAGTTAGGATTCAACATTTTTTTTTCTTTTCCCTTCTAGAAGTCCTACTGTATAATCCGCTGTATGTGTCTTGTCGCCCATAAATCGTGAGTCACTGGCTGTCGTCACTGGTCAGTTAACATGTTTGCCCGAGTTTTCCCGGGATCATCATGGGATTCGGCTCACAGAGGCAACTTGTGGAGGGAAAATACCCTTCACAAAACATATCATTATGCTCGCTGCAGAGCATATGCTCCACTGTAGCCGGGAGGATTCCTGAGATAACTGCAAAGTAATCCAATTTATTGAACTTTCTCTCAGAAATGTATACACCTCCGTGCCGCGGTTGCCCCTTTTTTTTTCCTATTGACTGACACTTCGCTGAGTTTTCTGAGTCAGACTCATAACGCGACTCACGTGTTAATAGGAGAGTGTTCCGTTTCACCAGCCTGGTAAGCTTATACTATGGCTGTGTTTGGCTCAGGAAGGGACTTGTTTTCTTGACTTACCGTGACCTCTGCTTCTTTTTTTTTTTTTTTTTCTTCCTTAGCATTTCCATTTGAGAAAAAAAAAAACAGAAACGCCAGGGTACGTGTAACTCAACGCCACTTTTACACCTCGCTCTAAACGCTCTTCACTTCCAACGGATATTTTAATGGCGTGTCTCTGCGTTCGCCTTTGTGCTAAATGAACGCTCGCCTTTTTCCTCCGCCCTGACGACTTAATGATGCATTTAGGTTGCCTCTTTTTTTTTTCCTTTCATTCTTCTTTGCGCGTTGCGTCTTCAAACGAGTGACAGTTTGACAAAAAACCAGTAGACGGCGGAGGAGGAAATATCTAATGATGCCCAACACGCTTTATTGAACCACACTCGCTATTATTCTCTTTTCCCTCCCTTATTATGAACATGGTGACAAGAATGAAATGATTTTTTTTCGTTCTTTTTTACACTGCAGACAGTTTTTCAAGTTTCGGCTGAATGCCTGAGACGTGGCGTGTGTGTCGACGGTTATCTCCGGGAAGTTGAAGCCACGGTCATGTGTCAAACATTTGACACGTCGTGTATCGGAGCGCGGGGCAGCTGCCTTGCCTCAGACCAGTTTAGATAAGCTGGTCTGGCTTTTATCTCCTGCCCGACCGAGTGAGAATGTCCAATATCAACATAAAAGTCCATTATAGCAATAAGAAAGTCGGAAAAGTGGGAGACACGCAGATTGATTGCTTTTGCCATGATGCGTGTGTCCTTCTTTTTTTTTTTTTCATCAGTCTCCTGCTGTATCAATATTGTGGTGCAGACTTCCTCACGCGCAATATGCTTGGAATCCCATTGTACCTCAGCGGAGCTGACATGTGAAAACTCTCAGCTATGTAGATGTCTTTGACCACCGGCCGAAGGTGAGCCCTGCCCCCGCTGCTGCTGCACGGATTGAGTTTCAGATGTACAGGAGCTCCTCGAACCCATTCTCCTCCACTAAGCGCAGCGAGGAATTGGGTTTGCAGACAGTTCCGAATCAATTCCCTAAATAATCAACACCAGGAAGAGTAGGATTTCGCTCATCTGATCCAGTTGTTTGGATGCAGCTCAAACCCCCGGGCAGGAATACTCCCCTGGCACATGGCTCACGGCTGCGCGCAGGCCGGATTTCTTAAAAGAACCTTTATTAGTTTCATTGCAAAAGCC
Source organism: Eupleurogrammus muticus (assembly GCA_036785175.1). Lineage (NCBI taxonomy): Eukaryota > Metazoa > Chordata > Actinopteri > Scombriformes > Trichiuridae > Eupleurogrammus > Eupleurogrammus muticus. The sequence continues at coordinate 13,469,402 of JAYKQN010000014.1, read as the reverse complement.
CGGAGCTCATGGGTTTGTAAGTATGCAGTTCACAGCTTCAGATTTTCCAGCAAATAAGTAAGAAATCCTCTCACTTGAGTTACAGGAAAAACCTCAGCCAATTTAAAGTCAGATAACAGTGCAAAGTCTGGCTGAACTTTCCCGCATTAGCTCTGTGGCATTTAACACTGGAGCCAAAGAGAGCAGGAACTCCTCATGCGGTTGCAAAGTTATGGTTCAAGGCACTGCAGATTGAGTTAAAGCGCTCCATATGAATATGCTCGTATGGTCCTGGAGGGATTTAATTAATGTTTGGAACTGACATTTAACCAGAGTAAGCTAATTATGTGTTGAAGATCAGGCAGATGATTTTATTGCGAACTTTTATTTTTTTCTCTCTCCGACTTTAGAAGATGTTTTGTCTTCGTCCCTGATAGGCCGGTGAAGTGAGTATGGGGATGGACTCCAGCCAACCCTGCGGCCTCGAATATTCAGCGGCTAGTAATAAATAAATGAACGTCTGGGTGGAAAATTTGTTAAACAACAAATTAAATTTGGGCTGTTTTATATTTCAGCAGTTTGTCTAATTCTGTTTGTGTAGCAGGCCTGTTTGGGAGGAGAAGTGGCTCGAGCAAAAAGCAATGATTTAAAGGTTGAGGGTTTTTCAAAGTTGTCATCCGTTTGCTCTGGTCACACAGTGTATGGTGGTGGTCACTGCATTTGTGTGCGCAAATGTAATGTTTGAAATGTTGTTTTTTATTTAGGTAAAACCATTTTTATCTACATGAAGGAGCAGGTTCTCCTCTTAAAACCATATTTCTACAGTAGCCCCCAACAGGCAACAGTTTTTTAGATGACCTTTCACATTTTTCACAGTCCCCGTAAGTTCTCCTACATGCAATGTGCAAACTCACCACTAGATGGAGCCACAAACTACACACTGTACCTTTAATATAATAAATCTCAGCTACTATAGAGTACACTTACACTTTTTTTACTATGACAAACATGAAGGTGAAACTAGGATATTTAGTTTCTGTCTCATTAATACTTTCCTTTACATTTTGTAACTTTAATCAATGAGTAACTTTGCCAATAAGTGGAAATTTAGTCACAAATCCTGGCAGCAGTTTGTTGGTAGAGCGTAGTCACGGTGTGACTAACCCACTGGCTGTGAATCACTGTAAATACAGAGTCTGTGGGCAGAGCTCAGACAGGAGGTTGAAGGATGGAGAATTGTGGGAAACTGAGTCCATGTTGAGGCCTCTGAAGCCCCTACAATGTCACAAATTGTGAAATATGGCCATTGTCACAGCAGACAAGCCATGTCTTTGTCCACCATTGGAAATAAGAAAGTGTTTTTCAATGAATTTTCTAGTTAAACACTTTTTTTTTTTTAAATGTGCTTTCACTTAACTCCTTGACGTGTGTATCTAATAATCTATTCTGCTTTATCCGTAAATGTCTTATGGTATTTTTTTAATCATGCTGGTCTTGTTTATAGAGTTTTTTATTTTATAGTTGTTTTATTGGGTTCTGCTGTTGTAAACCACTTTGTAGCTATGTTTAAAAGGTGCTATACCAATAAAGCCTTTTATTATTATTATATATTAGTCTTGTAGTTTCCAGAGCCCCAGGCACCATATATAAATATCCTGTTTTGTCTTTGAACAGATTGTCCCAAACCCAGAGATGATCGGTTTAATAGCATGTTTGGGGTAAAAAAGAAAACCCTCAATCCTTTCCCTGCAAAATCAATCAAATCAACAAGTTATCAATGGTACATTAGTTAATAATTCATTTTCACTCAGTCAGCTCAGCAACTGATCTTTCCAGCTTTTGAAATAGTGTATAGTTACTCAAGCATACAATTTGAGTTTTGTGGAAAAGAGGCTTATTTCAATGTGCAAATAAGTGACAAGTCACATGTGGATGGGGAATAGGGTCAGAAACGTATTATATAATCCGTCCATGTGCTGAGGGTCATTTCAATGTCTGTTCCCCACTGCTCTGAGCTATGACTGTACAGATTGGGTTCCATTTAAACCCAAAAAGTCATTAGGCAGCAACTCAAACCACTAGATTTAGATGACTAAATCTAGTAAATGGATTTCTTAATTAAAAAAAACACACATTTATTGAATAAACATGGTTTCCAATAAAAATGAAGCTCGTTTTACACATTTACAGCGTAATTCATTAGGCCGTGTTGTTAATTTTTAATGCCTCTGCTCATTTCTAGTGACTCAGGTGCAGTCTTCCTCAAACCTGTTACTGTGCTTCGTTCGCAGCGAGCCGTGTGTTATATCGATTTGTATCCGTGTACACTGTTTGCCCTTTGCAACAGACCCCGCTTTTACCCACAAGTTCAAGTCATTTTCAGTCAAATAAAAACACGGTTCAAAGACCTCAGAACCAGTGACCTTGTAGCAAGTGGAAAGTGGAAAAGCTCCTGCTGACAGGCCAGTTACAGGCCTCTCAGTTGGAATACACCGTGAACACTGTGGCCCGTGTAAACAGGGGTTTTCTTCACTCTCTCCACATCATCGTCCTCTACTGAGTGCATTACCGTTTGTGTCTCGGACATGGATTACACCCCTCAAACGCAGATTTAATGTGTTGTGTATATATGTGCATTTCTGTAATCCTTTAATGGCTCGGCATGTCATTCAGGAGCTTTATAGAACCGGATTTCAGTGAGGAACAGCTTTTTTTTATTCAGTAGCCATGTAGTCGGTGTTAGAAAATACATTTGTATGGTAAATACAAAGGAAGTTCATGTTACTGGCAACATCAGAAGTATTAGGGAGTCTGTCAAATCTGCGTCTTTTAGGTGATGTAATCACAAAATATGGCCTCAATTTTAATTCTATAGAGGTTAAAGATTAGATTTTTATTTAATCTTACTTACTAGCACAGTACATTAATGGGAATTCTGGTACATGTGTATTTATGTTAACCCTTACAGTGACCCTTCAGGGGAAGATGCAACATATGCAAATCATAAATATCATTAAAGGTCATATTACTGTTGGCTCTGTGGCGTTTTTTATTAACTCGTAGGCGAGAGGAAAGCCTCGATTGAAACATTAATAACGTCTTCACTTTGAGAGATTAAATTCATCGTTCTTTTTTCCGCCTGTGTTAAAATAACTGAGCAGTGACATTTTGGCTTTGTGATTTTTTTTTTTTTTTTTTTTTTTCTTAAATTGTGTTTGCTTTAGAAGGAGAGCCGCTGAAACGGTGCAATCAAAAGGTGTCCATCTGGTTGACACTCAGAAGCCTCTTCAATAAGCAAATCAAAAGGCTGCCATTGGCAGGCAATGAAAGACACCTTGGGTGATTAGGCCCCGCTGATTAGTCTACAATTTAGGGGCTTTATTACAATTACAGAACTACAAACAGTGTCCTTGTCCTAGTTCCTCGCAGACACCAGGCTGTTCAGGCTGATTGCGTTGAGCGGTGTCCTCTACATGTGTAGTGTATTTGTCCTCGGCTACTTCTTCACTTTAATGCCAGACTGCGTCCGGAGCCGCTGATTTATGTGTTGTGCTCTATTAGCGCCGATAATGGCACACAACACGCTGCCCGCGGAAATTTATTGCCGTTGGGGGTCGTAAGGTCACAAAGGACAAATGTCACATTGGCTTCTGGCTTTCCAGCTCCGACAGCTTCTTTTTTTCTCTCTTCGTGTTTCCCCTGTGCGTGCTTTGCCTCGTGAGGCCGCATTTACGGTTTCTTTTTTGACAAAGATTTCTTGTCTGCATCTCTTATAGTCCGCGCTTCACAAACAATCTTAAGGTCAAAAAGACTTCTTGGGCTTTTCGGGCGATGTCTGTCTGTCTCTGAAGTGCAAGATAGGTCAGATGCCTGAATGCATTTCGTTGCTTTGCTGTTGCATGCTGGGGGCAGGGTTACATGGATAAAATCTCCTGCAATTTTTTTTTTTTTTGACGTCATTCCCAGCATTCTCCCACATTGTTGTGTTACAGTAAATAACCCTAACCCCTAACCTTATGGTGTAAACACATATGGAGTGTACTCATTCTGTAAAGTCACTCTTTAAATGGTGTGAACATTCTGCAAGTCATATTTTTCATAATACTCTTGCTGATTTATGTGCAGCATTGCCCACAATTAAATATTAAAGTGACAACGAGTATTAAAAGCATTTCTCACAGTATATATATTATCATATCATGATAGTAAATGGGCAGAGTGCTAATGCTCCATTTCCTCGAGAAGCTGAATTAAAGCCAAGTTAGCGTTCCAGTTACAAAGTTGGAAAAATGGGTCGAGCAAACCTGACCATGGCCACTGGCCATTGTTGGCCACTGTTAGCACGCTGTGCATTACAGCTGAAAAATGTCAGTACCACTGTAGCAGCAACTTCATATGCTCACTCTGGACAATACAATGCATATGGTTGATTTAGCACCATAAACGCGAGTCACATGTGCTACAGGATGGATATTACAGGAGATTCTATTAAGGTTTACAGCCAGGCCGGCCATTTTGGGATTTCAATTCAGGCCTGGTGAGGATCTCCGGCTTTCTGGGTCAAAAACCAAATTTCAGGCTCCGCAACACTAAGGGCACAGAGGCATTCAAAAAAGAATCTAATGCACTGTTGTGAAAAGGAGAAGTTACCATGCAGTTAGTGCCAAATTTTTTTTAACCGATCAGTTAAGAAACCGTATCGACTACATTGGGTAACCAACACAGAAACAGGGCAACAAACAGGTTTTTAATCTTTTTGACCAATTCTCAATGTCATTCTATGGTAAGAGGAGGAGGAAGTTGTTGCTCCTCTATATATAAACATCAGGTGATGACTTGGTTAGTGAGAAGCCTGAGTAAAGCAGAATGGCTGTCAGGCCCAGAACGCTGGCGGCGGCTGGACGGCGATGGACGCTCACGCCCGTTCAGGCCCGTGGACGTGTTAGCCTGCGTCGACGCTTTTGACCTTGTGACGCTAAACAAAGTCAACTCCCTGCGAGCGGCTGATTAATAAGAGTGACGGCGAGAAGGCCGAGTGCCACGAGGCTCTGCTGAATCAAGTCGATTTTGACGTTAATTGGCAGCTGAAACGGAGAAACATGGAGACGAACCGACCTTTCGGCCTTCACAGGACGTTTACGGACATTTCAAGCAGCAGTGTGTTTTTTAGTGAAGGTCTCATTTAAAAATGGATGAGTCCACCCTGATAAATATTGTAGAGCCCTATAATTTTTTTTTCTCCATTTTTCACAAGTTCAGGACGATTTGTCTGAAATTAGACTGATATTCGTCCGGTGAGAATAAACATGAACGGAGCTTTTTGTGATGATGGTATGAACGCTGACTTCCTCTCGTGTTCAACCTTAACCACGGCGCTTTAGTGGATTACAGCTGATGCACCCTGTGCGATTAATGCCGAAAAACATGATCTCAACATCTGGGAAAAAAAGCCTCTCTCTGTCATATTTAAATATATAATCTCCATAATCCATATATGAGAATGATCGTCACCCATGTCTATATTTGTATCTTTATTGTGACCCAGTTTTCCTGATAGCGGTTTGTCATTACGATAATGTGAAATGTCTGCTGTGCTTCACTCTTACGTAACCGTTTAGGTTTTTTTTTTAAAAAAGCCTTTAATGCAAATTAAAATGCTGCATTCGCGTTCCCTCCGTCGGACGTCTGGCCCACACTTTGCGTAGTGAATCACTCGGCGTAACGTCAGAGGTTTTGTCCGTCTTCGTTCCCCAGCGCGACGGCGGCTATCCGGACTCGGCGAGACGCGCGCCGCCTCCTCCTCCTCCGCCGCGCACGCACACACACAATGTTTCCATCAAGGACAAAAGTGCTGTTCTTCGGGCTTACAACCAGAGCAGGGTATAATTAGGAACTAAATGCTGCTTTAAGTCAGAATGTGGTCTGCGAGCGTTTCCAAAGGACAACCAGTCTTGTGGTTTGTGGTTTTTATCATCAAATGCAAATTGCACAGTTGAAGAGGAGTGGCACTGACTCATAGAGTTTATAATATCCAGGAACCTCATCCGCTAAAACATTCATGAGGTGCAATATGTCAAAAGTAACATATTCATGTTTTTTCCAGATAGTGGACAGGCCATTAAAATATTCAGCGGAGTTATAATTTTCTAGACCCCCCTATTTTTTTTACAGAGAGAGAAAAAAAAATCTACAGGAAAGTCCAAAAGCCCTTGGGATCAAATTTTGAGTATATGCCAACAACAAGGAAGTGAATGTTAGCCTATGGTGTAAAGAATGGCAAATGACCAAAACAAGTACATAAAACAAACATTTGACTGTATTCCCATAATAGAGGCGCTTTACAGCTACCAGAGTCAATATTATCCGTATATTTTTTATCATCCATGTTACGAAGTGTGATCTGGAAAGGAAAAGTCTCGCTTCATGCGGCCGATGGATCGGCCAACAGAGGGAGGCATTATTGGATGGCTCCGAGGTGATACTGCGAATTAATACGGCTTGTGTTTGCAGTCAGGAGGCCACAGTTGTGATCATTGCATTGCGTTGAGGTAAAGACAGAGTTGCATCTGCAGCATTTTATTTTTTTTTTTCAAAATTAAACTCAACACAAAGTGGTGAAAAGCTCACAGTATTATGGATGCAGGGTTTCCTCTCAATTCATAAGCAGCGGGTGAAAATAACTAAGTGTATTTCCTTAAATGCTGCATTTAGGTGCCAACTGGAGATAATTTGTACTTTACTTAGGTCCGTCCGCTTGCTGCTGCTTTGTACATCCACTCCGCTGCATTTCACAGGGGAAATCTGACACAGCGGATAAACAAGCTTTTAAGAACGCAACACATTGTTAAAGGCGCCTGTGGTCCAGAGGTAGAGCGGCTCGGTGGTTCGATTCCTGGCTCCTCTGGGTGCTCTGAGCGGTCAGGAAAAGGCGCTACACAAAAAAAAAACCCAAAAACTTAGCTCGCGTCGAAAAAGTCAGGGTCAGGTTTCACTCCATCCAGTTTGTTAGCAGTGTTTTTTTCTCTTTTTCTCCCGTCTAAACCTCTCACGTGGTTTCATTCCAATGAATGATCCAATAGTTAACCCAAAGTCAAAGATTTGAGAAAAAAAAACTGATTCGTGTATCAGAATTTTTTTCCACTTCTTTCCTCTTCCATTAATCATCTGACGACCCCTCACATTTATCTGGTGACCCATCAGAGGCCCCTGACCCCTTGGTTGGGAACCAACAGTAAAGCACTGATTCTATATTAATAATCGAATTAAGTCATATATCATAATTAGATTATAGTAGTTTACTGCTACTGATTAAGTACTTTCTTAGATACTTTTATGCAGGACTTTTTTACATTAATGTGTTGGTACATAGTAAAGTAGTATGTTTTTTCCCACCACTGCCCTCTGAATTATGTTGAATATTTAATAGACTGAAACATCAAAGTCTCTCTCTCTCTCTGAAATGGCAACAAATGAAACGTGGGTTACTTGTCCTTTTTGAAGCTGCATCGTGTTTTCTTCTGATCCGCATTCGAGCTAATCGGGTTTGTTCATGTTGGAGATGAAGATGGAGAAGCTGCCTGAGCGGCGGCCAGCGGCCTGGCGAGCCGGCTCTCTGGGCTCTGCGTGCACTCCGTGCTCCGGCTGCACCGGGCCGAGCTCGGCCCGGCGGCAGAAACCGTCGCAGGTCGGTTTCGGCCTCTCGCCAAAATCGTGGCATGATTGAATCGTGTGTGTGTGTGTGTGTGTCGGGGGCGATTTGGGATACGTTTCCTTCAAATAACCACACCTTAGCGTTTCTTGCTGCTGCGCGTCTGCCACACACACACACACGCACACACGCACCAACCCTGGCTTTATAGCAGCCTCCTATAATTACAAACAGCCGTCAGCAACAGTCGCAATAATCAAGAAATACATAGTAATTCATTGGAGCGTTTCTAGCCAGTTGTATTGAGGGGTAACGGTGAACTGCAGTAAAATCTGTTTATTTTCAACTATTAAACTTTTTCTTTTTTTTTTTTTAACATGGATTTGACGCTCCTGTTTCGCACCATTTATTCTATAAAAAAATATATATATATATATATGGATCCAGGCAATGAAGCTACTTTTAAGTTTATTGGGGACAACAGGGCAAAGTTCATACACAGATTCATGACTCTGACTGAAAAGTCTGGTTTAATTTTCCCAGCTCAATTTGCGTTTGTTCAGTTCAGTGTTTACTCTTTTTTTATTTTAAATTCAGAACACTTTTCATACAACTAATGAGCTCGTTGGTTTTTGCGGTTCATTTATTTATTTTTTTTATTCCTCAAAGGTTTTTCTTTGTTTTCTGCTTTCTAATGAAAATCTACCTCCCAAGCTCAGGCGTTCTGACTCTCTTATTCGCTGCAGGGCATTTCAGGAAAAGACTTTGGTCAACCACAGCTTTCATGAAAAAGGAAAAAAGCGCCGCGCGCCGTCCACAATCAAGACTGTTGGTAATGTACCGGAAACCCAGTGTCTCCACGCAATGTATGCACAGCGTCTATGCACACGACTCACGTTTTGCAATTGTAGACTTTTTTTTTTTTTATTTGCACCAGAAATATTCACAAGACAAATAACACGGGAAAAAAAATGCAGCGTCGTGTATATAATTTGCATTGGCTTCTTAAAATAATTTAGGAAGCAAATGCTGCGATTAGCAAACTAAACGTGAACTGCAAACGCCGCTTCACTCCCAGACTGTGAACAGCACACACAGTGATTCTTACTGTCCATAGTCCTCGTGGTCCAACACTGTCCTGACACGCCGGCCTAAATACGGTTCTCTCAATATTGGTCTTATATCCTCGCCCCAGAGCTGCAGTTTAAGTCATCAAGCCGCAGTTTGTGCAGACAAATAGAAACTTGTGGTTTATTCAAGTGGAGTTTGTATTCTGGCGACCAGTGATGAAAACACACATATTTATATGGTGTGTATTTTTCTAATTTTCATTTTGGCGCGTGCTCAAAAAGCATTTAAACAAAAAGAATACTGTGTTTTAAATGAAATACAGTAAATAAGAATGTCCATGTTTCTCCCTGTGAGAGTCGTGTTTACTTTTGGAGGTTTGGACCGTGGCCAGCGGAGGAGGAATAGTTTTCAGAAATAATCAGGGGGCACACTTATTACCCAGGATCCTCTTCTTAAAATGGTAAATGATACTCTCCTGCGTCCCCGTGAGCAGGAGACTGCAGATGAAGGAGGGAAAATTCCTTCATATTTAAGAAGGAAAACAACCCCACCCCCATCCAGGGCTCATTTTAGTTTAATGTTTCACAGAGTTTCAAACTGTGCCCGTAAAGGTTAAGATATTTGTTCTTAATGTGTTGGAACGGCAGCTTCACTTAACAGGTTTGGACGAAGGAGTGAAAAAAAAAAAAAAAGCTGAAAAATTGGAACTGATGATTCTCTAAATGCTGGCTGATATATTTCACTCTATCTTGAAGTTTTGCTAATCCACATCACACGACATGCAACATGTGGAACACATTAACACAGTTATTAAAAAGCTAGTTTGTTTCACGTCCAAAATGTCAAATTAAACGCAAGCTTGCAGTGAGGATAATGGCACCCGGCCATTCTCATCCCAGCCATGCTCTGTTTTCTGGTTTCCTCTCGGTCAAGTTCCTGACTAAAACAAGCCAGGCACCTATTTGGATGAAAATAGTGCGAACGCCTCAGGAGCTGTCAGTGGAATATTCTACATTGGCATAGTTAGCACAGCAAACAGGTAGTATCTATCCTTGTTCGCCTGTGGTCAAATGTTGTTCCATCTGTGGTTGTTTACTGTGCAAAGCCATAAACGTCTTCATTCTGTAACCTCATTCAGCTCAGACTGGACTTCCTTATTTCAGGGCCCAAATAGTGAAAATATTGATGGATTGAGGTATTATGGTTTTGTGTGCAGCGAAACCCACCGCGGCTCCGTTTTTTTACAGTTTAATTTTAAGCTTGCGAAAAATTGGCCACTTGCGAGACAATGTATGCACGCTGCCGGCGAGTGGCTCCTTGTCTCAGCAAGTTCTTTTTTTTTTTTACATTTGGAGAACGTAAACAGGCTCCAAACAAGTAAATATCTATTGTAGCTGCAAAAGTCTGTTTTTGAATGCAATATCTGCATAGGTGTATAGAGGCCCATTTCCTGCAAACAGCACTTAATTGTGTTTGCTAGTTGCATTAGAAGCTAATGATTGATTAGAAAAACCTTGTGCAATTATGTTAACGCAGCTGAAAACAGTTTAGCTGCTTAGATGGAGATGGATTAGTTTTAAAATAATAATTTCTAACCATGTCAATGTCCTATATTTTCTATTTATTTTATAACTCATTTGATAAATATTAGTGTGATCTTTCATGGGAAATGCTAAATTGTCACATTTGAACAGTAGTGTATACATAAGGCCAAATGCTAGTTCAGAATAGTGTTTTTTTTTGTTTATTTCTTCCATCATAATTAAAGTTAACATAGTGAAACCAAACAAATTATAACTTAACAAGTTCAAATATAGAGATGAGGTAATAACTCAGTAAATATGCAAATCCCACTGAATATTTTAACACAAACTCTATTATAGTTTTTTATGTTTCATTTAGTCAACAAAAAACATTTTTTATCAGACTTTTATGTATCAATTTATCAAAATGTTTTATGGATTCATGTCAAAAACACCATATACAATATGCAATTTTTTTGGACATATTTTGCATATATTTAACACTGGAATGTCACATAAAATTTGAAAAAAAAAACTTTCAAAAGTCACAAATCCTATGAACATAGACATGTGAAATGCTGATTTGGTGTAAATGGTCAAAAGGTAATTTGGAGAAAAATTCCTTTTCAAGGATGAAATGTGTGATTGTATGTTTTCGTGTTTGTTGTTTTGTTTGTTTGATTTCAGCCGTACCTCCAGGTAGTTAGTGTGTTCCATTGTGTGGGTACACTATATTGCAGTTTTCTGCAATATACAGCTTGAAAAAGTATGACAGCATGGGAAGTCCAATCCGAGCTGCAGCTCCAGCGCTCAACTCGACGTGTTTTCATTTCCACTTTTCTTGTCGCACTCTGTTAAAAAATAAATGTGGTCATTTTTCAATAGAGTCACATTTGTCATTGCCCAAAATCCACAGGCAAAACAGCGAGCCAGTCAGTGTGACCTATTAGAATGGAAAAATGTTTCCTTTGACTGGAAAACCACACCTGAGGTAGCGTGCAATGTTCAAAAGCTGAAGTAAAATAACAAAAAAAAAAAAAAAAAAAAAAGCCTGAGGTGTAAGGAGAGAAAAAAAACCGCTGGGAATAAAATTGTCCTTGTAATAAGTCCGTCATGTCTGATTAGTGCCACTGGAACACAAACCATGACAATAAACAAGACGTGAAACTGATATTGTTTGGTCAAAGGAAAACGTCTCTATTATAACTAATAAAAAATTCTTTTGGTTCCATAATCGTTGAGACAAAAATAAATACGCAGCTTTGCTCAGGATCATTTCTTTTTTTGCGGTCACATCTAATCTGACCTTCCCAGAACAGGACATCCAACGTCCAGACCATCGTGTTGCAATCCAGCAGTGCTTTTTCCCTCATGTTCCGTTTCACATGGTCCTATTGCAGCGTTTTCAGGAGCGTTTCACTGAAGGAAACTGGATTCATTTGAGTGATTTACGCTATGATCAGGGATTAGAGGGCTGTGAAGAGGAAATCACGTTGGGGTTTTAGCCAAGCGATGCATTCATCCGACGAGTCTTCTGCTGCATATGATCTAAAATGAGTTATTTTCTATACCTGCTCATACGTCATTGGGGTCGGGGGGAGTCTGCTGGAGCCAATCCCAGCGTGTTACATGTGAGAGGCAGGATACACCCCAGACACGTCAGCCGCTTGTAATACCATTCACCATTCAAACACACACACACACACACACACACACATGCTCACACCTACGGGCAATTAAAATATCTCCAATTAACCTCAGCGTGTTTCTGGACTGTGGGAGGAAGCTGGAGAACCCATGTAGACACGGGGAGAACAAGGACTTGTGTGTCAACCCACAAACGCAATCTAAAATATATTAAAAATATTAAATCACCGATTATGCCGCCTCCATTCAGACCTCACTGTTTCCCTTTGTTAACTCATTTTTTCTTCTTCCTCTTCTTCTTCTGTTGTTGCAGGTTTACGCGGATGATGTGCTCACCAAAGAAGAACAGATAGGCCTGCTGTTCAAGGCCAAACGCAAGTGTGAGGGAAACATAAAGTCCAAACACACCCTCGCTGGTGAGTAACAAATATATATATTTTAGCAGTCAGTATATCTATGAGGCCATGCTGTGAATGTATTATGCACCAGCAAATTTCTCCTCCATTTTTTTCATGTAGAAACACATTACATTAGGTTTCTCTGTTTCTCCATTCAGTCGATCTGTTGTTGCATTTCAAATTATAACCTTTAATCACTGAACAATTTATTAGTTACATTTACAAATCCAAACTGTAGATATTTGATCCCTCAAGCCCTAAAAGATGCTTCTGTGAAGAGCAACTGGTCCATTTTATTCTCAGACTAAACTCGCTTTTCACATCTAAAGGAAGGTTGTACAAATATGAAATATCCATTGATCAAAATTTTAATGATTGAGAGCATGGTGTAAAAAGAAGAATAGTATCAGTCTAAAGTTTGGACACTCGTTCCCATGCGTTAGTACTGGATCAGTAGTGTTACTGTCACACCATGCTGCAAGTAGAATAACCAGAAATACATATATATTAATGTTTGCTGTAGATATCGCCCCAAAAACCATGTTTCGGTGACAGTTCTCATCAAATCAATGAACGTGGCCCTCGCGGTTCACATGTGTCAGGCCAAGCGTCCACGCTGGTGAGAGCTGGGGACACACAAGAGATGCAAACACAGGGAGACTAATTATGCAGGATGTGTAAGATTCCAATGAGCTCATGTGAAGGCGAGGTCCCACTTCATTAGCCTTGATTAGGTTTCCAATAGTGGAGATTTTTCCACCGCGCGCGGCGGGTCGCTATGAAAAGGTTTCTGCCAGACACGCTTATGTCAACGGACACGGAGACGTTCATTGCAGCGGAAGGGTTTTTTTTCGTATTCGCGCTATGCTATCAGAGGCCGGAGGACTACCGGGGGAGGATGAAATCAATCAATCAAACGGTGAAGTTAAGGAGCAAATAGCATCACCAGCGGCAACGGCGTCTCCCGCTCGAGAGTGAAAGTGAGCGTGTTCCAGGCTGCCAGCGACTTGACTCGCTGTCCTGATTGAACGTGATTGGTGACGTGTTTGGAGGTGACTGTTGATTATAAGCGCTGCCGCTAATCAGCTGACGCGCACACTTCAGACCAGAGACAGCTTTTCAGTTTTTCTTTTTTTCTCCACCTCCCTTTTTCCTTTGTGCTGTTATGTTTAAATCAAAGTCAATCCATATGAATGTGTACCACGAGTCACGTTGCGAAACGCCTGTTCCTGTCCCCCCCCCCTTTTTTTTTGTCTCACTTGTGGCTTTTTCCTGAGACTAGAACCCGAGGGCGCAGGCGATCCTGGGGTGTATTTGTGTATTTATGGGTGTCTGAAGAGCGCCGTTTTTCCAGCAGACCCCAGCCTCCACAGTATCTGATTGTGGTTCCTGTCATTTTCCCAGTTGATTGTTCAGAGAAGGATTTCTGGGCCCCGGAGCCAAACCGATCGTATTATTTTCTCTTTAACCCCAGCGCGTTGTGGTCGCATGGAATTCTTGGACCCTCCAAACGATACCCTCTTGTGAATGAAACACATAATTAAAAATGTTTACTTCCACGCTACGAACACAAAGGCTTTTGTTGACCGCTCCCAGTAGTTACATTGCGCTGCGTGGTATTTCCCAACTTTTCATGGTTTTGATAAACGTCCACAAATATCAAATTAGATTTGAGGGGAAACAGAAAAAAAAAAAAATGACAGAATTGCTACTATTGAGAACTGCAGGCGCCGGACAGCAGCTCGTGTAAGATGTTCCAGGGCTTATATAATGCTGCTGGGCCTTTTTTTTTTTTTTCTCAGAGCGTATTTAGCAGGATGGCCGTAGACGCTGATGCGGAGCAGGGCAGTCAGTCAAACACGAGGCCTCTCAGAGTCTGTGCTGCTCGTCTGACCACCATCACGCCTAATCCGGCCTGACGCGTCGCAGCGATCGGCCAGCCCCGTGTCACTCCGCCGGCCATCGCCTACCGACATCTGCACCTGTTTATTCCACTGCTTATTCAGACAAAAAAAACTGGCGATCTGCTGCCAGCTTGTCAAATATCTGTTTTTCTTACTATCCTACGACAGTTAAAGTAAAGACTTCACTCTGAGCTGTGGGAAGCTGTAACTAATCAGCAGCCTAATCTACAACAACAAAGAAAAATAGTGCCAAATTAAACCAAAGTGGAGATTTGGAGTGTTTTTCTTTTGACTTAGACGTAGTCTTTGGAAACTGGCACTTTTGTTAATGAATTAATTGCAGATGTGTGGAGACTAGTTGTTAAAATCTGTGTTGGCGGTTGATTATTCTGTTAAACCTTTCAGCTGTAGCTTCTAAACATGTCTGATTTGAGTGGCTGTGATTGGCGGAGACTGAACGATGGCTGTGTAGTTGTGATGTCACAACTTCAGGAGAGGAAGCTTTTTTTACGCAGCGTTTTAAGTGTGCGTTTCTTTTGTGAAACACGGGACTTAATCTAGACCTTACGCTCAAGAAGCAATTAAAAACAAATCTTGTACAATATGGGCGCTTTTAAATTAATACTGGAGACATCACCTTGGGCATTTGGAGCTTTTATATTTTCTGACATTTTATCGACAAAATAATTAACTGGAGGAACGATTATCAGCTCCAGAATCAGTTTAGTTAGAAGCTGCAGCAAAAATGTGTGTTTACAATAACTGCCTGGAAGGAAGAATAAAGACCTTCTGTGGGAGCAGGAAAACACACACACACACACACCCACACACACACTTGGTGCGCACAGCAACAACAGCAACAAGGACGTTCTACACAGGGACATGTCAAACAGTAGCAGACACACATGCAGGCACCAAACTGCATCCAGGGGAAGTCACAGCACAATAGACAACACATACACGGTAGTAAATAAAACAAAGGATGACGTAAGGCACATATGGCAGCATGCACGCGGCCACACACTCATGCACATCTGTACAAGAAGGTAGCCAAAAGGGCTCTGAACTGGGCCAAGACTGCACTGCAAAAAAAAGGAAATCTGGTTCAATTACTCTAATATTGAAAATAAATGATCCTATTCCAGTTGCAGTTTTGTTTTTCTTTCTTGACCCAAATCAGGAAGAGAAATGCCATCTGCCAATGAAATAAGAGGATTCTACTCAATTTTCAACATTTTCACTTATTAAGATTGAGTTTATTTTCCATTATAGGGATGGTACTGGACAAACAATATATAAGGTAAACCGTCATGGTTGGACAAATACATAGAGTGCTGTTTCTCCTATAGGACGCTGGGCTGGACTCTTTAATGAGCCTGTCAGGTCTGTCTGTTTTGGGGGTTACTGACCTGTACCTGATGATGCTGCCACACACACACACACACACACACACACACACACACACACACACCGGATGTGACTCACTCGTCCCTGTATGTGGTGGCTGTTTGCTGACCTCTTTTGGAAGGTTGCACATGTTTGTTGAATCACGGCTGAATGAACTAAGATCAACATATTACCTTATTAATGAAAAATAAATAAATAAATCCGATGTCCCCAGTCCCCCAGAATCCTCAGCTTGGTGTATATCTGCCTGAATAAGCTGCTCACACATCTGTACAGTTTCATTTCACATGCTTGATTTCTTGATTTGATTTTTTTTTTTTTTTTTATCATGTCGCATTAATTCCTTTAACTTCATCTGAATTTTCTTATCTGATTCCTGGCGTGTAGTGATCATGTAAATCTTTTACGAACCGGTCAGTGTTTTTTTTTTTTTTTTTCTGTGATGCAGAGTAACATTTAGGAGGCCGTCGGGATTCGAGATAAAGTTCAAGAAAGACATTACTCTTGCTTTCCAATGACCCATGTGAGTGTTTTCCTTGATGTGGTCGCCCGGCCTAGGACAAATTGCCGCGCTCTTGTTGTTTCGCCGGCTTTGGCCTCAAATATGTGTGTTTTTTTTTTAAACATCTTTTTTTTTCTGCTTGCATTGTGGTGTGACCTTGAATCAGTGGGTTGAGGAAAACTCAGAGAATAGCTGCTAGCGTGCGTTTTTTAGGACTTTCATCTGTATTTGTCCTGCCTGACCACCCTCTGAGTTTTTTTTCTGGCACTGTAAACTAGTGGTTTTGTGAACTATTATAGGAGAGGTGGAGTGATGACTATTTAAAAGAGAAAAAAAAAAACTCACAGTCTGTAATGTGGGATTTGTTGAATTGATTGTGCAACTCTGCATTCATTAGGATTCGCTCCCATGCGAGGGGCGAAACCTCGCTTTTTTTTTTTTTTGCTTGTATTTCAACATCCTATCTATTTGTTTTTATTCCTCATTTGTGCTTAAAATACACAAAAGTCTCCGTTACGTGACTGAGACAAGGTTTTCATTGAGGGAAGCACTGAGGTTTGCCTGGAGAGGACAGTGGAGGGATGTGGGTTCAATGCCCCAGACCTTGCAGTGTGAAAATAGCTCAGCCTTCAAGCTTGTGGTCTGGGTGTAGAATAACATCAGCAATCATTATAAAAGGTTGCATGTATCAGGGAAAAAAGAGCAATATGTGTTTCGACATCTGTAGGTCAGAATCAAATGAGTTGGGGGCGAAAGAAAACCCAATTAAAAACCCCAGTTACATCACTAATAAGGCAAGGTTAAGCATGGTCAAGAATCCTACGGAAAATTATACATATATATATATATATATATATATATATATGTGTGTGTGTGTGTGTGTGTGTGTGTGAGTGTTCACTGTTAAAATCAAGCCTGTTGGTAGGTGGTCCTATGGTAATAAAACCTATGGCAAAAGTGAACAGCAATTCTACTTTTACTCCCAGGATGTGTGGTCACTCTGATTCTTCAAAAAAAAAAACACACTATTTGAAAGCGATTTTTTTTTTTCCCCTCCCACCAGAGATCTACAGGAATCAGTCAGCTCCACTCAGTCTGCTCTTTAATTTCGTGCTCCAAGTGACAAGCAAATAAAAAAAAAAAAAAAAAAAAGAAAGGAGGCAGAAAAAAAAGCATGTCGTCATCACGTCAGATGTTTCTGTATGAATTTGATTACAGGAATGAGAAAATAATGGATCTACTGCAGAGAGAGGATAGTTTTAGTTTTATCCTCAGCTACTTATTAGTGGTCAAAGTGAGGCAGATGTTTTCAATAACGCAAAGTAAATGCCAAGCCATGAGGGAGGCTCTGCGCCAGGAATCTGTGGGGAAAGGGACTTTGCTCCCACTATCGGAGGGGCTTGAGGTCCACGGTTTTAGCTGACAATTATAGTGTGGGAGGGGGGGACTCGCTGTTCCCAAACAGGACGTTTTTTTTTCCCCTTTTGACCCTGCAGCTCTTTGTCTGAACCGTTGTGGTGTTTTTGCAATGTCCCATGCGAGGTCGGCCGAGTTCTTCATTGGGAGTCACATAAAAGTCCTCTGTAATCTAAAGGAGATCAGCGGAAAGGGGGAAACAAACGAGAGCTTCACCTTTGTTAATGATTCCAACAACTTTTTACAAAATGTTCCTCACCGACATCTCAAAACAGCCCATAAGTTACGTTGGATTGCCCAGTCCTGTAATTGAAACAAAATTACATGTTATAAGTATAATTACAGTATTTCCTTTTTTTTTTTTTTAAATGATGTGTTGGCTTTTTTTTCTTTTTCTTAGCAGATACATTACATTAAAGTCGAATTTGGAGCATGTCGACAAAACAGACGTCCTCCTGCTAACGAGAAGAAAGCTGCCTTTATAAGCTCACTGGTTGCATGCGCTTTATTTTGAAATTCTCTGGCCGCTGCAGCGCTGCCAGCCGTTGCATGCCATCTCTGAAAACGAGATCCATACTGCAGATGTTGTAAACAACGTATCGGTTCCGGCGTTAAAGAACACTAGATTCAATTGACCTCTTGTTATCGCCACACTGTGAATCCCATGATTGCGACACCTAATCATGTTACAATGGATTGGGAGTGAACAGGAATGCGTGTTATCCGGGTGACCCATGGTTCTATAGAGGGGGAGAGAAAAAAAGTCGTCTGTACAGTACAGTAAGACTAAATTACAAGGCTGCTGCAACGTTCATTTACATACTGTGCAAAGTTCATGCGTTCGCCCTACTTTTCTTTTTTTTTTTAAAGGACGGCGGGTTCCTGGAAAACACTGCGAACGCCCATAGACATGTCATGTCAGAAATCCAGGGAGAACCGCGCTTCTGCGGCTCTATTTTTAAAAGTCGGCGCTGTTCTTTGTCTCCGCAGACGGCTTCTGCTCGCCGGAATGGGATGGCATCGTGTGTTGGCCCGAGGGGGCTCCGGGAAAACTTGTATCCACCGCATGTCCAGAATACATTTATGACTTCAACCATAAAGGTAAGCGCGGCCCTGGATGCGGTGGGCTCTTAGAGCCCTGCAGCTTATCGGTTAAATGCTGCATGTGCAGTGGAAATCTCTTCGGGGAATTTAGACCGTAATGCAAGTCTAGCTTGGAAAATATGAGCTAAAGGGACGTGTATTTGGCTAGGTTTGCAATCAACAATCAAACATGTCTTTTTCTGCCTGTTGCCTACAGGACTGGCTTACCGTCGGTGTGACAACAACGGAACATGGGAACTGGCCACCACCAACAACAAGACGTGGGCCAATTACAGCGAATGTGCAAAATTCCTCTACCATTACAACCAGAGCCACGAAAAGGTGAGAGCGGTCTCGTTTTCACGCTCGATGGCGAGCCGCCTTCATCCGCAATGACTAGCAGCAATAACCCCAATGATTGCGTTGTGTTAAAATGTCACGTTTTAAAGATCCCGGCCATTATTGCACCGTTTTCTCCCTGCAGTTACAACCACTTTAGGATGTGCAAGTGGAGGGATAAAAAAAAAAAGTTACAGTTGATGCCACACGAGATAATGAAAGGATGCTATCTGACAATATCAAGTTTCAATTAGCTCAATGACCGGTCAGATATAAACTGAACATTAGCCTTAATTGCACATTACCAAAATCTGTCAGGGTGCATTAACGTTCAGCTCGGAGCTGGATTTCTTGTTAGCGGACAGAAATAACGAGTAATTATGACTCAAGAAGTCCGCAGTGTACTGATGTCATGTTGCCTTCCCGGTACAGCCGCTCTCAGAATAAAGTCAAGTCTACCATATGAAGCCGACCAGTGTGCTGCACTTTGAAATATACACATGTTAGTGTCGTTACCGTTTTCTCTTTTTCAACAAACTCAAATATTCAAATTGTGTTTAATGTATATACCCACCAAAAGGCCCCCCCAAAAAAAGTGTTACTCTCATACGCGTAATGCAATTTGGCATTTCATTAACTTTACGACAGCTTCCACTGCTTTAAAAGGGCTTCTTCTGGATTTTTTTGGAACAATCCCTGCAGTGGGATTTCCAGTCCCATCCAGACAGGAGAGCGTGAGCTGAGGTCAGGCACAGATGGCTCCTACAAGCCGTTTTTTTTTTTTGCACACAGCAGCCACCCACCGTCGGTCAGACACCACCACCCTCTTAAATGTGCCTACTGTAGTGTTCCCCCCCTCCCCGAAAAACCACCACAAAGCTGAGTCTTAAGTGCTGTGGACAAGTGGGCCAGTGTAAATGGCCCAGAGTGCTCGCCCACTCTCCACCGACTCCCCAATTACCCCGTTAGCTTTAAATGAATGTACAGCGAGGTGGAATACACCCGCTCCCAAGCGAGCGTTGCTGCCCATGCGCCCTCTGTACGATGTAAATGGCAGAGAAAGGTCGTCGTTGATGGATGTTGGCATGTTGTCTGTCTGTTTCGCTGCTTCCTGCTCCAACTTCACTCTCCTCCTTCCACTTGTCAATCGGCGACAGGCGCAGATGTTCCGCCCTGAGCCAAGGTGCCGTTACAGGAGATTAGCCAATGGGCTTTATGAGCCACTCATTTGGAATTAAGTTGTTTTTTTTTAATTTATATGTGTTTTGGAGTTGACGCTTTTAATTAGATCAGCCCACCTCAGCTGGTTCCAGGCTGGACAGGCCAGGTCTTCATAGGAGTCGCTCATGTGTTGAGGGAAAAGGGCCTTTGACAAAGTTGCACTTTTGTCATTGTAATATAATTTCACGGCGTAGCATTGTGATTATACATAGCGTGCGGAATGAGCACAAGCACATACTTCTGGCCGTGTTATTTGTTTTTTACATTTCCAGCTACATTCTTGCCTTGGGTTCGTCAGGGATTTCATTATATTTAATTTGTGGTGGAGCTGTTGTTATGGTTAAACTGAAACCCTTATTGCATGATTGCAGCAGCAGAGCGTATATGGGAATGATCCCGGTTTTCATACCCGTAGCCAGCGGATCTGCCTCGTACATCGAATCTTTTACCAAAAACATGACATGTTTCTAACATGAATCCTGAACATGATGAGGATAACAAAAAATAGGGTTTATAAGTCAAAAATCAAAACCCTGCAACCTTTTACTATTTTACCCCATTGTGACTGAAAACAGCTAAACAATAAGATTCTAGCAGCAAATAGGGGGAAAACCAGGGGTTTCAAACATGTGGCCTAGGGGCCAGAACCAGCCCACTACAGGGTCCAATCTGGCCTCAGTGGAGGACTGCGATGCACCAGTTGCTGTTTCTTCACAGAAATGGATCAGTGAGCATCATTCAAGGCTCAGGGGATCAAATATTTACAGTATTGATATGCAAATGGTTTGTAAGGCAGGAGATAAAATCACCCACTGCTGAAAAAGCGAAATATTGTTCCGTCATTAAATGTTGGGATATGGAATATGGAGACATCATATTGTTGAAATTGACTTGTGTCAACTCACCTGTTATTTAAAGGTTATTCAATCATGTAAATATTTCTAATGGTTTTCGTCACATCAAACAGACGGTAGAAAGTTTCAGGCCCACTTGAGTTTCCCATGAACCTCACTTGACTCCACTTCTCTAAACATCCATTATGGCGCTTTGTGTACGGAGCTTTGCGTAAATAACATAAAAATGTCCACAATCACTATGCAAGAACGGCTTTTTAATGCATTATTTGAATAATCTCAGACATAAATCCTTCAGTAGCTCTTAAACGTGTTGTCGTTAGTGTTTAGTGTTATGTGGCTCCCCAGTTTGTAGGTTGCTACTGGTTACAAATGGTCACCAGAGCTGCCAATGAACAGCAGTGTATGAGTAATAGTTTCACACTGGTAAAAACATTCAAACTCTGCTCTTTTTTTTTATTCTCTTTTATCAGAAGGCTTTGATTAGATTTCAGCTCCTGCCATCCAACAATCAGCTGTGCCACATGGGTTTTCCTCCTCTTTCCTGCCTTGATCGGGGTGTAGAGGATGTGGGTAGAACCTCATCACGGCGCCCTTCAATTTCTTCCATGCCTTCAGAAGTCTGTTGATAGGCTCCCGTGGTAGCGGTTGCAGCAGTTAATTACAAATACATATGCACGAAAGTCAGAGAGCCCCGTCACTGCACGACCGCCGCGCCGCGGACCACCATCGCTTTAGATGCAGCTGTGCACGTTCCTTTGGCACAGAAGCCCCATGCTAAATGATAACAGCAGTCGGGCCCTTCAGGGTCCGCTCGGCTCGTCTCTCACAGCGTCTCGTGGTGAACGTCGGCTCGCCACACCCAGCTTTTTCTCAGCTCCGTCACCCTCGTCAAAAACGCTGTTTCCATCACTCGTCACTTTTTTTTGGTCCTTCTGAAGATTCTAAAATAAGAAATAGAAGGCACGGGCGCTAACGTAGATTGAAGCCTAGTTTTAAGGGGGGGAAAAAAATCCAACTTACAGTGTTGAAAACACGCTCTACATAATAAAATCACTTGCCCAAAGTAATCACTACAATTTTAAGCACAAAGAGTAATCGGGTCCTGGAAAAACGAACGGAAAAATAGGTAAACTAAATTACCTGGATAGCTGAAACTGGATGTAGCCTGCCAGTATCATTATAGAGCTTTTTTTTAATATAAAAAATAATATACTTTTTTCTTTAAGTCTAACAGATGTTTCGTGTAACTGAAATGTTTTGGAATATGTTACTGAACCGATGTGCATGAAGTGAACTCTAAAAATAAAACCCAAACTGCATGAATGCTGTAGTTTCTACAGTGTATTACTTAGTAGATACACATGTATGTTTAAAGTATTATATAGTTTTATTTTTTTTTTAGAATACCAGATGTTTCATTTGACTAAAATGTTTTGGGTTACATTGTGATATCTGAACTACTGTGTACATGAGGTGAATTTTCAAAATAAAACACTGCATAGGTGCTATAGTGTCTACAATTTTAGATGCACATGTATATTTAGTGTTTTGCACAATATTCATTATGTGACTTAAAGGTACTATGTGCATCAAATGGATTTTCAAAATAAAAAATTGATAGATGCTATATTGGATGCACATGATAGTGGACTGGGTGTTTTTCTCCTAACACGGCGACTAAAAATGATCCTCTGCCAACAGGACGTCTTTCACCGCCTGTACCTCATCTACACGGTGGGGTACTCCATCTCTCTGGGATCGCTCATGGTGGCTGTGGTCATCCTGGGATATTTCCGGTGAGTCGATGCAATTCCTCAATCAGCCTTTTACAACACAAACGTCCCCCAGAGAGAAGGGTTTCAGACACGGGGTCAGAGAAGGAAGGTTGAAACAATCTCTGAAGGAGCAGGGACTCTAAATGGTCAGACAAAGACATGATAAATGGCAATTTTGTACCAGTAGAAAACCGACAGCTAAGACCATATAACCTACATAACCCCCCTGGATTTACGAGCATGCAACAAAGTACGGTATATTTTTGTCGCGGGAGAAAAGCATGAAGCATGCAAACTGTATCTAGCGTTACCTTTTGACATTTACTTTGACTTCTAATAGATTAGGATATATCTACTTTTGAGGAGGCCGCCTCCAGGCTTGCAGCAATCCATGCACCATCTGACATTTAGCTTCTTTGTTACTTCCATGCTGACTATGGGTCATTTTTCATGATAAACAACCAAAGCTCCCGCATTGATTACACAAATCCACCGGGAATTTTTGTCCTATTTTCCTAATAAAATATCTTAAGTGCAATTAAATTTGTATTCAAAGGAAATAATTCTGTGTAAAATAGTCACTTTAAACAGAAGTGAATAAACATAAGCTTAATATTCCTTTTTTTCTTGCTACCCAGCTCCTTCAAAACAAGGTGGAATTCATATTTTTGTGTCATTTTAGTTTTTTTTTTTTTTTTTTTAACGGCTGATTAATGCAGCGCAGATCTGTCATTATTTGCTCGTTCTGTTGGAATGGAGTATCAGAAATCGATGTGAAGGCGCTGTTTACCAACGCTCCTGCCGGCGTGCCTTACTGTACAGGCAGGCAGTCAGAGAGCGGCGGGAACGCTGCCCAGCTGGCACCAGGAAATCCACGGACCAAATGAGTTTAATACGTTTTCCCATGGGTCCATCTGACATTCTGGCTCCGTGCTGCGGCGGCGCTCCGGCCCTGTCTCACCTTCGGCACGTTAGCTTCCAGAGAGCAGTTTTCCAGGGAGAGAAAAGACATATTTCACATTAGTGGTTCTGTTTTATTTATTAATTAATTAATTTTTTCACCAGGGAAATGCATGCTGGATTTGGGTTCACCACTTCTGATCAATAGGTCTCTAAAAGCTGAGCTCATTAATACAGCGAGGAAAGAAATCTATGAAAGTCACTTACTGTGTATAGTTGAGAAGATTTTTATATGAGACATATTATTGTTAAAATTGGCATCTTGGATCAATGTAACTCTTAAAAAAAAAATAAAACATGGGTTCAATCTAAAAAAAAAAATCCTTATCCACTGATGTTAGCAGAATTACAGAATTACATTAACTATATTTTAAGTGTAACGAATGAGTGTATTTAGCCTAAATAAGTAACATCAACTTAAATACCCATGTTGATGTGGAGTGTGATTAGTGTTTTCAACATAATCACATAGACTGAAAACATGTTTAAGTAACCAGAACTTGTTTTAAGTGGCTGTAACAATAAAACTCATTTAACACTCAAGTAACATTAAATGTACTAATTCTATCCATGAATGTAAATATTTAAGTTAATAAACAATATTTGAACTACTGCTATTTTCAGTGAATTAAAACCAAAAAAGCAAGGCAAAGTTTTTCACTTAGCACAAGAAGCCCTGTTGTCACATTTACATTGCCATAACTTGTAATGAATTTGATCATTTTTTTATTGTGCTGATATGAAGGTCATATTAGTCACTATAGTAAATCCAATCAATACTTTGTGTCATCAGAACATTAAGAATATTAACAACTGTGATTGAACAAAACTAACAGTATTTCAGATTTAGAAGCTCATAGCAATACATATATTTGAGTTATGACAAAAAAATAATCATTTCCAGACTCTAAAACTTTAATAAACTTATATATAACAGAAAAATGATGAACTCCACTATGTTACTTGACTGTAATGACGTAACCTTCATGGTCACTGATCCAGAAACTTGATCCCGATACGCACAGCCTCAAAGGCCCAGTCCACAGTAAACACTGGAGACAGGATGTTTTGGAAGAGCCTTTGACAGATAAACTTGCGCTCGTCTGGAAGGGAATTTCACATGCTTTTTTTGGAGCTTCTCGACACATGCTTGCAATTTTGTTTTTACAGCTCACTTTGAGCCTAGCAATTCAATATTTGTGTGTTTCAAGCCCCTAAATCTCAAGAATGTGTTATAGTCAGCGTGGAATTCAGCTGGCTCTAATTAGGATGAGTATTGTTCATGCATAAGGGCGTAGTGTGTGCGTGTGCGTGTGTGTGTGTGCATGTGAAAATACACCCTCTAACGAGACGGTGTGCCAGCCCCCGCGTACAAACACATTTGCAGCAGATCCGTCTTCTGACCTCGCCGCTCTTGTTTGTTTCCTGCCCCCTCAGACGATTACATTGCACCAGGAACTACATCCACATGCACCTATTCGTGTCCTACATGCTGAGAGCCATCAGTATCTTCGTGAAAGACCTGGTGCTCTACTCCGGCTCGGCCCTGGAGGACATGGAAAGAGTCACAGTGGAAGACCTCAAGTCCATCACAGAGGCTCCGGCGGCCAACAAAACGCAGTTCGTGAGTACACCAACAACAGGCAATCCACGTCCATCACACCTGGAGACGGGGCGGGGGTCATGCAGCTCTGTGTCCTCTCAGACATGAAAACACAAAAATCACTGCAGCAAATTGTATGCTCCAACAAAGCACAAAACATCCTCAGTGCTGGTTCAGAATAGGAATCGCCATTGTGTGATTGCAGTTCGTGCGTGGCCAAAGAATTCGACTTGGGCGTTAAACCTTTTTTGCTTCCTAAGAGGAAGCGGTCTCTCTCTCTCGCTCTCACCTGCCTTTTCCAGTGCTCGGAGCAAATAAACTGTACCGTTTGTCACCGCGCCAGGCTCTTCCTGGACCAGTGCTTGGCTTTCCCCCTTTTCCAATCACGCTTAAAAAAAAAATGGCTAAACTGGATACTTTTCACGCATGCTTTAATATGCAAACAAACAATTTGTGCAATATATTTAGTGGGCGCTTTAATCCAGCAGCTCTCCAGATTCAGTACACTGAATAAACTGTAGATTTGTTATAGAATAAATGAGCATATTGTCCAGTAAAAATACAACATTTCTTATTAGGTTCTGAGATAAACTGAAGCAATACAAGTTATTTTATATGATTTCAATAACATCATATCTCACCTTTTTCAGTACAGCTCAAAGCTTCAAATGTTGCCATAGTAATCGATCATGAAGATGCAGGGATCAAGAAAGAAGAACTAAATTTAATGAAACATGATGATCAAAGAAACACAAATATACGTATTGTAATAGGCTGTGCATATATTAATCTACTTGTTAAGAAGCTGCCATGTGAAAACCACTGCTGCAGCCCAACAAACCAAAGAAACAGAGAGGAACAGGCTTCTAGTGGTTATTACAGGACAGACAATACAGGAGCAGCAGCTTAACACAAGCAATCATCCAGAAAATAAAATGACACTTTTGTTATTCTGTCATGAAGATATTATTAAAAAAAAAAAAAAAAAGTCTCAGTCAATTCAAAGTGCTTTTATGTAAAAAAAAATCTAATAATAATGTGCCACACAATGAAAACATTCTGCTTATTTCATTGGAATCGATAACTTGTGTCTAGCGATTTATTCTCCTGTCCAGTTACACAGCCCAAACAGCAACACGAACATAAACACTGAAACACTGCTTTTTATTCATTTTGGCCCTGAATCTTGGTTTTGCGATATATTTGGGGGCGATTGTTGGCTTTTTGTTCTCTGATGACACGTTCATTTTGCTTTCTGCTAGTCATCGAGGATAAAACATCCATGTTGTCTATCGATTTATTAAGTTAGTTTGTTAGTTACACTGGCAGAAGAAAACTCCTTTTTGAAAACTGGCTACCCATAATTTCACATTCACTTTCACTTGTGTAACAATAACCCTGAATATACATTCAAGCAATAACCTCAAATCAACCTTTCACAAGTGCAGATGTAGAATTTGAGATATACCAGGCGACATAATAGGTGAATGATAGAATATACACACATGCTTTATGATAAGACTGTCAGGGCCAGGAAAAAAACATCTGTGCTATACATAGAACAGTGTATCACTTGGATGTAAAACATTTTATATGTAAACCTAACCTGAGCTGCTTTTATCCTGTCTTTTTTTTAAATGTCGTAACCTTTTCCATTTATTAAATATGAAGAAGTATCCACTGGAACGACATTAATCTTTGCAGTCCGTCTGATGCCAACATTCAGTACCAATAAAGGAAGTGTGTCATTTGTTCATCATGGTGAAAGGTCAGGGTGGAGTGGGGGGGGGTCATGTTGCGACAAGGGTATGTCACCCATCTTAGACCAATAATTAATGTTATATCTTAAGATAGTAATAGATGAAGTTGCCAAACCTCCAAATGTGAAAAACATCTATTCGTGTCTGACTGATTCAAATCCTATAGTATACTCCACTTTTTACATAATAATAAAAATAATAGACTATATTTATATACCTTTCACTCAAAATACATGACACTTAAAAAAGCAGACTATTAAACAGCAGTTATATTAACTAATATATAATCTTAATCATTTTTATATGAAAAGTAACTAGTAACGATAAATGTGGAATAAAAGTACAATATTTCCCTCTGAAATATAGTGAAGTATAAGTTAGCATCATATGGAAATACTCAAGTAAAGTACCTCAAACTGTAATTAAGTACAGTACTTAAATGTAGAATATCTTACCTATATCTTATCTATAATTACCATCCCAGCATCACACTTCAACCCTAATTTATACTCTTCTTCTTCTAGACCTCATATTGTATAATTCATATTAAACTCCAAAACTGTAATTTCCTACTGAGCTTACGAACCTTAAATCCAAAGCTTGAATATATGTGACATTTTCAAACCTGCATACATTTACACTTGGATTATTATTACGCTTCCAGACCTTAAACAAACACTACGCTTCCGGACCTGGGCTACATACTCAAAACCTTGTTCTCCTGAAACCATTTAATGACACATGAACGCAATGAAAATTTTAAGGTATTTTTCTATTTTTGTGTCGGATCCTTTAAGTTTTGCTTGGCTCCATGTAATCAGTGTAAATATGCGATAGCCGCTCTATGCAAAATAAATCTGAATTAATCAAGAGGATGCAACTACTGTAGCATTATGGATTAGACTAAACTCATTGGAAATGCAAACATTCAGGCAGTTTGGGTCGTCACTGTTATTTCGTGGATGTCAACTGTTGCTCTGTGTCTACAGATTGGCTGCAAAGCGGCTGTGACCTTATTCATGTACTTTCTGGCCACCAACTACTACTGGATCCTGGTGGAGGGGCTGTACCTCCACAGCCTCATCTTCATGACCTTCTTCTCGGACAGGAAGTACCTTTGGGGATTCACCCTGATCGGATGGGGTGAGCCCTGCTTCTGCCACGTTAAAATTAAATAATTAAACACGCACGCAACATGTTGAAGCATGCGTTTCTTTCAAAGCCCATGGAAGCAGACTGATGTTCTTTTTTCTTTACTAAAAGCAGCATGAATATGGGCTTTACAGTTCCTGCATTGTACACACTGTGCGTATTAGTCACATAAGCACAGCGCATACAATGTGGATGCTGTGCTACCCGGCTTCTACCCATGTTACCGGCTTTTCATTATATAATCATATGGTTTCACATGTCAATGGCTTTATCATAATAATTGTTTCATTTATTTCAGGGGTACCAGCTATGTTTGTGACAGTTTGGGCCACTGTGAGAGCCACGTTCGCAGACACAGAGTGAGTGAACGTCCTAATTGATCTCATTAAACTTTAACACAGGAAAGGTCAGGAAGGCAGATGCAAATGGGCCTAATGATAAAGTGTGGTAAGCACTACAGCTTATAAGCGGGGGAAACTTGGCAGATGCAAAGATTAGACTTCACATATGATAAATCCACATCTCCAAACATGTCATGGATTTACAGTATGCAGCGAAGTTTGACAGCATCAAGCTGTGTTGGGGAAAAAAATCCTAAGTGGATTCACCTGTCTCCAGTGAGTGAGCAGACCCCGACAGGCCAAAAAAAAAGAAGAAATGCCTGGAACTGACCTTAAAAGAATCTTTAAAGGCTGGGACTATCTGCTCCCTCCACACTGGCTCTTTAGAACATTGAAGACTTTGGAGCTGAGAGCTAAGCTGGTACCCAGCAGCTGTGCTTAACCACACACAGTATTTCACCTTTCAGCCAGCGGGAGAGCTGCAGAACGGCTGCAGCCTCTTTCGCTTCTTGGCCTTTTCGGGCAGGAGAACAAACGGAGCATGATAACAGCCGCAGTATTTGGGTGCAAGAGATCAGCTGTGAGCGGTAAACGTAGCACGGTAGTAAGCAGTAGGCATTTGGCTAAAAATCAAAGCTGATAAAAGCTGAGCTTGGTTTCGGCCCTAGTTAATGATGTGATGGCTTAAACCAACCAAACTGTTTTAATACTACAACAAAAAAACAGTTATCTCAATGCCTTGGCACAAACTAAAACTGGATTTTTAAATGGTTATAAAAATCTCCAGGTGCAGTGAATCAGATCATGAGGATCAAATTAATTCCCATTTCGTCGCATAATTCTTGTGTCTACAGCCTTCAGATTGAGGCGGAGGATATAGGTCTTTTTCTAAGTATCTAACTAAATCCTGTAATTTCGCGAAATGATGACGGGTGACGGTGAGCACACCTCACAGCTTGATCCTTGCTTATCTCTCGCTGATCCCTGTTTTATTGTTGTTTATCTACTGCAGGTGCTGGGACTTGAGTGCAGGCAATCTGAAATGGATATATCAGGTGCCGATCCTGGCAGCTGTGGTGGTAAGAGTCAGACGTCCCCCCCCCCCCCCCTGCCGTGCATCAAATGATGATGCGGGCTTCAGAGATGGCAGATAATCCACCTCATTCGGCCCCGCAGTGACACTTAATTATATGACATTCTGTTTCTATTTCCTCCTCAGGTTAATTTTATGTTATTCCTGAACATCATTAGAGTCTTGGCAACCAAACTACGAGAAACAAATGCCGGAAGGTGTGACACAAGGCAACAGTACAGGTAACTGAGACGTATTACTTATATTTCTTGTAGCAGCTGATTTGTGAATATGAATAAAGTCAAATCAAACGATCACTGGGGCAGGTAGGGAAATAAATTATGCAGGTTAAAAAAAAAAGACGAGTTCGATGTAAAAGGTCAAGTTTCTTGGGTTTACAAGGAACAATGGCCTCCTGGTAAGATTGAAAACGAAAAGCATAAATGGCTTACCCTGTACCTTCAAAATAAAAGCATTTCAATCAGGAGAGATGTGAATGAGAGAAATGCTTATAATATACAAAATTGAATGTGAATTAAAAGCCTTTGGAGCTTGCACAAAGGGCATGGGAGATAGATTAGAAAAGATAGATGGATTAGAAGGAGAGACAGGATATCAAACTCTACATCAGACACGTGCAAGCTGCAAGAGAGAAAAGAGGTACGGCGTGTTTTCCCCACAGACCATCACTGGCAAGAGTTCAGGGCCTCAGCGCCAAAAAGTGTGATACGCATTAAAGCAACATGAAGGAGTCTCCTCCTCTTAACCTCATAAAGGAGCGCAGGAGGAGGTTCATGACAGCGGCACCGACCCCAAAATCTTGGATGTGCAGAAAAGAGGCGGTTTATGACTTTCCACCATGTCTGAGGTATTTTTATAGGAGGGAGACGTCCTTCTGAACCCTAATTGTGTTTAACTGGGGAGGTTGTTCCCGAAATGCTTATTCTGCAGCTGCATTTATTGCGCCGTGGTAAATCTTGGGGATTGTTTCGGTTGTTTAGCTGTCACCGGGCCGAGGTAAAGATAAGAACAGCTGATTTCTGGGGTCACTAAAAAAGTTAATTTCTCCTCTGTGTAAAAGCTGAGCTGCTTCAAATGGTTAGTGCTAAGCTGCTGAGCCCAATTTGGATTGGCTGGTAGTTATCCTGTAAAACCCTTTTTATCTTTCATCAGGATCACCTTTAATTTCACTTGTTCATCCAACATCCACGGAATGAAACGAGTAGATAAGTTTCACTTGAATGTGTTGCAGGAAACTGTTGAAGTCCACGCTTGTGCTGATGCCCCTGTTTGGCGTCCACTACATCATATTCAACGCCATGCCTTATACAGAAGTGTCTGGATATCCCTGGCAGATACAGATGCACTACGAGATGCTCTTCAACTCCTTCCAGGTAAGGCGGCTGTGGTAAACTGACAGGAATGCAAAAAAGCACACTTATTTGTATGTTGTACACCTGAGATGAAGCAAGTGAATGACTCTTCTCTTTTCCAGGGATTCCTCGTCGCAATTATCTACTGCTTCTGCAATGGAGAGGTAAGAACTTCCATGTTTATGTGGTAGCAGGGCTCAAAGAATGTGAATGAAAAGCAGCACTTTTTTTATGCATCTGATAAAGGATAATTCAAAGCTGACACGGCTTCGAAAATTGGTCAAAAAGATTGGTGTGGATGGATGGTGGGCGGATGATGTATTTTGTGATCCAGTTGCAGATGAAATAACATGTCATCTGCACATCATTGGATGTGATTTTTTGTTCTCACTTCCTTTATTTACACATTCTATCCATCCATCCATCCATTGTCTATCCCGCTTATTCCCTTTCGGGGTCGCAGGGGTCTGCTGGAGCCTATCCCAGCGCGTTAAGGCGAGAGGCAGGGATACACCCCAGATGGTCGCCAGCCAATCGTGGGGCACACACACCATTCACACACCATTCACTCTCACACTCACACCTATGGGCAATTTAGAGTTTACCAATTAACCTGAGCATGTTTTTTGTATTGTGGGAGGAAACCGGAGTACCCGGGGAAAACCCACGCAGACACGGGGAGAACATGCAAACTCCACACAGAAAGGCCCCAGACCCAGGCCCAAGGCGGGTCTTGAACCTGCGACCTTCTTGCTGTGAGGCAACAGTGCTACCCACCGCACCACCGTGTCGCCCTTACACATTCTAATGAAACACAAATCAATTATGGTTTCAGACTTTCTAATGTGTCCTATTTAAGTAAAAACTGAAGTGGAATACTAATTTGTAAGTGGAAAAAATAAATAAATCCCTTGTATTCGAAGGGGGTATGAATAATTTTGGGCTTAAGTGTGTGTATGTGTTTATATATATATATATATATATATATATATATATATATATCCACACACACACACACACACACACACACACACACACTAATGTTCCAAAGTTTGTGGTCAAACCCAGACAGGGTGACCCCATTTTGTGTTTTCCAGGAAAGTTCACACATTTTATTCATCAAATGAGTTGCAAAATGAATAGAAAATATAGTAAAGACATTGACAATTAATAATGGCTTTTATTGAAATAATAACTTTCCCCTTCAAACTTTGCTTCCATCAAAGAATGCTCTATCTAGGCAGCTAATGTGCTTTCAGCTGTACTAAAATAGTTGCACAGAAGTTTTCTAATCATCCATTAGCTTTTAATACAACTAGCAAACACAATGTAGCATTAGAACACTGGAGTGATGCTTGCTGGAAATTGGCCTCTATACACATATGTAGATATTGCATTGAAAACAAGACATTTGCAGCTACAGTAGCCATTTACCTAGAAATGTGTGATCGTAAAGGCATGCAACATGCGGAATAGTATGATTAAACAACTTCTTCTC
This sequence comes from Eupleurogrammus muticus, assembly GCA_036785175.1. Lineage (NCBI taxonomy): Eukaryota > Metazoa > Chordata > Actinopteri > Scombriformes > Trichiuridae > Eupleurogrammus > Eupleurogrammus muticus. The sequence continues at coordinate 13,436,873 of JAYKQN010000014.1, read as the reverse complement.
TTCCAGGTGCAAGCTGAGATCAAGAAGTCCTGGAGCAGGAGGACTCTGGCGCTGGACTTCAAGAGGAAAGCTCGGAGCGGCAGCAACACGTACAGCTACGGGCCCATGGTGTCGCACACCAGCGTGACCAACGTCACCGCCAGGGGCCCGCTGGCCCTCCACCTCACCACCAGGCTGGGGCCCGTGCCCGTGAACGGCCACCGGAACCTGCCCGGCTACGTGAAGAACGGCTCGGTGTCTGAGAACTCCATACCGTCGTCGGGACAGGAGCTCCACATCCCCGAGGAGGAGCATTCTGCTCACACGCGGCCCGGCGAGGACGAGAAGCCCTCGCCGGTGGTGGAGGAGGAGCGGGAGACAGTCATGTGACCTTCAGAGAGTATGGAGATGAGATACAAAAACTAAAAAATAATCTGGAAAAACAAATCATGAAACATTCTCAGGATTGTGTGAAGGAGGAAGGCTGCATGCGCCGACACTGCCAGTTTGTTCTCCTGTGAATCGAGCCGGAACATTGACGAATGATGAGGCTCGAGGTGAGGGGGGAAAAAAAAAGGTGCGTCACTTCCGTGAGCTAAACCACCTTAATACCGGGGATGATAACCCTTATTACCGTGGCAAATACTCTCAACCCTCTCATCAAGCACCTGCCACAGTGAATGTGTAAGAGGCTGAAAATAAACCACCATCTGTTATAGCTTTTTCCACTGCCATAGTGTTATCTTTTTTTTTTATGTCTTGTTCTCAGTTTTTTTTTTTTTGTACATAAATCAGACTGAGCTTAATCAGTTGCCAGGAACAGCCTTAGCCGTGCATAGGGTACTTTCAGCAGACTGAAAAAAGCAGACTGCATTTTGAGGATTGAGTCGGATTGCGTAGGCTCGGCTTAAAATAATTTGAATCCTAGATATTTTTTGGGGGGTTCTGTTCATCCTTTTCTGGCATTTTCTGTCCTGCGTTGACTTAAATCCACTCCGGTGTAAAAGGGAAGGTACTCAGGTAATTGAAGTCCTCTGTTGTTGCACACCTTTTTTTTTTTTTCTTATACTTTGAAAGTGGTGTTTTTATCACAGTTGACATTTCTCTCCAGATGCTGTTGGTGTTATATATATATATATATATATATATATATATATATATATATATATATATATATATATAAATTTTCTTTTCTCAAAATGTACAGTTTCTGCTGTTTTAAACAAGCCGGTATACAGATCTCATAGAGTTCAAATGAATGTTTCATATATGAATTTTTCCGCCAAACTACCCCAACACATACACACACACACACACACATGCACACAACATGATGCCAAAGTACGAATATTTCTAGGAAAAGTTTCTTTGAAGATTCAGATGTTCGCCGAGGTGCAGACGAGTTCTACGGTATCATATGTTCTTCAGCGCTTTTCAAAGGAAAAGACCCCATTCAAATAACACAGGGAAACGCTCCGATTTTCCAGCGGAATGTTAATTAAAACGAGGAATCCGAGCAAATATCAAAACTTCCTCTGGAATTTCAAGTGACATTTGTGGTGGATATAAAGGAAAACCCCCAAAAAATGAATAACACAGTATTTTTTACAGATGGTCCAGAGTTATGCTGCTTTTTGATGTATATACAAGTCACAATGTTTACAAAGATCAGAAACACGTTCTAATTGTGAGCTAATAGTGTTCATATGTATGAATATGTTCAAAAGCTATGTTTTCAGTGTATATTGTTTTTTTTCTTATGTGTCGGTTTACAGTAAATGTATGCAATGTTTGCAATTTTTTTTTATTTTGCAATATCTGATTATGTATATAGTCCAAAGCAAAAGTCAATGAATACATGTATAGGGGGCATTCAGAATAAGCATTTAATGACGATTCCACCAGATGTTTTAAACTTCTTAACTTCTAAGTTAGTCGCACTCATGGCTGGAAGAAGTCACATTCTCTATTGTTACCAAAGAGAAAAGGCATGATCTGCTGCCACAGGGGGGGAAAAAAAAAGTCTTATTTTGCAGCATTTCTTTGTGTTTTCATCCACCACCTTGTTTACAGCGACCAAAAAAAGCCTTAAAGTTGCAGTGAAATTACCCACATCCAGAGATATTTGCTACTAGCCGGTGTGTAAATGTCAAAATGAAAGTGTTAAAAATACCCCTCCGACACACACACACACACACACACACACTGATTGACTTTTCATTTAAAATAGTCCTTTCATGTGCAGCAGTGAGGCATGGCAAATCCATTCAAAAACACTCAGTAGCGTAATAATGACGGATTGACACCGTGGAGGCAGTTCTGTTGCTTTCCAATCCTGTGCTTTCAAACGATTTTTTGATTTACCGTGGAATTTGTTTTTCACATCCCCGAGAGCCAATGCAACCGCCGTTTGGACTAAAAAAAGTCTGATGGACTTGACACTTGGATCTGGTTGCGCTCCCTGTCTAAATGAAACGGATGAGTTTTACCTCGCGGTGTGTGGTATCAGCGTGACCAAATTATATTTGTTCTTTTGCAGCATTATCCCACTCCTTTTTTTTTTTCTTTTTTTTTTTTTTTTTTTTCTTCATCTGGTGTCATTTGGTGATTTCATGCTGCCTAAAAAGAAAAAAAAAGAAAACAGGATTTGCTCCACCTGTTGCTTGATCCATACAGATGTGTGCTTTGACTCTGTTTTGCAAGATTAAGCCTGATCGGATGCGGTTTGTGTTAGTGACTCTAAGTCCGTCCGGTACATTTCTGACTGTAACGGTAAAACTGAACCCACAAACATGGTCTTTCAATATTAAAACCACAGGAGTAATGTGTAGTGTAGTTCATGCTGATTTAATCACAAACACCGTCATTGTGTTGTGTGTGTAGTCATCCACAGTTGAAAATAGTCCCTAATGAATGCAGTATTTACATTGCAAAAAAAAAAAAAAAAATCTCATCAGGTGAAAATCTTGTGTATTTCGTATAATTAGTCCAGTATCGAATAGAATTAACTCATTGACTTTTTGTTTTTCATTGATTTAGTCAATTTAATCTTTTTGTAATTGTTAGTCTTGTTCGACCAAATTTACCCAAATCAGGAAAATCACCTAAAATAAAATCTGCCAATTTAATAAAATAGTTCTACTTAATATTTGACTAATTGTACCAAACATAAGACATTCTCACTTGTTAAGACTTCCTTTTTGCAGTTTATAGGATAATAATTCTCATGAACATCCACAACACTTATTTTGATCCAGACAGGTTCCATCTTATTTATTTGCGGCTGGTCGGATGCCTGCGCTTTTAATTAGCGGTGGAATTCTGAGAAGCCCTCGAGGGACTCAAATTGGAGGCGACTTGAACATTTCCAAGAGGACTGGTCATGATTGCAACTTTGAGTGGAGTGGACCAACTACAGCACTAATTACAGGCAGCTGCAGGCCACATTGATGGAGAAAGGAAAATAGAAAAAACCTTTGACACTTCAAGTATCTCACCGTCACATAACACCCATTTCTCATATTGACTGACTTCCTTACACAGATATCTGTTTTTTTTCTAATTTGTGTAGCCCGTTCAGGAGTGCAGTTGTATTAACATTAAACCTTTATATTTAAAAAAAAAAAATAATAATAATAATAATAATACGTCTTTTCTTAAATGCAAGTGAAATGCGGAGGCTATTCTTCAAATCTAAATCTGGCTCTCCACTAAATGGCAAGTAAATATTATGTAAGTGTTGTGTAATCCATACAGTTATATACACCTTTAATTAAAAGAAGAAGATAAAAAAAAGCCGGGAGGTATCGGAGCATGAAAATCTTTAATTAAAACAAACAAAAAAAAACTTGGAAAAATTATATTTGAGCACTTTAATACCTATAATACAGTATTTTGTTCTGATTGTATCATGTAAAACGATTGTGTGTGTTTTTTTTTTTTTTTTAATCATCAAGTGTATAATAAGGCCAATATCTGTAGAGCTAATGTATTTTGTTGTTTTCAAATACCTCTCCTGGAAGTATGAACATGTGTTTCGTTGTCTTTTATTTATCTCGTGCCGATGTGTGCTCAGTGGAGTGGAAGCTGTTCTTGGATAATGCTTCAGATGTGGTCAGTGTTCGCTACGATCCATCTCACCTTCCCATCGCTCTGTGGCGATACAGGCACGCTGTAGATATAACTTGGAATAAAATAGGAAAGATGTTTTTTTTTTTTTTTTTCTGGTCTCTAATGTCTCATCAGTGAATTGTGAATAAGACAATAAACCTATAATTTTATTGTATAGTGTTGGGTCACATGACTGTGTTCTCTGTTCATCTGTGAGTTTGACAATACATCAATAATGCATTTTGTTTTATGTAAGAGTTTTATTATTTTTAAATATAATATCATACAAATGGCATTTTAGGAAAAAAAAATGCTTCTTGCAAAAAGTGCAAAATGATCGGTTAAGAGTTTTTGTCCATGGAAGCCAGAGGTCACTTTTGAGCTTTCTTGGCTCCCCCTTTAGCTCCTCCTTTGCCTCCCTTTTCACCTTTTTCCCCTTTGTCTCCCTTCTCGCCAGATTTCTTCCCTTTCCCCTCGCCGCCCTCTTTGCTGGGCGCTGCCTTCTCGCCCTTCTTCTTTGTTGCTCCATCCTTTTCATCTCCCTTCCCTTCTTTGGCACCCTTGCTCTCTTTCTTGGGCTTCTTCTCCCCTTTATCGCCATCCACCTTCCCAGAGACCGTCGTCACCTCTTCCTTCTCCTCCACTTTTGCAGCTGCGGGAAAATAAAACAAAAGAGAGAAAAGAGGTTAACGGCAGCATCAGGTATCATGGCGGTCATGCCTGCAGCGATAATTGGGAGGCAATTTTTAATCCAACAGAATGCTGCCAAGTAGGTTGCATGTAATGATGGAACATCTGTTACAATCTGTCCTAATAAACATGGTCTATTTATTCTTTTAATGGAATTGTCTGAAGTGCTCTCCCTTGTGAGGGAACGGAGAGCAGAAATGCACAGTCATGTGTTTGATGGAGACAATGTTGTTCTCATTATTGACAATATCTTTGCCAAATTAAAATATCAAATAGGTCACTTGCACCATGTACCCTACAACAATGCATCGGTTCACTATCTAATAAGCTGCAGCGGTAATCGAAGAAACAAAACACAATTCGCCTGTGCTTTCCAAAACCACTACAAATCATCGTTAAATAATTTGTATGATTCGACAGAGCTGTGCTTTTGGCAACAAAAAACATTGATTAGTGTAATGGAAAGATCAGCATTACTTGAAACATAGTGTAAGTGAAAGTCTCAGTACCGTTTCCTTAAATTTGGGCAACTTCAGTCAACAGAAAACATTACAACAATTTAAATTACAGTTGTTTTAGAAACAGGAAACAATCAGCTTTTTTACAATTTAGGATATAACCAACACCAACCAGCTACTGTCCAGGGTCAAGAATTTGGGATTCTGGTGTCATCTAAGCCGGGTTGTCTAAGCATACTGGTGCCAAGGTATGAGATTCCTAGCCGTAACCATATCACACACAGTCTAAGTCTGTAAATAAGAATTGCCTAAATCTTAAGCATTTCTGCTATGAGGCGAACAATATGACAATTTCGTTAAATTTGTGTTCATACTGCAGTGAAACCACGTACAAGAAAAATCTACTGAGGAATGTACTAGACCGCAAGCATACAGATACCAGGCAGTTAGCAGACAGCTAGCAGACAGTTAGCTTACAGCTAGCAGACAGTTAGCAGACAGCTGGCAGATAGTTAGCATACAGTTAGCAGACAGCTAGCAGATAGTTAGTATACAGTTAGCAGACAGCTAGCAGACAGTTAGCATACAGCTAGCAGACAGCTGGCAGATAGTTAGCATACAGTTAGCAGACAGCTAGCAGACAGTTAGTATACAGTTAGCAGACAGCTAGCAGACAGTTAGCAGACAGCTAGCAGACAGTTAGCATACAGCTAGCAGATAGTCAGCAGACAGCTAGCAGACAGCTATCAGACAGTTAGTATACAGTTAGCAGACAGTTGGCAGTGCCTAGTGACTCACCACCTGTCAACCAAAAGAGCTAAGAGGTAGCCTAGTTAGTTAGCATGGCTCCTTCAAATGTATTCAGAACCTGACTATTTATCAAGTCATATCGAATTTGATCATTTGATGAAACACAAAGCATAAAACAGACTAGTTTTAGTTGCACCAGGCAAAAAACGTTGACTTAAGGGTGATGTAAAGTGACAGAGTGTCAGAATTAGAAGAACTAGAAGAACCTTTCTGGCAGATACCTGATATCAGGTTTAATATCCTAAAGCTGTTGACCTTTAGATGTAAAATACTGTATATCATGCAGGCAGCATGGTTAATAAATTAGATTATCATCGAGTTCTAAATCATTTCACTTGTTTGCTTTGAGATTTCTTTGTTTTTTCCATAAAACACTAATGGTTATCTTGAAAATAAATGATGTATTTTCACCTAATTTTTAGATAGACAACTTTTCCGCATGACACAGTCCCCACCGCCCAACCCCTAAAAGCTCCCCAAAATCGCTGAAACAAAACTAATAGGGCCCCACTGAATCCCCAAAGCCATGTAATAGCCTCAGGAGAGATTTAACAAGCTACACAGCAGATCTAGAAAAAACAGTGATTTTACACTTCAGCAACTGGATAGAAGACTTTGGAAACTGCTCGAAGGAAACCCTTCATTACTACTTTTTTTTTTTTGCTTTCTTTTGTTTTTTCCAGTAGCACACACTTTCCCTCTGCTCTATAAATGCTGCTGAGACACTAGATACACAAACAAAGGCCAAACCAAATACACAAACACACAGCAAATGTCAAAAGTAGCCGGGGGGGGGTCAAAGTAAACCTGTAATTATGTTGGTCCTGTGTTTCACCGTGATGGGTGAATCCACCTGACTTAAAATAATCAACCAACCATCAAGATGTTTGTGAACAGATCTTTTTGTATGGCAGCTAAATTCTAAAAAATGTTTCCTGTTTATTATCCTCATTTAGTCACAAACTCTCTACTGAGGCTTCTTTTCTCGGTTTGCTTATGACAAAACATGACAATGCAGGAAAAAAAACAAAATGTGTGAAAGTGGCCAGAAGACTTCAGTATAGTGCTTCAGAGCATCAGAATGGTGATAAATATCAGAAGTAGAAATGACACTATAGGAATATTAAAGAAAAGCAAATGGCAAAAAACATCTTCTTAGATATCATCTTAGGGGGGAAATGTATTCTATTTAATTTTAAATATTGAGTAGAACTACAGTGGCTATAAAAAAATCTACACATCACTCTTAAAATGCCAGTTTTTCATGTGTAATTCAACAACACCAAGATATATAATTTCACAATTGGTGTGACTTATAACCTGTATAACACAAATGAAAAAAAGAACTGAAACCTTTAAAGGAGAAAACTCACTGTGCCTACTCTCCTTTGCAAAACCACTCCAAATCTGAGAAATTGTGAGGGTATCTGCCCTGCACAAGAAGAAAAACAGCCCCAAAGTTTGATGAGGAGCAATGTTGTTTTTGTGTCAACTATACTTCTTGATATTATAGCTCTGTCATGTCATCATTTTTTGCAAAACACACCTAATTTTATTAATGAAAAGGGCTCTAGTGGTTGATCAGTAGAATCAGGTGATTAACTGCTTGGTTGGAACATGAGCCTGCACCCACACCAGCATTTCTGGAACCAGGATGGCCCACCCCTGATGTAGACCAAGGACTTGCATATATATAGCATGCAAGACATTAGCTCAGAAGAGGAATCTCTGATAGGGTCAACTGGGTGGGGAAAGACAATATTTCTTCTGGATTATCTAGTAGGATACGGAACAATAAAGTACTAGTCCTGTAGAGGGCAGCTTTTTGCATGCTGGCTGCTTTAAAACTCCAAAGAAGAAGAAGAGGAAGAAACTGTGGATTTCCCATCCACCCTTGACTGCTGAAACCGTAAATAAAAAAAAAAAACGTTCGCTGTGGACTACGAAAAAAAACAACAGTTTCAGGAGCCCACAACTGTGGAACGTTTGGATGAAAGACCGGAACTGAGAAGGAGAAACAACACCTGCATTGAGTGAGTACCTCTCACCATCAGGTGTGGATGATTTGTGCTTCTGATTAATTGCCCCTTCCCCGTCACAAGTGGTGATTGCATAGTAAAAACAACCTATTATATTATAGTCTTACTCTGATCTCATTAACGCATATGCTGAAAAATTTGGGGTGTCACTATTTCCATGTCGGGTTTTTTTTCTGCATCATCTCTACACTTTTGTTACCAAGCAGACTGAGAACTAAGAAAAAAGAGCTTGTGAGTGATGGGTGTGAGTGAAACGAATGAGGGAAAGAGTGTGGGACAATTTCAGAATTGAGCCGTCATACAAAAGAATCTGTTCACAAATATCCTGATGGTTGGAATTACACTGAATGCTTATTTGTTGGAGTATTGCTGCTTCCATCCATGTAGTGCCTTTTTCCCTCTATACATTAAAGTGTAGCTAAGCAGCCACAGCCGAGGAAGTGCACCTATTGACCTGCATCCACTTATAGAGACGAGGCCTCACTACTTGAGTGTTTGTTTTCATTTTACACCATTTTGTATTTCTGCTGCAATACATTTCAGTGAAAAGCATTGTACTTTCACATAAATTTAACACCTGTTGTAGCTAATTCTATATGACCAGTTTAGTGAAAATGAAACCCCATTTTGAACTATGTCCCATCACAGGAAAAGCAGTGTCTAATGGTGGCCAGAGAGTTTTACTATTCTGCAAAACAAGCCAACTATAGAGTATTTAGTGACCCTTTGGGGTAGAAGATTGGGAACCAGTGTACTAAATCAAGTAGTTTATATAAAATAGTTAAACTATCAATCTGATAATGTATAAGTCATAGGAGGCATTTTTCTACAGAACAAAGACTTGTGTTTTTGATATTTAAAGTGCATTTTGCTATGCTTCTCTATTGGAACACAAAGCTTTTCTGTAATAAAAGGAAAGCACCTGAAAACATTCGGGGGCATATTGTGCACGGCAGTGGAATGATGAAAGGGTAACGTCACATTCTGTAAACAACCCTGACCCTAAACCTTCCCTAAATGTCAAAAAGAAAAATTGAATCAGCTCAGCCAAAGCTTGTAACATTTTGTGATAAAAGCTGAGGGCACCATGCATTTTGGCATTGTGACATTTAAAAAAAAAAAAATACATATATATATTTCTGACATCAGTTCAGACTGTTTGAGGCAGTATGAATCATTGTCAGAATAGATACATTCGTGTTTGCCAGATACTGTTCTCTATAATCTACCAAAATACGGTTTTGTTTTTTGAGGGGAGGGGGTGATTTAGATTTTGCCCTGGAGGAACAGAGCGAGACTTGTGACTCGAATTCCTTTTTCGCAAGTCCGTCACTCATCAGTCGCCGTGCTCTGAACCTCAAACAACCTTTTTCCCCGGCCGCCTGTTAGGAGCTATAGGCAGCAGATGTGTGAAAATGTGTTGCTGGAGTTGTTACAACAACAGCTGCAACTGTTTGGCCAAGCTGAGAACAACTTCTTCAGCTGGTGGGAATTATGGGCCCGCCGCTGTCGGGGCGGCAGGTCTGAGGGGAAGAGACGATGGTAATAAACCAGCACGGCAAAGTAGGAGGGCGGGATGCACAACTCTGCTTTTTTGTAGTCCCTGTAATTTTCTTTAATTTTCTGGAGGAAAGAGAATAACCAAGAACAGCTTCTGTTTCACTCACAGTGATATTGTGAAACTAGGGAATAAAAGGCCTTTTTTCCCCTCATAAAGATGCTTTTGACAGCCCAGTAAATACAGTATGTGTAAATAGAGGGTATAGAGCAATCAGTGTCAGATTTTTTTTTAATACTGACTGGAGTTAGTTTATAATATACCAACTTACCCACAGTTCATCAACATATTTGCGTGGCTTGGTTGCTCGAATACATTTCTATTGTGAAATACATATGTGAAAAAAGGGAGATCTCGATCCTCTTTTGTCGCCTTTAATAAGCTGCTATGTCACATTTGGTCTTGTTTTCCCATTGCTTGCTCTGTGAACAATGTTTCAGCTCTTTTTCATAATCAAGCCCTCATTTTAAAAAAGAAAGATACGCTCGAGAATTTCCATTTTAATTCCGTCCTGACAAAATATTTAGCCCACGTTCAATTCTGTGACACTGAATTCACTTGCTTTTCGCTTCCTCTTGGTCATTCCAATTTGTCAGAAATTGCATGTTTTGTTATGACATGACTACAAAAGGCTGAGTATGCAGTTTGCATATTAAAATGTATTTGTAATGTATGTTCATCTCATCCAGTCGGTGTATTTCCCCTTCAGCCGCTCTCCTGGCTACACAGTTGATCAGTTAGTTTTATAGTCATGGACGAGGATTCTTCAAAGATCAACTCTCTGTGATTGACACTTGAGATATCTTGAGATATTGAAGCTCTAGCCACATTACGCACGTAATATCTCTAAAGCAGATGTTATTCGACACGGTTAGCAAGCTGGGGAAACAATATATCAACAACTCAATGTCTTTTCTTCCATTATAATGAAACAATAGGCAGTGATTGTGTCTGTGTGCACATAAATAGACAGATGTTAGTTTCTATATATGTCACTATCCTAACACTGAAAAGGCAAAGCTACAGTGATACACACATAAGTGAACACAGCAAGTTCCTGAGAGAAAGAGGGGAAAAAAAGAGCACAACTAGAATATTTAATCAGAGATGAGAACAGTGTTGACACCGATGATCATGTTCCATTTACACACGCGGAGGACAGTGTAAACGATTTTGCTTTATTCAATGCTAATCTCAGCAAGGCAAACAGACATGAAGGGAAAGGCACAAACACGGAGCACAAACATTTGAGGCGACACGTGGCACATGCATTACAATGCAATTTTATTATTAAAGTTATTAAAAAGTCTCGTTTTCATGCATTTGTTGTCTACAGTTTATTAAAGTCCACCTGAAATGAAACTTTTTGTTTAGATCACATCCTTTTTTATGTTGTTCTCCTAATTGACTATATTTTTCCAGAAAAAATGTTTCTTTGTATTTTTATATCAAAATGTAATTACAAAAAAATAACATGTGGCACTCTTGCCCACAGCAATTTTAACCAATAGTATCGATCAAAGCGAGTTTAACAATGAATCCACTTTTCAATGGTCAAATCGAATTCCTCTCAACGTTTGGTTCCACCTGTGTACTGTTTATTCTGGAGAGACGTCGCCATGCAGATATTAGATGTTCTCCAAATGCTGTTTCAGGTGGACTTTAAAAACATTCCAGCCTTTAAGAAAGAAGAAAGCCTCACAAGATACAAAGAGGGAAAAATCCTATGTGCAAAAAGAGTTCAATCTGTATTCCTCTAGACAGGGTAAAAGATTAGTTTCCTACTGCACAGTAACTGCTGCACTACATCTAGATTAACAAGCACATTCCCATCCACGCTTTTTTTTCAATTTTAGAGTCACAATTTAAAAGAGATGTGCTCAGCGGTCGATTGAGAGTCAATAGATGCATGAAACAGACTTTTAAAATGGCTATCATGCATAGCGCTTTGTGTGTGTGTGTGTTTTTTAAGTCAGGAGGACTGTCAGAAGGCTGATAGGCGCGGGAGGAAAGAGAGGGAAAAGTCATCCGGACTCTGGCAAACTGAGGGAGCTGGGGTGCTCCTCGCTGACCCGAGCCGCTGAAAGCTGCCCGTTGTTGGCACTTTGCGTTTGGACCTGCTCAGAGACGGTCTGTACCGCAGAGGCGTCGGGGACAGCTGGAAGGAAAAAGGAGAGGAGACCAAGAGAGAAGAGAAGATCTGCAGATAAGTGAAATGGAGCAGAGGAACTGAACGGAGTGCACGAAGAGTGAGGGGATGAGGAGAGACTGCAGCAATATGAGAAATTAAAGCTGCTTGTGAGATCCTATATATTTAGAATTAAATGACAGTAGGAAATGCACTTATCTGCCCATAGATAGACTAGAGCTGCAACAATTAGTTCAATAAATGCTTACTTTCCAACTTTTAGATCATTCCACAACTATTTTGAAATTTGATTAATTGATTTAGTCATTTTTTTTTCTTCTCTATTCAGGTAATTGTCAGTAATTTAGTTCAGTTCTGTCTAGACAACTTTTTTGTCGCTTCCCAGTAGAGCTGCATTGCTTAAACCATTAATAGTTTTCAGCTATTTCGACAATCAAATTGTGTAATTTTAAAGAATAAAATGTCCAAATTTTCTTGTTCAAAGTTCTGAAATCTGATTATTTTCTGGTATCTCTAGTCTTCTATGTGTATGGAAGTAAGCAAACAGACAATCTTGTGTTTGGGGGGTGTGTGCAACACAATCGAAAGACTGCGCCAAGAGGGCTTTATGTGCTTTGTGCAGTTTATTGAGGTTTGAAGCAATAGGGAAAGACCGAACAAGCAGAAGGTACAGAAGGTACAGGGAAGCGCCAGACTAGAGGCTATTGTGTGCCACGGTTAACACACCACGTCAATACAGTCGCGTCAGACGGACATCAGGGAGAGGTACTTACATCCTGGGATCTCAGTCAGCTCGTTCAGAGGTGGCACCGTCTCTAATGTGTTGGCGTATTTCTTGGCGGCCTGTCGCTGTGCAGACCGCGCTTCGATTTCCTTTTTGGTTCTCGGGATTCGACATTTGAATATACAGCACAGGGTGATAACTAGAGGGAGAGTGAAGACATGTTATTTGCTGCCACGTCATTTAACAAGATGATGTGTTTGGATGTTTTGACCCAGCACACGGGTAAAACAAACCGAAAGCCAATGTTTTGCTTATGTTTGCATAAGTTTCATGAGAAAATTCTCAGTCACTCAGTCATTTTCTATACCCACTTATTCCTCACATTAAAGGTGAGAGGTAGGATACACCCCAATACTGGTCAGCCTATCATAGGGCACACACATTAGATCTCACACACTTGGTATCAGGCAGAAGAACTCACTTGAAAAGGTTTTAAAACATTTTTTAAAATAGTTTTATATTTTAAGTAGATTAAATATTTTTTTGTAAAAATGCATTTTTCATTTGTCACTAAGCCATATATACATGTGCAAATTACTACTGTAACACTGAATGATAATCCAATTGTAACACTATCACCAGTGAAACAACAACTTTTGTTCAGTAACTCCGGACCTCAAAGACATATATAAACCTTTCTGTCATTAAAATAATGGCTTCCAACAATTCTGACATTTTGACACGAACACAGTGTCTGACTTTAAAAACACCGACGTGAAATATCATCAAGCGTGTGCCTCACAATCTCATGCAACCTCATCATTCAGTCCGCACTCAATTTCCCACGGTGTCAGCAGAGGGCATAATAATGAATAAATTATATTATGAAACCGCAAAGTCCCCGGCGTTTTAGGAACTGAGGGTCCTGTTTAAGGGTTTAAGGCCAAAGATCGACAGGTCAGATATGTAGTCAGAATTAGAAAAAACCTGCGTCAAGAGAACTTTGCCAGTGTAATTTTAAAAGTGTTTTTCCTTACATTCTATATTCAGTGTCAACAAAAGGTACTTGGATGACTGACTATTAATCACTCGCTTAATAGTTGGCCCATGATTATATGCACATGCGTGCTCTCTTAAAATAGTGGTCTCTTTCCAGCAGTGTTCATTTGGACAAAATTATTAATTAAGTCATTGGACCATGAGCAGTACAGGGGAGTGGTTGGGAGTCATTTACAGCTATACTACCCTTCAGTTGTTGGTTTCTATGCACAAATAATGCAACAATTATGGTCTCAAGAGTTGTTCCATATTATGACACCATGCACGAACCGATCAAAGCATAGGGTTGGAAGATACCCCACCTTTGGTTAGATAGGCAGCAGTGCGGCCCAATGGAAATTTCTCATGATGAGATCACCTGGTAGCCAATAGCCAGGGCTTTAGAAAGACATGTGGCATGTAGGAAGTGTGCTACTTACAAATTGAAGATACCATTTAAGCAAATAAGTCTGTGTCCTAAGAAGTTAAAATCTAAAATTCTTTCTTTATTTTGTTTAAAGGGGCCCTATTGTGGGGAAAAAAAACGTTTTCAGTGCTTGTGTGCAAATATTTAGGCTTCTACTGTTCTTGGTAAAGCACAAACTGAGAAACAAGGCCACCCACTTGGTATTTTGTGATGTGACCTCTGCTGTAGTGTTGCTGAAACCTGACAGAAAACAGGTCGTTTAGAAGCAGCTTCTGTTATGATGTCACAATAGGAGTGAAAGTTAATAGTAACGGCTCCCTTCCTCCCTGTGGCTCATACTTCAGGTTGAGCCCAGCTCTCTGAGGGGTGGGACACTGCCCCTTTAAGCCAAGGTTTAATCAGGAGAACTCAGTTTTAAGTTTAGTCACGTTTTTGACTTTTTGTCTCGTTTAGGAAAAAGCGTCAATTCAGCCATGGCATTGAATGATGATGAATAATTATGCCCACGGAACAAACTAATTTCAAGAGAGTTTCGTGGAGATGACAACAGCATGAATTCATGAGATAAACATGTACATAAATACTGACCAATTGCTAAAACAAACATGGAAAAGATGCCGATGACCTGCCATAGCCGCAGCCCCCAGAAAACAACAGTCTCTGAGTTGACGGGGTCAGGCTTCTTTGGGGGATCTGTGGGCAAGAGCTGCAGAAACAGGAGAAAACACGGTTTGCTTTTTGTTGTTTTTGTTCATCCAGACAGCACAAATAATCCTGCAGAAATATGCTTTAGAGTGGGGAGCCAACCCCGTGGATTAAACAAGATGTCAGCGTGACTCAAGCTTCACATCGTCTGAGACTTTGCTAGAAAAGTAATTGGTGTAAGACTTTCAAGTCACTTTTTTTTTCCCTGACTTGAAGAAGAAATGAGTTAATGACGAAATCTTTTTAATCCAATATAAATAGTAGTCACAGATTAAAACAATTCGGATTAGAAAATACAAAATTCTTAACATCACCCTTGAATCAGCATTTAATCTTGTGCCTGTGGTGTCGTACCTCGTCTTAGAATGGTTGACATATTCATCTTATTTATATTTTGTGTTCATGACATTCACCTGAGCTGAAATGCATTTCCTGACATACACAAGTACTCCAGGAGGATTTTTCTTTTTCTTTTTCAGATTTTTCTCAAGGCACAGGCCAAATGTCCAACAACAGGCCCGGGTGAAAAGGTCCTTAGAATTTCCGACTACACTTCCAACACCTACATTACCTGTGGGTTTCATGCCCCTTTCACCACCTCACACCCCCCCTCCCCTTACCCTTCCCCTTCCCCTTACTTGACACCAACAAGCTTCACTGGTGTATGAACACGGCCTGAGTAAAACCACCTGTGTGGGGCTGCTTTTCCCGCATTTTTTTCGGAACCTCTCGCAACCGCCTTTGACGTCTTTTTTTTATTCTCCGCCGCAGGAAAAAATTCAGTTGATAACGCCCAAAACAAACACTGCTCGCATTTCAAAACACCGCTCTGCAGAGCTGTGGGGGGGGCTACATTAATGGAAAAAAAGAAGAAAAAAAACTGTGTGTGTCTTTGTGTTAGATCAATGGCTTGGATCGGTACTTGAGCGTCGTTTTCCCTGATGAAATCATCACGAGGATTTCAGTCCGTCTGCTGTAAATCGATCACTCAACTGGATAATACAAGGCTGTTTTTGGAAACTCTTCACTTAAGTCCAAAGCAACAGGCGATGGATCAAACAATGGGCACTTTTCGCTGCCTAAACTGCTGAGCCCATTATGTTGGAAAAAAAAGAAACCTTTTTCTAAGAATAGCCGCTAAAGAGGATAATGAAATAAAATGGTATACGTTTTGCTTTGGTTTATAGAAAAACGAACTCAAATACAACAAGAGCTGTTTGTTGAGTCTCTCCAGATAACCAACATGTCATGTTGCCTTCAGTGTCTTTTGGGAGATTTGGATTAAAGATGTGCTCAGAAATGATATGAAAGACTTTACACTTGTGTCTTAACTCCCCTGATTTTCCTTTAAGACTGATTATGTAATGCAAAGTCCTTTTCCTTCCTAAGGGGCTTTTCTTTTCTTATGTGGCAGGATTAGTGAATATAAGCCTCAAGTCTTTCCTTTTGATGAAACAAAGAACACAGACTGGGAGGCTTGCTGACCTCAGGTTACCCTGCGTTTATTGTTAAATTCCAAATTATGAAGATTATTTGTTTTTTTTGTTTGTGGGTTAGTCTGTTGGACGGCTTGTTGGTTAACTCCTTACATAAGTGCATAATGTTTGGATATTCCACCCGAGTGGCAGCAATTGTTTTGTTTTTGTAAAAAGATCCTTAAGGAATTTTGTCCAGATTAGTATAATTAAATGAAAGGAAATTACCATCTAATATTTAAAAAAAAGAAGAAGTCAGCACTGGGGAAGAGGTTTAGTTGTTCGACAGTAAGGACAGTAAGGACCACTAATGAAATTATGACTCGCGATACAAGGTCGAAGCAGAGGCCTGCCAGTACAGTATTTACATTTGTCTTGTTTAGAGCCGCGATCATCCTCCGTGCTCTCTGTTGCATTGAAACGAGCCTTCGTTTCAAACCAAACAAACACAAAAAGGATAAAAAAAAAATCTCTTGAGCTCTTGTCATCTGAAACCTGGAGATGCTGAGATTATACTGCAGATCTGGCGCTCCACACGTATAAACAATACCGTATATTTCTTCTTTACGCATCTTCCGTCACTACGCAACTCGATCCTCGTTACTTTTTTGTTTCACTGCAACTTTCTTGCACTTTCTCTGAACCCTCGATAGGAGACTTGTGTGGTGGAATTCAGCAGGAGTAGGACATCACGTTGTGTAATTAATCCAAAAATTAAATTGATAATGAATCCTTCCAGGGCTTTATTAAAACCCTATCCAGGATCATAATCTTTTGGATTAGTCACAGTAAATATGATCCCTAGTTTCTGATTCATATTCCCTGTCCGTCTGTATATCATTTCAACAATTACTTAATCACAAAGTCATGGTTACTTGATTTCAACAGCAATATTTAATGGAAAAAACACAGTATATTTCAATATTTAAAATTAAACTAATATGTCCCCTCGATCATGCGCTATGAGTTGATTGTGTATTTTTAAGAAGCATAGGTATTTTCAGTAAACATGATGGATTCCAATGGGTATTTTTGTCGGTTTACTGTTCAATTGGTCCTATTATGCAACATGTAAACCACCTACACCTCAGCCTCATAGAAATATAGGACATTACACCGTCCTTCTGTTTCCACATATGTAAACATGCGTGTGGCTTGGCGGTTTCACGTAATAGGATATAATGTATCAGGTTTATGACATATGTCCGCTCGAGCTTCGTCACACAAGGCGGCAGACAGTGAAACACACATTACATGAAACAACAGAACACCTGCTGCCCACCCCCACCCCGTCACACAACAATCCTCAGGTTATTCCTTCAGGAGGGACCTGTGGAGGACGCGGCGACGTGTCCGGATTCTCTTACCTCGGGATCCGGGACCTGGGAGAGCACGGAGGACAGACACTGGGACAGCAGCACGGCTCCCCAGCCCCGCAGGAAGAGCTGAGGCGGCCATACGGGATGATCCCCCACCATTCTCTCCCCTTCTCTCCCTCCCTGCGGCCACCCTTCCCCCCCTCGCTCCCTCTCCCTCTTCTCCTCTTCCTCGTCGTCGCTCTCTCTCTGCCCGCCTGCACTGGCGCCGAATAACCTACAGGACAGGACCACAATGGCCCTGGAGGGTGATTAATGGTGACTATGCTGCTGCCCCCCCCCCATCTACACTTCTTGTCTCTTCCTGTCCCTTTGCCTCTTCTCCCCCCCACCTCCTGCTACCCTGCAGGAACACAAAGACTCACCAGCAGCCACCACTGCATGCGGCTCAAAAACTGCTCTGTTACAATGGAGCGAGCTAGCCCTGCAGTTAGGGTACATTAATTAATTAATAGACCCGGTGTGGCTTACAACCTGGCTCATCCTGCTGGGGGATGGGCGGTAACATTTACCCATCGGCCCGCGCGGGACAGAGAGGCAAACGGTGGCGAGCGCCATCGTTTGTTTTTTTTTATTGCCTCGGGAGTCCTCACAAGCCGCCAGGTCCCCGCAACATATGAAGAGTCCGGTGGACTCCATTGTTTTGTCCTTTTTTTTCTATACGTACCTGCCTGTGTTCTAATTGAATGACTTTGGCTGCAGCCGTGTCTTAAATTACGGAGTATTGATCCGGTGTGTGACAGCTGCTCAAGCCACAGGATCTCTTTCTATTATGTGTGCAACGATGGGAAAGAAAAGCCTCGTTTCTGTGGAAGAATCAATGTCACGCTGGGAAAGGAAAGAGTTGTTCAAAACTCATTGATATTAAAGTAGAGAAACTTTAGGAATGAAAACCACTTACTTGACATAATACACTGAAATACAAAATCCCACATGCTTGGTAAACCCCACAAGACTTAAATCACCTGCATCTTTCCCTGAGCTTGCTGACAGTGGACATACCCTTATTGTATTAGTAAGGATTCTTTTTTTCTCCCAAATTGACGGTCTTTTTGGACACATAAATGGACCAAATTTGAAAAAAGCCACACCTAATGTAAAATTTGATAGTTTGCATTAATGTGTGTGGCAAAATGGCTCTGTAGCACCCCCCGGGAAAATTAAAAAGATTAAATTTCTCACCTCAGATTGTCTAATGACTAATGAAATTTGTTACACGTGTACAACATGTATTAGTCTAAGAGACTAAAAAGTCCAATATGCTAAGACCAACAGAAAGATGGTCATCTTGAAACAAATGTTTTCACACAATAAACCAGTCTGAATTTATCTCATTGACTTCAAGGCTCTGATTAATCTTCAGACGTTGGAGTCGACCATGGATGCATCATACCCCAACACATGCTGAGGTGTGAGGGCCTGTCTATCACTGCTTGCAGCTTCAATTCATTTTTATTTGCAATTAGACTTCACCCAACATTTGTCACAAAAACTACAACTCCTCTTCACAAATGAGCTTCTCCTTTTTGTTATTCTTTTATTTTTTCTCACTGGCAAAGCATTTACTCCAGAACAATGGGTGGTGGAGCTGCATCTGAAGCCAACCACCCACAGTAAGGAAAAAGAAGAAAAGAAACAGTGTAGCATACAGGTCCTTCTCAAAAAGAAAGAAAGAAATTTCTGAACAAATAGGCTGTTCCCAGAGTGCTGTATCAAGGCACCTCAGTGGGAAGTCTGTGGGAAGGAAAAAGTGTGGCAGAAAACACTGCACAACGAGAAGAGTTGACCGGACCCTGAGGAAGATTGTGGAGAAGGGCCGATTCTAGACTTTGGGAGACCTGCAGAAGCAGTGGAGTGAGTCTGGAGTAGAAGCATTCAGAGCCACCGTGCACAGGCGAGTGCAGGAAATGGGCTACAGGTGCCGCTTTCCCCAGGTCAAGCCACTTTAGAACCAGAAACAGTGGCAAAAGCCTCTGACCTGGGCTCCAGAGAAGCAGCAATGGGCTGTTGCTCAGTGGTCCAACGTACTATTTTTGGATGAAAGCAAAGTTTGCATGTCATTCGGAAATCATGGTGCCAGAGTCTGGAGGAAGACTGGGGAGAAGGAAATGCCAAAATGCCTGAAGTCCAGTGTCAAGTACCCAGAGTCAGTGATGGTCTGTGGTGCCATGTCAGCTGCTGGTGTTGGTCCATTGTGTTTTATCAAGGGCAGGGTCAATGCAGCTAGCTATTAGGAAATTTTGGAATCTTCTGCTGAAAAACTTTATAGAGATGAAGATTCCATTTTTCAGCATGACCTGGGACCTGCTCAAAGTGCCAAACCCACTGGTGAATGGTTTACTGACCATAGTGTTACTGTGCTCAATTGGCCTGCCGACTCTCCTGACCTGAACCCCATAGACAATCTGTGGGATATTGTGAAGAGAAAGTTGAGAGACGCCAGACCTAGGACTGTAGATGAGCTTAAGGCCTATTGAAGCATCCTGGGCCTCCATAACACCTCAGCAGTGCCACAGACTGATTGCCTCCATGCCACGCCGCATTGAAGCAGTCATTCCTGCAAAAGGATTCCCAACCAAGTATTGAGTGTATAACTGAACATAATTATTTGAAGGTTGACTTTTTTTGTATTAAAAAACTTTTTTTTATTGGTTGGATCAAATATACAAATTTTTTTGAGGTAGGGATTTTTGGTTTTTCTTTATTTGCCAAAATCATCAATATTAAAACAATAAAATACTTGAACTACTTTAGTTGTGTGTAATGTATCTAAAATATATGAAAGTCTAATGTTTATCAGTACATTACAGAAAATAATGGACTTTATTATAATATGCTAATTTTTTGAGAAGGACCTGTACAGCAGATGTACAGACAGCAGATAGTCAGTTGTTGTGGAGACTTGTATGGAGAGTGGCTAAGAGCCAGTGTTGATGACCAGCAGCACTGTATAGTGGCTGCATTTACTGACCTATGATGACAGCAGGAGGAAAGTTGTTGATAAAAGTGCAACAGTGTGCAGCTCTATGATTAAAGCACTGAAGCCACAATATAAAAAAAATCCCTCCCACAAACACTTCAGCAACACTGTAATTCCTGCATTCTATGACGAGACATAATTTCAGAGATAGGTACGTAAGTCTGGTGCTGATAGAGCCGATGCTTTTTTTCTTAAAAATAACTTTGCCAAATAAATGAAAAACATGTTGGAACAAGGGCGACACGGTGGAGCAGTGGGTAGCACTGTTGCCTCACAGCAAGAAGGTCGCAGGTTCAAGACCGCCTTGGGGCCTGGGTCTGGGACCTTTCTGTGTGGAGTTTGCATGTTCTCCCCGTGTCTGCGTGGGTTTTCACCGGGTACTCCGGCTTCCTCCCACAATACAAAACATGCTCAGGTTAATTGGCAAATCTAAATTGCCCATAGGTGTGAGTGTGTGTGTGAATGGTGTGTGAATGGTGTGTGTGCCCCACGATTGGCTGGCGACCATCTGGGGTGTATCCCTGCCTCTCGCCATAAAATGCGCTGGGATAGGCTCCAGCAGACCCCTGCGACCCTGAAAAGGAATAAGCGGGATAGAAAATGGATGGATGGATGTTGGAACAACAATTTCGTGAACCATCCTGCCCATAATATGTATCTCACTTAAAAAAAGTGATTTATTTTCCGCTCATCCATTTCTGAGAGAGGTGACTATTTATGCTGGAACTTGAAACATATCACAGAAGAAGACAAAAAATACTCCACTTTAGCGAATAATTTGTCGAGTTTTTTTCCCTCAATAAAAGTTCAATTACCTCTAACTTCTGTTATTTTCTGCCACTGAAGGTCTCTCAATCTGAACAATTACAAGGAGTAATTGGCATCCTGTGGGATCATGGGAGATGCGACTAACATTAGGCCTGGTCATATGATTTAGCCGTTGATTACATTAAACGAATGCACTGCCCCTAGGAATCACGCTTTCCTCTACAAATACAGAAGTGAAGTGCTGATAGTTACAGAAGTGAAGTGCTGACACAGCAGCTGAGAACAGCAAGGTGACACTTAAGAAATACTACTCACTGATAAGATTACTGTAACATGGAGGACATCCAACGTCGGCATCCAAAGCCACACAGAATGGGCAAGGCGATAATTATTATTCAAAGTGCAGATCTCAATCTGCATATTAGTTTTTAAATTGTGTTGATAGGCCAAGTAAAATTGGATTTATGATAAAACTCTTACTTCAAACTTTTCCCTGCATACTTTCAGAACGGTGCTGTGAATAACAAAAGTGCTGGTAAGCAGCATGAGGAGGAGTGCAGTGATCTGGAGCTTTACACCATAACGAAAGTGATGGCGTACAGGATTGTGCTGTGATACTCATGCATCATATTATTGTATAGGCGTAGTCATTTTTAGACATTTTAAAATGAACAAAAATGATATATTGTGCCTTTTTAAAATTAAATCAGCCGTGTTTCCCTCTTTAAGAAAAATACAAATATATTAAATATGCAAATATTATTTCCAATACAGAAGTTTACATGCTGGATAAGAGATGTCGCCCACTCACAGTGAAGACCATTCTCAGTGCTTAATAGAAAGAGCGCTTTCGGCATGCAAGAAGAAAACAACATTTTTGAGTCAAAGGGAACTGAAGATGAAGTCTTTTTTAGTCGATTACATTATACACCCGCATTTGAATACTGCTGCAACCCTGGGCAATTTATCAATTTCTATGACCTCATTTCATGGTTTTCATGCATAAGCATGGAGCTGGAATGCATATGCTTTTAATGTTATTGATTACACCTGTGTAAATAAATCTTTATATAAATATAACCCCAGTTCACTCAATAACATTGACTGATGATTCCTCTGCTGTGGAAAAGATTTATTTACACATTCAACATTAGCATTTTAGTGAAGAGACATTTTACTGAAAACAAACTGTAACTGTGTTTTGCCATCAAAAGGCAGTTGTAGTCATTTGATCCATTATTAATACAGAAAAGATGACAACCCAGATTTAAATGTCGTTTTTGACTGAACAGTCCCACTTAGTTTCTGCCTGTAGATGCTTCCATTTCAATCATAAAGTATTGCCGGTATGTTCTACTGTCATCTGTTGCTTTTGTGAATGACAAGTGGTGTCCAATTTTCACACCTAACTGCTATCCAGACATTACAGTTTACATAAAGGTTCCAGTTAAATGACTGTAAAGAGACCGAGAGGAGGATGTGCCAGGGAATTGCATTTCACATATAGCGGAACTGAATCGCTCTTTAATAAGATATTCCATCAGTCAGAGTGGATTCTTTGTCATTATAGTTACATTTGGACTTGGGTGAAACAATTTGTAAAAACAGTTCCTTGACCGCAAGGGTGTGCGAAGGCTGGCTCCCTCAGCTGAATACACAATACGCAGTCCTAGCACCTCGTAGGGAAGCTTACGTCAGGCACTGCAGGAGAGGAGAATCATTATAGATTACAATCACCTGATTAATAGCTTTTTTTGCCCCCCTGCTGCGGTCAGGAAGAAGGTACCGGACACCAGACTAGCAGTGAGAAGCTTAGAAGGAGCTTCTACCCTTAGCCCTCCAGGATTCTGAATAAGGTCACTGCTTTAGATAAAGAGAAGAGACATGTCTAATACCACCATGCAACACCATCCAGAGGATTTCTGGTAATAATGTTTGCTTCAATAAGAAATAATATTACATTGAATTTATAGAGGCCTTTCTTAGAAGACAGTGAACTAAATACAATAAAAAGTATTAAAGAAAATTACATAGACAAACACAAGATGTTAAAAACAGGGTGAATCAAACATACAATTGAAATCAAGTGGGATAATTAATCTTAAACAATTAGGTTTTTAGTCTGAATTGCCCCTCCTATCTGGTTTGAAATGTTGTTTATGTCATAGCAATGACACCAGGTGTCAGACAATATTTGGCGGTAATGTTTCATGCAGTCTTAATATTTAATTTGTAACAGGAATAGTTTCACCTTGTAGCCAATCCTCAATAACAAAGCAAATTATGAATACAATGTCACAGGATTCAAAATGAGCTTAGAAACGTGGAGTATTTGAGATGCGAGGAAGCCACTCACTCTGCGGATTGTTTGAGTGTGTTATCCACCTTGTTTGCTGTCATTAATTATAATCGCAGTGTACTTTTGAGTTCCCACAGTGTGGCGAGAAACGTGCAAATAGATGAAATGGCAAAAACATCTTCACCACTTGGACATCGTATTAGTAGAGATTGGGAGGGAAAAACATTGCAAATAAGAAACACTTTCTCCAAATGACAACACGGTGTTTAAAAATAAATCGCATGATTAGAATATTATTATTGGAGATAGTAGCTGCACATCTAACATTAGCGTACTGCACGTAGCATGTTGTTTAGATTTTACTGTTTTTCTTGTGTTTTCTCTTTTTGCAGCAAGTTTCTAAAAGTGATTATTTGAAAGATGTACTCCAGTCAAGATTAGGTTCAGAGCCACATGTTGCACACTCACATTGAAGGTCAAAAAACTTGTCTGATTTTAACACGTGTCCTCCTCCAGCGGGACAAACTGACCTTTTGACATACAAGTCCTGTGGTCGACTGCTGAGCTTAATTTTGTGTGATGGAAGACAGGTTCTAGGAAGCATTAAAGACTGGTTTCAAGGACAAGAAGAAAAAAAAGGTGCTTTTAAAAGTAGTTTTATAGGAAACTAGTTACAGCTTGTTCAGGGTTATTTTTTTAAAGCTTCTTTTAGTCTACTATTGCATGCATTTCTATCCAAAATATTTATTCACTGATTTATTTTTAAGAAGCTTGTGAACTTATCTCCTGCCTTACAAATCAAAAATATTAATAATTAAAAAAAAAAAATGTGGTAGGGGGATTTTGAAACAGGAAGGTAACAGGAAGCCTCCATGTTCGCCTCTCTCAGTGATTTATTTCTGCCTCTACTGTGAACGATCAAATGAAAGTGAAACTAAAGAAATCAGTAGCGCTCGTGCAAAACGTCACTGCCATTGTGTCAGCGGTAGTTGGCGTAAAGAACTTTGCTCCCCGGATGTTCTCGCTCCTCGGGCCTCGCAGCAGCAGGCGGCTAGAGTCACGCTCTGGTCTCAGTGTGTCGGCTGCCTGCAGTTTGGAGGAAATCTGCACCAGTGACAACGGACACGCATGACACAGCCAATGATTCAAACTTCCAGCTCTGACACATTCTGTTCTGATTTGGCCTATAAATACAAGTGTAAACGCATATAAACGCATTTGTGTCTATGTTCTGTTTTGAGACAGGTGGATAAATCAATGTCAGGAGTTGATTACTACATGTCGGATTAAAGTAAAGCAGGTTTTCTTTTTTTTCCAGGAACAACATCAGAGGTGAGGTAAAGACCACGGGGAGCAATTCTGATTTGGGGGAGGGCGACATGAGGTTTTGGCAGAGGTGGGAGAGGATGATTCACTGTTTGTCAAAAGATACATATCCATTTAGTCAGTTTTACTCTCATTTACCTCGTTGTGCCTTTGTCTGCTTGTTATTTATTGTTTCAGTAGTAAAAGAAGAAGAAAGAAATGTTTCTACAGTATTGTCCCTTTTATACATGCATATTTGCTGAATTAAGTGATTAACCTATACTATAATAACATTCCTAAAAGGACAATATGGTGTCATTATATATCTTGAATTCATATTACATTTACTCTAATCTGAAGAAAAGAGATTACCTTATTTCAAAGTCCACTGATTTAATTACCACTAAGTCATTATAAGGGCAATTAAAATGCATCGTGCTGTACGACGGATTACGCATGCTGCTTGTGTTTAAATGGGATTTTCTGATTGAGACCAGATCATTGCAGAACAATGACAATTCCCCGGTTGTCAGGAGAGAAGACATCCACCGTGGTTGGCATACAGCACATGATTAACCACACTGCCATCTACTGATGCTTCCTGCGCCTGGGAACATGTTCATGAATGCACCAAATTGGCACAAATATTGACATGATACCTCGCTGTCTGTCGATCTCGTTATCACACATCACAATGAATTGTGTGTGACTGTAGTGAGTAGGCCCCATGCTGGATGTCAGTGTCAAAAACTATTTTATTCATCTTTTATTCCCTTTTTTATTTAAGTGCTTATCATCGCTCCACCACTGTCTTAGTAAAGATAACAGCTCATTACTTTATTTCTACTTACTGTAAATGAGCACATTAGGGCTCAACTGTTTATTTTCTTTCCATTAAATGTAAATGAGAGGCACTACGAGATGAATGGACTCATAGAGGCACGGACCGTTTTCTGGCCTGAGTAAAGTTCACAGATCCCTCATATACTGATGGCTAACTTTAACCTCTGCGTTCACAGCTCCACTATTTACTTTAGTTTCTGGATGCAGTCAATGGTCTGCAGGAAGCATTGGTCCAGAACGAGGGAATACCTCTGAGGAGAAGGATGGAGAAAGGAGTCATTCAAACCTGGAATGACAAATAGGTGAGGCTGTTTACGTATGCTGTGTTTACATAAGTTTGTGTTTGGTTTGGTGGGTTATTGGGCATTTTGGAATAAATCTACACCTTTCTGCGTAATACAGCTTCATAAAACAATATTAAAATTGTTTAGTGAAATGTAATTTATTTGAAAGTGATGACACTCTTTAATGACTGGAGTCAACGGGAGTAGTCGTATTAATCTATGACAACATAGGTTTGCAATAAAACAGCGCAACGAGTGTCCAACAGCAACAAGCTCCATCTGAAAGCCAGGAACTCGTAACATTGGCCTCATTCCTATCGAGCACCACAACAAGTACAGAAGGAAAGCTGTGGATTACAGCTTGGAGGGAAATATCCCACGTGTTTTTTTGCAAACTCCGACTTTGGTTTTCATATGATGTTGTGTTAAACGGCGTATTTAAAAGTGAAAACGTATTAAATTAAACATTTTCCCTGGACTCGGATGCAGTTAGGGACCATGACAAGTTATTTGCTCCATCAACACTCTTTTTTCTGACGCACATTGCAGGATTTGATACATATTTGGCGACGGTGCAGGACGTGCGGTCATGGGCATATCTCTTCTGTTCCTCAGGGTGACACATCCCAACAGTGAGCAGTAGCCTCCGCTACATTAAAGGGTGCCTCACCTTCTATCCAGGAGGTATTCAACACAGGCTGTTTTTTGTTTCCCGGCGCATAAAGGATTTCTTCATCACGTCCAAACTCTGATATTTTTGTCTTGTGGCACTTTCTCGCTCAGTCCAATGGGGACCTGCCAATCTCCCACAGGGTCCTGGAAGAAATAGTGCGGTATTTGAAGCAGCACACTAACTCAGCCATGGTTTTAAATTAAGCGTGATGTGGAGGGGGTGGCAGTGGTGTGTGTGAGAGCGTGTGTGTGTGTGTGTGTGTGTGTGTGTGGGTGGGGGGGGTTCTGCTGAAATCCTTTTGGCTAGATCGGACGAAAAAAAAAAAAAAAAAAAAAGAAGTCAGATGTTAGTATGAATGCGGGAGCCACTCCCACGCCGCTATATGTGCATAACCAGACAACCTTTGGATTAAGGAGCTAAGATCACATACTGTACATGTGTGTGACATGCTCTGGGGAGCGCCCTGACGACTACACTGGGAGTTTGTGCAGCTTGGGTCCGCGTTCGTTTCTCGACCGCTATTCCCACACATCTGGTTTCGAGTCAGAAATGATTAGCAGTAATATTTAAAAGGAATATTAAGGCTTTTTTGAGGGAACTTCACCGAGGTGTTTACTATTTGGATTGGCTTGTCACACATTTATGTACAACCATCTGGGGCCAAAAAACACAAGGAAGGTCATAGCCATGAAGGTAAACAATGTGTTGAAAACATTCAGCAGAGGTTCAGCTGACTTTTCTTGGAATTGAATTGGATGCTAGATTGTCTTTGGATGTTGCTTCACTGTACCTGTGATGCACTGAATAGACAAGCGCTCATTTAGGTGGAATGTGACAGTGACATTTATAAAGCGCCAATCAGACAAGATGCGATCCATTTCTGGAGCCAGATGGAACTCTCGCCTGATGCCATCGGGGTTAAGTGAAAAGCTACTCATGGTGGACTCAAGTGGTTAAACTGAGGTCACTGGAAGCACAAATGAACCATCACAAACTGTCTTTGAGTGTTTTAAATGGAGAAAGAGCCCATGGTCCTGGCGGTGTTATGTGTGTGTGTGTGGCAGAAGAGGAGTGCCTGTTTCCTGAAGGCTGCTGTTTGTCACATGTGACGGGATAAAGGTAGGGCTCGGTTGGATGTGAGGCTGAGCAGGAACCCACCAGTTCCCCTGGTTAGTGTCTTGTCTGGGCTGTCACGGAGCCCTGCAGGAAAACACGCATGACTGGGCTCATCACGTCAGCTGCGGGTCACAGCGGAGAGTGCTCTTTAGCGATGCCCTCAGCGCCTGGCTTCTCCTCCGGCTGAATAAGCAGCCAGGAGACAATGTGCAAGAGCAACGCTCATGTCTGCGCTGCAGCCCAAACACGAGGAGCAGGCGCGAGCACTGGCCTTTTGGCAGCGTGTGTGTGTCCATTGTCACGGATCATTATTTCTGGTGTCTGGGGTAAATTTAAAATTTTATAGTTGGAAAGAACCGGTCTCGCTTGTTTCCGGACCTGGTTATGGCATCCACGCGGCATCTTCGACATTAAAAGTAAAAATGTGCACAATTGGCAGCAGAGTTTTTCGGCGCGTGTGCTGATTTATTCGGGATTCTGCAACCTCTTGCCAACCCGGACACCACTCCTCAGGGAAAAGTCATGATAGCGAGGAGCAGAAAACGGAAAAGGTCTAAAATATGGGTCAGTCTGAGCAGTAAAAAAAAATGTGGTTGTCATTGTAACGTCATGCTGTCACTGATCTTGGCAAACCAGCTTTGCTGCTTGCACAGTACTTAGCGTGTACTATCTAATTATGTCTGCAGCTGCTGCTTCGGGGTCTGTGTTTTGCAGAGTTCTTCTTGGTACTTCTGTTCTGCTTCCAAAAGCCTTTGCTTCATCTGTTTCTCCCTGCAAGATTAACACAAAGAAGGTGATGGATGGTTACTGATGCATTCATATTAACGACTTTCCTCTGCACAGATGAATGACGCTTTATATGGAAATAAACATGTCAAAAGATGCATTTAATTGTTAACATAAAAAAATAATTTCGCTGAGACTTATGACGTCAATTTTATGACACTGTGAATGTAGGTAAAGAAATATTAGAAGACTGACAACTCTTGTTTTTAGTGTACCTGTCAGTTGTGGTTCTGGCTGAATAAATGTAACCCTAAGAACTAGTGAAACCAATCATGCAAAGCAGAAAAAAGCAATTACAAACATCAATGGCCTTGAAATGGGGACTCACAATAAGCCTACAAATGAATAGAATTTTATAGTGATGAAGCACTGAGGAAGGGAATAATGAAAATGAAATGAAAAACTTTAATATTATTGCCGCAGTTTCCTTTGCTACTCATGTGAATTATCTAAAAACGGATTTGCAGAGACAAAACTCTGTCTCTCAGTGGAGAGCAAGTGCCATCTTACACTAGAACTTTTGGAGAAAAACTTTATTTAGGGAAAAAAGATCGCAGAGATAATTAAAAAAAAAAAAAAAAGGAATTACTTTATCTGCAGGATGCTAACTTGTTCGACGAGCCTGTTGTTCTCCATGCAGAGAACTTTGTACTCATCACACTGCGTCATCAGTGAGCTCACATCAGCCGAACACTGTGGACATTTTGAAGAACTTGTAGCTCTGGAAGCAGAAGGGGACAAAACACATGCTGGTGAAACGTTACGGAACATAACTGCTAAAGGAACATATAAAAAAACAGCTGTACATCCACTTACTTGCATTCTATTCTGCTTCCCACAGCAGGAAGCACCAGTTTGTGACCAAATTTAGAAACAGAACTGTAAAAAAAAAGCGGGTTGACAGCCATATTAATGGAAATCCCAGCAGGAAATCTCATGGTTGACACAACCATGAGACATTATTCAAATCAATAATCCAATATCTAAGCACCGCATTAGTCAGAAGGAATTATTACCCCCTATTTTCCTACCGTTGATATTAATGTTAAATCCTTCAAACAGTGGCTGAGAAGTTTTAACGAGTATGATCCTATATTAGGATTACCAGAAGCACACGTACCCTGAAGATGTTATTCCTTTGCTAACGTCTCCCTCTTCAGGGGACAGGCCTGAACTGCAAGTGGCTGGGTTGGCGTTGGACTGCCTTTCGCTGACCTGTTCCTGCAAAAGTTGCAAACACTATTT
The DNA here is from genome assembly GCA_036785175.1 of Eupleurogrammus muticus. NCBI lineage: Eukaryota > Metazoa > Chordata > Actinopteri > Scombriformes > Trichiuridae > Eupleurogrammus > Eupleurogrammus muticus. Next base: position 13,407,036 of record JAYKQN010000014.1, on the reverse strand, counting down.
TAACGGCTTGATTTTTTTTTTTCCTCCTGACTGAACTTTTCCGAGAGGCGAAACACAACTTCATGTTTGCCGAGGTGTGATTACATATCGTTCCCCTTATTTTTTATTATTATGACTTTTTTTCTACCTTGACTGAGAGCTGCTGGATTTCCTCCTCGAGTTCTTTGACTCTGTGGTTAAGCTTCTGGATGAGGGTGTTGTACGCCGCCGCCTCGCCGCTCTGCGGGGCCTTCTTGCTCTGCGCGTTCTGCTGCTGCTGCTGCTGCTGGCTGAACCGCATGAGCGCCTCTTGCATCTGTGTCTGCTGCTTCTGCGAGAGGTAGATGGGATAGAGTTGGGAATAAATCCCTCATTATATTCCGGCTTTGATCCGGTTGCTTATTTGGTGGGTTTGACAGAAACTGAAACAAATCTACAGACTCTACACGCCTTTCACAGAGCATTGTACTCCCAAACCACAAAACTGTCAGATGGGATTAAATCATGTTACACATTCAACCATGTTTCCCTCATCAGCAGAGCTACAATACTCAATATATTACATTGGTTACATCAAACCCCGTCATGCCAATTTCAGTGATTTAAATGCTTGTCTGGCGTACAAAATCCCTGATTGTTTGAGCTTCTAAACACCTGTAGTACACACAGAGAGGGGCCTTGGGTTGGCAGGGTGGCCAACAGCTGCTAAAAAGATGAGTCACGGTCAAACACATTATATAAGCCTCCTGAAATCGTCAGGTTTTTGGTAACATCTTACCAGCAGAGCAGCCACAAGCTCGTCGTCATGTTTGCCCTTCTCGAGCAAAGTGGAGATCTGGACCTTCAGCGTTTTCATTTCAGCAGACAGGGATTTGTTTCTGGCTTTCGACGCTTCCAGCTTTTTCTTCACGTCCTCGTGGTCTTTCAGGAGGGCTTCATAGTCCACCGAGATCCTCTGTACGGTCGTGGAAAATAGACCGGGGCCTTTGGTTCAATAACAAACGCACATTTGATTTGAGTAACGTGATAATAATGAATTGTATACACACCTCAAACGCCTCTCGTTTCTCCCTCTCCATGGAGCGGATGTAGCTGATGTTCCTGTCTTGACGGGGGCTTTTCTGAAGGCCCAGAAGCTCTTCCTCTACACTCAGAGTGCTTGACTGTCTCTGCTGACCCGACTGGCTCAGCTGTTGCTCAAGGTCCCGTACCTGTTGCACAAGTTGTTTTTCTCTTTTATTTCATTCTGGTTCAAAACCAATTATCTGTTCAGGTATTTGTCAGTAATAAAAAAAACTCTATTTATACCACAAGGCTTCGCAGTAGAGCTTCAGCATAGTAGGTTGATTAATTTATCTGCAACTATTTTGATAATCGATTTGAGTGAGAAAATCCCAAAATCTCTGATTCCAGCCTATTTAAATCGTTAGTTTCCTTTGTTTTCTATAATAGTAAAATGAGGGATGGATTGTTGGTCTGGACAAAAAATACACATTTTAGGTTGAATCCTCAGGTTTGGAAATCTGTGCTTGACATTTTACACCATTTTTTGAATCAGACAACTAATTGATCAATCAATCAGCAACATGGGTAATACTAATAAACAATAAATTATCTGTCATGGGACAAACTATGCATACAAGATTTAAAGGATTAAAAAAGCAAATAAAACAGTAATAAAACAATGAATAAATAAAACCACCTAAGAATGTCCTCTCACTAAGTGTAACTCTAGGGGATTATTTTAGTCGTTTCAGCTCACCCTTGTCTGCAGAGCCAGTATCTGCTGGGAGCGACCTCTAAAGCTGCCCGGACAGCTTAATAATTGCTGAAAGTTGACTTCCTCGCCAACCTCGCAGATCAAAACCTGCATCAGAGAAAGACCTTTACATGAAGGCGACGGTGCATATTCTTTTAACTGATGATCAGTCGTCACCACCATTACCTTCTGAGCCACTTTCAACTCCTGTTTGACAGACTGAACCTGGTTGCGATACTCAGTCACTCTCAGCTGGGCGGCGGCTAATTTCTCCTGTAGAGATTTCACCACAGGATTTTCCTGCTTTTATGAACAGATGACGAATGATTAAAGTTAGGATGACCATATGAAAAAACATAAATCGGGTCAAATTTTATGTTAAAAATTACCTCACTGTCATCAAAAGGGCTCCTGTCCGGTGACTTTGTATCAATCTTTTGCCCTGATTGAGGTTGTACAAGAGCAGCCTGCAGCTATAGGAAAAAAAGCAAAGGCAAATTTTGATTCACTTCTAATAATTAAACTAATACAATTAACTTGCATCTAATTCCTAACTCAAAATGCCATTACCTCTTTCTCAAGCTCTCTGATTCTGTTGCTGTTTTGCTTGGATTTAATCTTTCCTCGCTCAATTTCTGCGGTCAGCTCTCTGTTTTTCTTGGACAACTCGACAATCTTGGTGGCTGCCACATCCCCTGCCAAGCCTGACGTCCCTGGAGGGATGGGTGGAGAAGTCGTGAAAAAGCTGTGACCAATCATGCAAAATAAGTGGCAATCCGGTGATTATACCTGCCAAGGCCAGTCGCTCTTCTTCCCTTTTCTTTTTCAGGTGTTTAATTTCAAAATCTTTCTCGCTCAAAAGTTTGAAGAGACGACCGTTTTCGTCCTTTAGCTCCCTCAGCTGGTCCAGCATGTTTTGGTTGCCATTGAGTTGCACTCTATAGGGAGGCAATTAAAATGACTGATAAATAGATGAAGGATCACTTGTGGTTTATTACATAATAGCCATGGACATTAGGGCATCACCTTTCTTCAAGATTGTTTGCCTGAACACCTTGCTTGGTTAGATCCAAATCATCCTGGGCTACGCCAGCATTAGGTTTATCCGGTTCTGTCTCCTTTTTCCTGTCCTTTCTTTTCCTCTCCTGCTGTTTCTGTAGAGCTTGGAACTGAAGCCGCAGTCCATTCAGTTCATCATCACCATCACGCTCCATGATCTATGATCATAAGGAGAAACACCATATAAAAGAGATAAATTACATTTCAAAGGTGAAAAGTGTATAACACTACTTTAAATCATGTGTGGGATTTTATGTGGCAGTTTTTATACTATCATGGATACGATGTAAATACTATTTAAAAATCATCTAAAAATACTTTAGTTACAATCGACCCAGGGATGTCAAACATGTGGCCTGGCGGCCAGACCGGGCCCACTAAAGGGTCCAATCTGGCCTACTGAACGACGGTCTGACAAAAAAATTATCATTTCCTCATTCTTCACGGAAAAGTGAAGTCGGAGCTCATGGGATAACATATTTACACATTTGGTTTGTAAATGACTTGTAAAGCAGTAGATCAAATTTTACCTGCTTCGTAAAAAAGTAAAAAGTTGTTCAGTGAGTAAATGTTTTGAATTGCAATACATGTGACAATTAACTGTGTGAATATGGAATATTGAGACATGAAATTGTCCTTTTTCTTAAGTTGCTTCCTGTTCTGTAAATAAATGTTAATTATGTTAATCTTGAGAAATTTGAAATTATCATTATTTATCCATACATTTGTACCGGTTCTGCCTACTTGAGATCAACTTGCGCTGCATGTGGCCCGTGAACTAGATTGAGTTAAAAGTCCCTGACCTAATGTAATGTAATACGTTTCTATAAGCTGAATGAACATTTTCTTTCTGCTGAACTAAAACTGCTTTTTTTTTAAAGTGGCGTCACGTGACACGTTCAGCTTAAAGACCAAAAACACTTACCTTGTCGTTTAAGCGAGTAGCGACACTGTAAGCAAACAGGAGGCTGTTTTGCACCGCATTGTTTTGTGTGGTAGACGAAGAACTCAGCAGCGTCCTCGTCTATTGCGAGCGTATCCCAGCAACGGCGCTCGAGAGACTTTCGGTCCAAGATCTCGCGGGAGCACGACCGTAGTCATGGGAACAAGGCGAACGAGGCTGCTCTAGCTACGCTGCTAGCAGCGATAGAGACCTGCACCCAATGCAGCTTGCAGGTGTCACTCAAAGTTTTCATTAACGAACTAGGAGACATTTTTGCGACTTCAAAGGAAACAGGGTATGATTTATTTTGTTTTGTTTTGCCCAGAATTAAGCGAAGCTAGCTATTTATTTTGAGCAGGTCATCACAATAATGTCTACAACTATTGAAAGAACTTTAGGGTATCACAAAACAGTTTATAATGAGCGTTGACAAATAAATCAGCATAACGTTAGCATGGCCAAAGCGGGTTAATCAAAGTTAAGAAAACAACTTAAAAGTTTTATAATATCATTCTTTTTCAGTTACACCATTGGACTTTGTACCAAAAAAATCACACTATTTTTTTTAATTATACAAATGGACATTTAAATAACCAGAAACCAACAAAAACACAAAAAGAATACATTTTGATAGACCTGATAAATGCCTCATAAAACTGTATTTTAAAAGTTTAACTTTCTTATCTTGCCAACCATGGTTGTCACCGACCCACAAAAAGTTATTGAAGCCTGTACAAGGTTTGAAGAAGTGAAGGAGAAAAATGACTCAAGGCAAATAGATGTTTGAATACTTTCTATGCCACTCAAACTTAACTAGTAGCTTTATTTTTTCTGAAAGAAATTAAATTTTTGTTAAGAATTGCATTTCATTCAATGTTACATTTATCTCCTTACAGGTCACATGCTCTGCATCTGCTACAGTGCCACAGGTAAAAAGGCCAGGACTCACTCAGGTCAAATAGGAATCAGATGAACCTTCAACTGTTTTTTACCATGAAAAAAAATCTGTAAGTATCTCTATTATAACGGTATGTTCATTGAAAATTAATGTTGAGACTTTAAGCTCCTATTGATTTGAAAACACTCATCCATATAAAGTATACCCTTTCGTATAATATGAATTTTAGAAACTGTTGAAAATGGAACAGCACAGCTTTTCTATTGTAATGATATATTTGCATTTTGTGTGGTTCACCTGAGATATGAGCACTGCATGATACAGGATTTGAGGTACACTATTCTCCTGTGAGTAATAGGAGTTCCAAAGTCACAATGGCACAGCTTTTAAGAGCATTTTGCTTCCATGAATTGGTATCATGCCTCTCCTATTTAGCTTTTGGGTGGAGCATTTTACAAGAAAAGCTTTCAAAGCATAAACCACTGTGATATTACAGTAAGAAAGATATGGTTTATTTGATGGGAAGTAAGTGTTTCAAATATGTAATCATTTTATTGGTTGGGTGTTTTTTTTGGATACCTACAAGTGTACAATAAAGTGTCATTAGCCAGCAGATACAAATAGGAGTTGGATATTAAGTTACAGAACATAATCGATCACTCGTTTAGCTTATTGTAGACCTTAAAATTAATGCAGTCTGTAATGAACCCTGCAGAGTTGACAAATACCACACTGTTGTGTTAGACTGCATGTATTTAGCTGCAACACTTAAACTGGCATTTAAGTTTATACTGCAGGTAAAAAAAAAAAAAACTCAAAACACAATTTCAGTGCAGCTTGGGTATTGGTTTCAAATGGTATACACAAAAGCATTTCAGAGTGATTTGACTTTATTTACCAAAAGGGAAAAGAAGAACATTTAAAAAATAAATACTCTGTATTTGCATACATCATTCTGAATCTCAACCTCATAAATTAACAAGGCATTTTTATAAGAATACCATATTGTAGGCCATATAATGATACTTTATAGGCCACTATACAGTCTGTGGGTGTAGCCAAGTTTTTTACGCTCATACAGTATGTACCATCTAGCAGTTTGTAAAGCTGCTGCTGTAATGAAACATTGAACCCCTTTCTATCACAGGTTACTGATAAAAATATGAAAAGACTTGCCCTTGAATTACATTTTAATAAAGCCCACTGAACGAGAATGATTGAATTGTTTCCCATTGTAACATGTTATATGGTCTCAAAAAACATTTATCCTTTTTTTTTTGTGAATGCACCGGTTTGTGGTTCAGTGCACAGATTTCAAAAAGTGGGCTAAGGTGCAAACATTTTTCATTTGGCAAATATCCCTAGAATAGTACATAAATAATATTGCTAATACAACAAAACAATGACACAGAAAATAAAATCCATAGCTACCCATTATTGGTGGTTATTAATAACATAGGTGTAATATTAGTTATGTGTTCACATTATCTAGAAGATTTTCTAGCTTTTAAAAGCACTCCCACACCTTTCAAAATCCATGGCAACAAACCCTGAAGTAATGTCACCTGTTCACTCATATCAAACCAGAAATTACAACCACAAACTGCTTTTCTCAGTACAGAAGTAAACTTTCCAAAATTGATCATACTGTAGGAGGTGAAATCATGTTACCATAACTATTTACAGTGAGGGTGAGGAGACGTGCACATTCACAAGGTATGACACATCTTTGAGAATAGATCTTTTACACACCTTAATATGAGGCAACATTAAGGGACATAAAATATCAGTATGAGAGTCCATGATCACTTGTTCCCTGCTGCGCGCTGTTCTTCTCTGGGTTTTACAATGTAGTCTTTGTACATCGAATACACAACCCCTAAAAATAAAGTAAGAGAAAGAATAAAGTTACATGATGATCAAAACATACACACATGATTAAAGCTGATATTATAATTGATTAGCACAAATAGTCAGAAGGTAGCCAGACAAATCCAGCACACTGTTTTAGTCCTAACCACTTATAATATCCAGGAATTTAAACATGAATATAGCAGAGTAAAGTCTCCAGGCTTTGGCCTACGTACCAAGAGTCAAGGCTCCAACCACAAAGCCTTGGGCATACACACGCATGTGGATCAGGTGCACTGACATTTTCGTATCTCCACGGCTTTTCAGTTTCCACAGTCTGTGCGCAACAATGGCAACGAATCCAGCCATTCCTGGATGGAGCAGAGAGACGGATCAATCACACCCGCTACTAACTGAGAACAAAAGACTGCAGCCTAGGTTCACAATGGACAGCGAGCAATCGGAAGAACAAAACGGTGTAGTAAAGAGTCTTTAATGTTGACTTTTTTTTTACATGATTTACCCATGAGAGAACACAATGTACTCA